>BLSH010277719.1:992703-1019567 GCA_018402905.1 Glandirana rugosa | reverse complement strand
CGCCCCCCCCCCCCCCCCCCAGACCTATCCTGATGAGACTCCTCCATTATAAGGACAGAGAAATTATCCTGCAGAAAGCTAGACGATTGAAGGCTATCTCATATGATGGCAGACTTTACAGCTGACCTACAGAAACAGAGAGCCACATTTGTAGACATGGAACCATCCCTATGACAGCTGAATGTTTTGTATGCAATACTATATCCTTCTCAGCTGAGGGTAGTAGGTGAGAACCATCTGACACGCCTGTGAGCAGGTTGGAAATAGCTAGTTCTATGCTGCCTCGGCATGGGAGGATAAGAGTTAATTCTTTCCCAGTTCTTTGGCTTTTGGTGGGTTTTTCTCTGTGTTGGGATGCTCCTTTAACCTATAACTTCTAGTCCTGACTATCATCTTATTATTATCTAATTACATTACCTTATTGCCGGCATTCCTTGTTTCCGCCATACCCAGAACTGCGCAGGGAACAGCATATATATAATAATGACCAACATAAATCAGATCGGACATACACACTGTTCACTTTATTTTGGCTTGTACAAGATCTTATATACACAGGGTATGATGGGCATTATTAATTATTTTTCACCAAAAAGGGGTACATGTTTAAATGACATGTTTCCTTTACTTATTCAATTAACCAATTATAATGATACATATCCTTACATCTCTGTATCTGAGCAGAACCATTATGTCACTTAGAATATAAAAAAAAAAAACCCTGTCAGCCCAGACACATCTGTCTGGTACATATGCAAGTTCCTCACATTGAATTTCAATTTCAACACAAGCTTGCTTGTTAAGCAGCAATATATTTAAACCTTTACTGCTAAGCAAAATAATACATTTAAAGGGGTAGTTCAGCCTTAGGTTCCAATAACATCACCCAAAACAGTGTAGACATTGGGAGGACTTTTTACAAGATCCTTTCAACCACCTCTTTTGTCAAGAAAAGTGACAACTACAAACAATGTTGCCCCCAATATGCCCTTAACATTCACCTGGATTACTTTCCCATGAATGTACCACCATCCCAAAGCATGTAAAAATAAAGAACAATAAACACATCAGAATTAGAAGATATCAAGATCTCAGCTGTATAGCAAGTGTCCATGAAAAATACAGAGGAAGGGGCACGACAGTCCATAAAAGCAAGAGGAAGGGGGCACGAGAGTCTGTAGGTTAATGAAAAAGAGTCCTCAAAAAAGAACACAAAAAAGTCTCTCTTGTATGGCTTATGAATGTCCATAATTTTTTTAAAAAAAGGTCCACATTCTAATTTCATTTTGCTAAACTTTTTAAAATACCTCCAAGGGTTTTACTCTAGCCATCCATGTAAAGAGGAGACCCTCCACCCCATAAAACTTGCCTCTTTGTAAGGTCAGAATTTGACATCCACAGACAGACTGGAACTGATGCATTGGGCTAGGCTTGGGTCTTTGGGCTGGCACCGCAGATCTCTCCCTTGTGGTGTTCACTGGAATTCTCATGGCCTTGCATCTATGTCCAAGCCTCCTCTCTTGATATCCCAGGAACTCTTACAGGAGTGGCTTTCAACCACCAGCTTGCTTCAGCAATAACAATGAAGAGTAGCCGTGTGTCATACCAGGATGATATCCAGGAATCTCCTGTGGCTAGAATACCACAGATGAACTAAAAAGATTTCCAAGTAAAAGATGTAGTCATTTCTTCAAGTAGCAGGCATCCGGATAGAGGCATCAATGGGGGGGGTGGGGGGAGTCATCTCTTCGCGTGAAGGGGGCCGGCTGGGTGGATACTCCTCATCCAACATAAATAACCACAGAATCAACTACCTGACTATTAATTAAGACCTTCCTTACCCATTGGAGGTGTTAAAAATAGTATGCCTTATTAATTCAAACATAAGTCCATAAGTTCATTAAGCGTGCAGAAATAAAATGTTTCCTAGAAACAGTTTTCATTATACAGATTCAATATATTTAACTGAACATTTTTCTCAAATCCAGTATCACAGCAGGATTCAATAAAACATAACCACCTTTAGTTCCTCATTCCCTCTGGATCCAAGTGAAGGCCAAGGGTCTTAGAACAGAACATTTTACTCAAGAACATATTCTGACTCAGAATTTACTTTCCTAACTTTGTAAAATATCTGACTATGAAAAGAAACATTTCATACACTTTACAGCTGAAATTCTGGGAATTCAAAAAGTAATATCCAAAAAATAGTCACCTTAAGAATGTATTCAAACTTTCCCACCAAAATTTAGCATTTCACAGATTCAATATATGTAACACTTTATTTTTTTTTATTTTTTTATTAATGAATATGTTTATTGAAAAATTTGCACCATACAAAGCAAAACAAATTCATGTGTCAAAGTAATTTTACAATTGGGGACTTATCGAGCAAGGCAACAAGAATAATCAAAGTTTTCTATCCGTGGGACAAAATAGTCATAAGGGAGCAGAATTATGACGGAGTCAAAGTACGGAACATTAGAGATAATATCACATTAGTAGCAGTAAATAAGATAAAGATATCTGGTTAACAGAGATCTGTATCCCTCAGGGGACCCTAATTGGGTCGGGCTGAGGGAAAAAGGAATTATGCGGAAGGCCTGGTAAGATCTTGTGCTTAGGAAACGCAACCTGGTCAGCCTGTGGGGGGAAGCTGGAAACTAGAGATTGGAAACTAGGCACCCAGGGTGTTGAGGCAGGTGAAGAAGGCAGAATTATGCCACCTGGGTTGAATTTGAAGTTCGTGGAATGTCAAGGGGGGGTGGAGTAGGCAGAGGGAGAGGTTTCTGGATCTTGAGTCTGCCTAGGGTACCTGCAAGATCTGCTCTTAGGTACCACTCGGAGAATTGAAAAGGTTCCATGTAGCGTAGGGTTTCCTCTGGAGAGAGGGAGTACTCTAGGTAGTTTCTCCATCTAATGAAGAAGCGTTTTGAAGACTTGAAATCTTGGGTAATAGCGTCTAGCCTTTCAATACGAAATAGGCTATGGATGGCGACTGTTGTTTGGGATAGCAGGGGTGGGTCTAGTTTGATCCAGGAATGGGTGATAGTCCTACGAGCCGCCAAGAGACATAGGTGCGCCCATTGAGAAACTTTAAACCCCGAAGAGGGAGTATCAGTGGGGGGTGGCGTGTGGTGGCTGAATAAACAGAGCATTAGGTCCTTGGGGATCAGGTGTTTTTGGATTTCTTTAATGTAGTCTAGGACCTGGTCCCAAAAAATCGTTATCTTAGGGCAGTTCCAGAACCTATGCAGCAGGGTAGGTTTAGAGACAAGGCACCAAGGGCATACGGGGAGGGAGGGGTCCACCAGGCTGAAGTAGAAAGGGAGGTAAGCTCTATGCGTGACTTTGAATTTAGTCTCCCTCCACTTTTTGGAGACCGTTAGAGTGCGTACTTTCCGGTAGCCCGCTAAGATTTTGGCCGGAGCCTCTTGGTCCTCAAGGACTGTGGCCCAGGGTTGAAAGGGCCGTAGGGAGTATCTAGAGGCCTGGTGTTGTGAAAGATGAGAGTAGATTTTTGAGATTGAGTATTGCCCCTCAGCAGCGAGTCGATGAAGGAAAAGTGGAAGGGCCTGGGGGTGGAGATAACCCTGGTATTGAGATAATGCTTCAGTTGGAGATAGGGAAATAAATATGACTTAGGTAGGGCGAAGGAGCTTGCGAGCTCTGGAAAGGATTTAACCGACCCCCCCTCTGGGTTACAGGCTTGGCTGACTGTTTTTATACCCTGTGAGGACCATAAGAGAAAGGGTTTACTGGTGGCAGAGGGGAGAAACATAGGGTTGCCGGCTATCGGGAGAAAACGGGACACCCCGGAGGGCAGATCCAGAATTTTCCTCACCTCCCTCCAGGCGATGACCGTGTCCCTAAAAAGGGAGTTAGTCCTTAGATGCTTGGGTAACATTGAGAGTTTGGCATGAGCCACCGCCTGAAGGGAGTAGGGGAATGCTAGGGCTCTCTCAAGGTCATAATTTGAGTATCTGGAGTTTTCAGTGAACCAATCAAGCACTTGCCTTAGGAGGCAAGAGAGGTTGTAAATCCTAATGTTGGGAAGGCCCGTCCACCCCTCATCCTTCGGCAGAAAAAGCTTTCGCAAGGCCACCCTAGGCTTCTTGCCCTGCCAAATGAATGAAAGCAGGGCAGAATGTATCCTGTGTACATCTTTGTGCTTAAGAAGTAACGGAAGGGTCTGCAGAGGATAAAGGAGCCTTGCAAATGAGACCATTTTGTAGAGGTGGCATCTGCCGAAGAGAGAGAGGGGGAGGGTCGCCCAATTCCCCAGCTCCTGTACTATCCTAGTTATCAAGGGGGGGTAGTTTAGCAAATACAGTGAAGAGGTTTCCCTACCTATGGATAGTCCCAGGTAAGTGATATGTTTCTTGGCTATCAAAAAGGGTGATGACGCTGTCCAGGCTCCAGAAACCCTGGGCTTCAAGGGCAGGATCTCGCTCTTATCAAAATTGATTCGTAATCCCGAACAGGCTCTAAAGGTACCGAACAGTTCCTGGGTGTAGGAGACATCCAAAGGGGGGTTTGAGGAAAAGAGAAAAATGTCGTCGGCGAATAGGGCCGACCTAAGAGTGAGGTTGCCGACTGCAATTCCGCTCATACCCTCGGTAGAGTTTAACAGTCAGGAGAGGGGCTCCAGGGCTAAATTAAAAAGAAGGGGAGAGAGGGGGCAGCCTTGACGGGTGCCCTTGGATAGGGGGATCTCTGGGGACATAAAGTTGGGGGTGACCAAGCGGGCCGAGGGGGATGAATACATTTTGCGGACGTAGTTCAGAATGGGGCCCGATATTCCAATAGACTCCATGACCATGAAAAGCCAAGTGAAACTTATATTGTCGAAAGCTTTTTCGGCGTCTAGCGAAATAATGGCTAGGTCTCGATTAGGGTGCATCTTGGCATGTTCAAGGGCAAGGAGGACCTTGCGAATGTTAAGGGTAGCTGTGCGTCCCTGTACAAAGCCAGATTGGGCTGGGTTAAGGATGGAGGGGAGGATGTGGGCAAGGCGGTCCGCAATTATTTTGGAAAGGATTTTAATATCCACATTGATAAGAGAGATGGGCCTATAGGAGGAGGGTAGTAGGGGGTCTTTCCCTTTTTTACCTATGAGTTTAATATGAGCTTGGGATCCGGTAGGAAGAAAGGGGCTGTCAGCCCAAATAGATCTATAAACAGTCTCCAAGGAGTCCGGGATAAAGTCAGCTGTCAATTTGTAGAACTCCGCCTAGAGTCCGTCTGGGCCTGGGTCTTTTCCGGGTCCGAGTCTGCTAATAATGGAGCGAATGTCTTCGGTCGTTATGGGGGCGTTAAGGAGGTCCAACTGTTCAGCGGTGAGTGTAGGGAGGTTAGCTTTGCTCAGGAAAGCTGTAGCTTTTGCTGTGTCGATAGGGTCTTTGGCGTAGAGGGCAGTGTAGTAATCAGTGAGAAGGGTACTAATACTTGAGGGAGAGTTGGTGGTCACCCCGTCGGGTCCTTTTAGGGCTCCTATATATATCGGGGGATGTCGTCCTGAACAAAGTCTGGCTAGGAGCTTTCCCGTTTTATTACCGTTGCGATGGAAGAAAAGAGCAGAGTGTGCCTGATGAATTGATTCCTGGTGTCCTGACCAGAGGTCAAAAGTTTGTTTGGCCTTTTGCCAAGCTAAGATCGTGGCCGGGTTGCGGGATAAGGCCAAATCTCTATGGGCTGCACGGAGGGAGTCGCTGGCTTGGCGATAGTTGTGCAAAACTTTCTTTTTATATTGTGTCGTGTAGGAAATAATATGCCCCCTTAGGAAGGCTTTACCGGCTTCCCAGAACAGGTTCGGGGAGGAAAGGTGCGCCCCATTGGTTTCGCAATATTCCGCCCAAGCTGATCTTAGAGTCAGTTTTAGATCCTCATTTTTGGCCAAAAAAGAGGGGAATTGCCATGCCTTAGGGCGAAGAGGGGAAGTGAGACCGGAAATTTGTATAGCTATCGGGGAGTGATCCGAGATCACCATGTTTTCAATGGAAGATGAGGAGACCAGGGGGGTAAGGTTCGGGGAAGAGAAAAAATAATCAATGCGCGACCACGAGCTGTGAGGAGAAGAGAAAAAGGTGAAGTCTTTGTCGGAGGGGTGCGATAGATGCCAGATATCAGTGAAGTGGAGGGCATTCATGGATTGAGCGAGAGGAGTGGGAGTGTCAGCTACTTTGGCGGTTGCGGGAGAGAAGGGGGACCCGTCCTCAGCAGGGTGCATTACTGAGTTAAAGTCTCCTCCTAGGAGATGAAGGGTTTCGGGGATTAGGAGAGCCCAGGAGGTGAGGTCCTGGAAGAAGGATTGGCCTGGGGAATTGACAGCGTAGACATTAGAGATCGCGATGTCTCTGTCAGCTAGGGAAAGATGGATTGTGAGCCTACGACCCAGGGTGTCCGCTTCTACTGAGCGGATCCTATGCTGGAGATTTTTACTAATGAGAATGGCGACCCCCGCCATGTGTCCCACAGCGGGGGAACTGTGTACCGAGCCTACGCAGAGCTTGCGGAGCCTGGATGCGTCATCAATGCCTAAGTGTGTTTCTTGTAGCAAAGCAATATCTGTATGTAGGCGTTTAAGGTGACAAAGTATTTGAATGCGCTTGTGGGGGGAGCGCAACCCCTTGACATTCCACGAAACTACCTTTAGGTGATTCCTGATCTCAGGGGGAGCCATAGCTGGATCTTGGCTTGGTGGTTGAAGGTCATGTCAAGAGGGCCCCGTTAGCAATGGCCCTCCCTGGCCAGGAAGCTTCCGCAATCTGTGCAAAAATATCAGAGAAAGGCACATAGGTTAAAATTAGCAAATAGAACCAGAATATCCGTAGGTTAACATGAATAAAGGGGAAAGTACATCCCCAAATACCATTTCGGGACTTCTCTTTTTTCCCCATGGAGTTCCTGTCCACAGTGCGCCCGCCAATAAGGGTCCTCCATCAGGCAGGGGTGGCAAGGCGACGCCGAGGAGAGGAAGGGGGGAGGTTAAATGTGGGGGGGTGATAGTAGGAGCAGGAGAGGGAGGGCGGGTGGGGGGGAAAGAAGAGGGGAGGGGGAGAGAATGGAGGGGAAGGAAGAAAAAGAAAAGAAAGGAAAGTGGGGGAGCACAGGGGAGAATGGGAGGTGTATTTTGTAATTAGAGAAGAAAAAGGGTTCAGGATGTTGTAAAGGGTAAAGAAACAAAGCGGCTCAAGTCCCTTAGTCAGTAAACCTCATAGTAACTAGAGAATTAACCGTAAAGTAACAAGTAAATCGAAATAGCAAACCACATATTAAGGCGATGTAGACCAAGGTAGGTCAGGAGACATAGTGAGGATCAGGGCAGTCAGAGTGAAGATCCAGCCTTTGATCAAGGGTACGGGAAGGTAGCCGATGCAGCAAAGTCTAAGGCAATACTGGTAAGGGCGGCCGCCCCAAAGTCAGCTTGTAGAGTTGCGGGCTTCTAATTGTCCAAAGCGTACCCTCTTGTGGGGGGATTTCTGAGGGCTAGATTGGTTGCGCGAGGCCAGGGCAGATTTCCTAGGGGAGGGAGCTGCCAGCGGGTCTGGGTGAGGTTCCTGGTCCATGTCTGAGGGACGTATGTTGGAGAGGTAGTTTTCAGCATCTCGTGGAGAGGAGAAGGACAAGCGTTCACCCGTCTCTGACTGGATATGCAGGATAGCAGGGTAGGCCAGACTGAACTTAATGTGTTGATTGTAGAGCTGCAAACAGATAGGAGAAAATTCCTTGCGTTTATGCATCACCTCCAGGGAGTAAACTGCAAAAATCATCAGGGGGTTTTCCTCCACTGTCAGTGAGCGGTTTTTGCGGAAGGCCTGAAGGATGGCTTGCTTATCAGCATAGTTCAGTAACCGGGCAATAACTGGTCTGGGCCTGGAGCGCTGGTCTGACGGCTGTCCAATTCTATGGGCCCTTTCTACTATGCAGGGGAATCGAAGGCCCAGGTGCTGTGGGATGGTGGTGGAGCAGATGGTGAGCAGGGCCGATTGATTGAAAGATTCCAGTAGCCCTATTATGCGTAAATTGTTCCTTCTTGACCTATTTTCAAGGTCTGCTGTGTAGTAAGCCTGGCTATGGTTGCAGACAGAGCCGCGGTGGAGGACGACACGAGTCGTTCCTCTGCATGCTCCAGTCTGGCTGAATGCTGCTGGATTTCCTTATGGAGCTGTTCCAGCCCCTTGTGAACCGCCTTTTCTATAGCCTCAGTGACCATAGGAGTAAGAAGGGTTATTACCGCTTGTGCTATCCCTGCAGGGGAAGCTGGGTCTGGTGGGGGCTCATAGGAGGGTCCTGGGAGAGCAATCTGGATTGCAGGGCTTGGGAGAGAAGCTGTTGAGCCGCTCCGCTTAGAAAAATGGTTCCTGCACTATTTTCGGGTCGATCTCAGCGCGGCTTGCATTGACTTCTATGATAGAAGTCTCCTCACAAGCCGCGTTGAGATCGCTTTGAGCGGGGCGACTTGCTTCGCCCTGGCAAGTCGCGCCGCTCAAGTGTGAACCGGCCCTTAGGTACTTTACTGCTCAACTAATAAACCTTGTGCATAACTCAAATTTCCCCTGACAAAATGAAACACATTCTCATTCATTGGCACCATCCACTTATTTCATTCATACAAGACATTCTCCTATATTTCAAAATCTCTTGCTACATCTACTTATGCAATCAACCTATATCCCCCCTTTTTTTTATAGCAAGAATCATATATATTTTATTGATCATATTTACTATATCCAACTCTTAAGTACAATATCATTAAATTGGCTTACTTCAAATGCTAGATTAAGCTTCTAACCCAAAAGCAAAAATGAAACATTTTGCAATCCTGAAGCATTGTCACAATTATTCCAAACATATAATTTCTCTTGATTAAACATGTATTCTCCCCTCCAGCAAGTCTAGAACATGCTTAATATGGAGTGCAAATGTACCAATATGTATTTTAGGGTGATATAATGTATCTCACAAAAGTGAGTACCCCCCCACGCACACATTTTTGTAATTATTTTAGTATATCTTTTCATGTGACAACACTGAAGAAATGACACTTTGCTACAATGTAAACAATGTAAATTTGCTGTCCCCTGAAAATAACTCAACACATAGCCATTAATATCTAAACCGCTGGCAACAAAAGTGAGTACGCCCTAAGTGAAAATGTCCAAATTGGGCCCAAAGTGTCAATCTTTTGTGTGGCCATCATTATTATCATTGCCCTAACCCTCTTGGGCATGGAGTTCACCAGAGTTTCACAGGTTGCCACTGGAGTCCACTTCCACTCCTCCATGGCGACATCACGGAGCTGGTGGATGTTAGAGACCTTGCGCTACTGCAGCTTCCATTTGAGGATGCCCCACAGATGCACAATAGGGTTTAGCTCTGGAGACATGCTTGGTCAGTCCATCAACTTCACTCTCAGCTTCTTTAGCAAGGCAGCGGTCTTCTTGGAGGTGTGTTTGGGTTTGTAATCATGTTGGAATACTGCTCCGCAGCTCAGTCTCCGAAGGGATGGGATCCTGCTCTTCTTCAGTATGTCACAGTACATGTTGGCCTTCATGGTTCCCTCAATGAACTGTAGCTCCCCGGTGCCAGCAGCACTCATGCAGCCCCAGACCATGACAATCCCTCCACCATGCTTGACTGTAGGCAAGACACACTTGTCTTTGTACTCCTCACCTGGTTGCCACCACACATGATTGACACCATCTGAACCAAATACGTTTATTTTGGTCTCATCAGACCACAGGACATGGTTCCAGTAATCCATGTCCTTAGTCTGCTTGTCTTCAGCAAACTGTTTGCAGGCTTTCTTGTGCATCATCTTTAGAAGAGGCTTCCTCCTGGGATGGCAGCCATACAGACCAATTTGCAATTTGATGCAGTGTGCGGCGTATGGTCTGAGCACTGACAGTGACCCCCCCCCCCCCCCACCTCTTCAACCTTTGCAGCAACACATGAAGATTCTTCCTGTATGGATCATTCTACCTTCAAGGGTATGCAATAGGCTTCCAATCCATCTGTCAAAGTCACCATCCCCTCCTGGAGATTTATGGGGACACTCACCCCCCATTCCACTAGAGCATAGGTGTCATCTTCCTCTGTTCTCAGGTCCACAACATAGGACCCCTGATTTGGGTAGGCCCCTCTCAACAGCAGCCGCACGTCTTTTTCAGACCACGCCGCTCCGGGCAACTTTAGTACTTTGGTCAACTCTGATTGACTCCCTTCCTCTAGAGCCCATTTAGTGGAGTCCATCTGGTTCTTGGGTGGTTCTTCAGACCTTTCAAGATTCACCATAGGGGAATCCCAGACAAGCCCCCAAATGTAGTGCTGACCCCTTGAGGGTTGCTTAAAGAATCTTGGATCTCCTCATTCAAAGAGTCCTCCACCACCCCTGACACTTTTGGTTCACTCATATTGCAAGGTTTTATGAACAATAGCTCTATTTCAGTAATGGAGACCACAACACAAGTAGAGTTATAAGGGTTTACTTTAACTATTGTTTCTGCAAGAAATAACGACTTTAAAACAGCAAGTATCACAATTCTTCACATAGGTAGTCACAACTGAGGATTCTGGTGAACAATGGGAATAAATTATTTTTACACTTTCACCACTCCCTGTATTCTCCAACAACAACAAAAGTTGAGAAAAATACAATTCCTCCAATTGAGTTTAAACAATACCCAATGGGTCTTTGGGAAAGAGGTAATTTGGTAGTATCTACTGAAATTGACCAGAGAAATAGTACAGTTATTCCCTATATCAAATAGATGACCCAAAGGATAAATTGGTACCACTTAATGGATTCTGTTTCATAGGGTAAACAATATTCTATATTGCACAGATACGCTATATCAATTAGCAGTTAAACTATAGCTAAATAAATACACTAGATAATTATGACTTCTGTTTAACTTCTCCTGTTCTAGTTAAAGAGTTCTTAGGAGATTAAGCAATACCAAGCATATAGCCCTTAGTATATAACTGGGGAGAAGATGAGATTATGTAGATGCAGCAATCCTGTCTTGCAGAGTTCAAGCGGCCTTCTCCTGGCAATAAGAATTTAGATACTTATGAATACTGTATCCTTTCAATCACTGAGATGAGGCACAAAGAGGTTAAATTCCACTGCACTAAAGAACATTGCAATACACGTTGGCTTCTTTGATAAACTGCTAACAATGGTAATCCAAGAAGCAATAAAGAGATGTTGCATAGACAGTATAAGTAATCTTATGTGTGGGCCCGAGCCCACTCACCAACACAAAAGGACTGTATGCGGACAGACGATCCGGCACTCAGATGATGATGCTGGTAATGCTGGGACCGTTAGTTCACACAGGCCGCTTGCTCCTGGGAGGTAGAAGGTATCCACTGCACCCCTTGCAGCTCTCCTGATCGACAGACACAAATGTTGCAGCAGCTGCTGTGGGTTCAATTCAAGCAGAGATGAGTTTCGGATGGCTCAGTGGTTCACTCACTGCGATGCTGGAGAGCAATGGCTAGCTGTATCACCTGCAGATAATTCAGTCGGCTGGAACGCTCTACATAGGCCGCAGGCCTATATCTGGTGTTAGCAGCGGCACATAGGGCTCCTCTCTGATCGATCACGCCGTTCCCAAGAGGCCTTTGTTAGCTCCTCCTCCCACTTAATTAAGTTTCTCCTGCAATGCATTACACCTCCCAAAAGTCTCCAGGACAGCACAACCCACTGGGAAACTGAGTCCTTCACACCAGAGTCTGCTGATTGTTTCCTCTTTCCATACTACAGTTCCCACAATTCTTCATCCTTGCTGCAATCACAGTCTTATCCATAAGTAAACACTAGAGGGAGTGCCCCATGTCAAGCAATGGACACAATTGTCTGTATGCCAGAGGAATATATATGAACTCTTGGCTTCATACATTAAAGCTTTTCTACTATGTTACTGCCAACATCTGTAAAGAATCTTAGTCCACTTCTCCCAATAACGCAATTTAGGATAACCCATGTTTGCCTGAGTTTCTGTCAGTTACCAGTGCCGGGTTATGGTTCTCTATGGGTCTCTAATTGGTACATCCACTTTTTATGACAGAACACTCAAGAATTTTAGGGCTCAAATAGAATATGCAATCTCTCATACTAAAATACTATTCTATCAGCTTCAACACACCGCCATTAGTCTATGCAAGACTGATACAGTAGCATTTACTCAAACTCTTTTAGAGAAACTTTTACTATCCCAGGATCATAGTAAATTGATATCTATACAAGTATTATTCTGCATTTATATCAAAACAGATGGGACTCCTGTTATCCAGTCTAAATGGCACAATATATGCCACAACTGTCAACAGTGGATCGGGGCGATTCCAGTTTCCTCTTGGAAATGAAAATGTAACTGTAAGTAAACCATTGTTTTAATTAAAGCATATCATTATTACTGTTATTTTTCTGTATGTATTGCTGAATTGCCAAACCGTCAGGTATTTTCATTATGGCTTAGTAGTTATTTGTTTCCAGAAGCAATATAAAAAAGCACCAAGTTCCAGTAGCTGTGGTGAGTCCAGTTGAAGTTTAAAGTAGTTTCAAAGGCTGAAGGTTTTCTTCTTATCTTTATTCATTCTCTACTAAGTGCAGCTCCCTTCCCCCCAGCCCTCTACCCTCATATACTGTACTTACGTGAGCCCGGTCTTGATCCAGAGCTGTGCACGAGAGCAAAGGCACTCTCCGCTATCTCCCTCTTCATGGGCTCAGAGGAGCCAATGGCTCCCACTGCTGTCAATCACAGCCAGTGAGAAGGGAGCGGATGGTGGGGCCGTGCCACGCTTTGGGTGTCAATGCACACCCAGAATGTGGCTGTCCATGCTATGGTGGGCACTTGGCAGAGGGGGATCTGAGAAGAGGAGGACTGTGGCTGCTCTGTGCAAAACCATTACACAGATCAGGTATCATATTTGTTATTTAAAAAGAAAATATGGGTTCACAATCACTTTCTGGAACAGCAGCTGTCAGTTAAGTCCTGATCCAGCACTAAGCCCAAGAGCTCTCATACTTGCCATCCCTTTATAAAGTGCTCAGTAATGTTATCATATTTTGTTTCCAGTGTTAGTGCTGTGATATCACCTTAGACATCACTGGCACCTATGAGCTTCAGCAGCCATCTTGAAATAGAACAGAGCTGAGGTGATTCTGTTGTTTCTCCCCATGAAGCAAAAAACTAAAACAGTGATTTATTGCTTGCTGATAACTATTCTAAGTGATGTGTTGCTGCAGTGATGCATGAAAGAGCTGCAGAACTCACCCAGTTTATCCGGTTAGCAGTTCTCAGTGTTAGCGGTGTGATGCATGTTTTAGTGCATTGTACTACTTACTCTTTTTTCTTAGATTTTTTAATTTTATTGGAAGTGTCATTTGATTAAAGTGGTTCCAGGCTCAAGGTTTTTTACCTTCATGCATTCTATTGGCCATTAGCTCCCACTACTAGCAATCACAGCCAGTGAGCCAATGAGGAGAGATCGGGGGCGGGGCTGAGCTGCGCATCGTGTGTGAATGGACACACAGAGCAGCAGCTTGGGAGCAAGCCTGCTCAGGTGCCCCCATAGCAAGCTTTTGAATTTTTGAATTGTGCTTTTTTTGCCAATCCATTTTCTTTTTCTTAGCACTTAACACTTGATTAATCATGTTGTTGCTTCAGAATTATATTTAAAATAGTTTTTTAATTCTCATTCGTTTATTTTAGAAAACTTAAAGAAAACATTTTATGAACATTGCCCATTGTAATAAATTGTGTTTAAATCAAAATATTTTATACCTGTCTCAGCTATGAATACGTTTATGTATGTGTATGTGTTATTAAGTAACATTCCTCCCAGTCTATGTTCTGAGAATCTTGGCATGAACAATTTGGATGTGTTAACACTATCTGTTCTTTGTTTATCCAAAGTGTATTTGTTCTTTATATGCTTAATTAAATCAAGTGTAGCACCCTCTAGGTAGGTAGGTGCTAGAGGTATGATTTTTCTGTGATGGTAGGAAAATTTAGGCAGGCCTAGCTGGTGGAAGGAAAGAGAGGAGGAGAGGAGAGGTGGAGCTGCCTGGGGTATTCTGGGGAACCCTGACCAATCCCCAACCTGGATTGGCAGGGGGCAGGCCTCCTTAAATACCCAGGGTCAGCCCAGCTGTGGAGGAGATGTCAGGTGGAGGAGATGGAGATGGAGTACTGAGGCTGTAGGGGCATTTGAGGGAGCTCCCCAGTCTGGGTGGGGTGACCTTGGGCCTGGGCTCGGGTGTGGACAGGGCCCTCCAAGAAAATGTAGAGGTGTCCTGGGCAGAAGGCACAGGAGGAGCAAGAGAGGACAGCGAGAGAGAGTACTGCCGGGCAAGTGTCCAGGGAGAGGAACCACCGGTTGCAGCCAGGAGGGCTGGTGAGTGAAATGCACAGTCAGGAGGACTGGGGAGGCCCATCTGAGAGGACTGGGAGAGTGCAATCGGAGATGGGTGCAGAACCAGAGGAAAGGACTGTAGTATCGTGGGCAGTGGAGTTTGGCAGCTGCAGTCTGGAGGGCTGGAAAGGCCTGAAGAGGGCTGACTGGGATCCCTAGCCACATGTAGGACAGCTAGCACCTGAACTTACTCTACACTATAGGGGCCCGTGGTCCCTGCCTGCAAAGAGCAATTCACTGAGGCCTGGCTGAGCCAGTGTCAGGCCTAACCAATTTTGTGCTAGCTGATCCTGGGAGCTCAAGCAAGAGAAGTGCTGGAGAAGCTGAGAAGTGATAGTCTGCAGCAAGTGTAGTGCTGGAGGAGTTGAGGAGAACTAGTCTGGAGCAAGAGTTGTACTGGAGTGAAGACTGCAGTGTATATACCGGAGTGTATATAGTTATCCCAAGCAAGGTTTACAAATCTTACTGGGCATCCCATATTTCCCTTATCCCATTCAAGTTCATTCCCCTCAATAAAAACGCAAAAACTAAATACATGGACTGTTCTATGTCTCGGAGGGACTGAAAGGTGAATGCCAGGCTGTGCAGGGTTATGGGTAAACCACAAAACTCAGCAGCCCTTACGGGGGTATCGCTACACAAGTTATGATCACTGTTATTTATATTTGTCTAAATACAAAATTTTATAACAAGCACTGCATTCTATGTGAGCAACAGGGCACCATCAACTAGTTATGAGCCCTATAATTTGATCTATTAAATAAAAAATGTTTATACATTTTCACCCGTTCATTAAAACCAAATTTAACCAACCAACCAAAACCAAAATTAACCAACTGTACCCTTCCAAAAGTCAGCTTCAGAGTACTTATATTTACAATTATTACCTCTCTTCCAGCAAGGGGCACAAGTAGCACAAAGCACCCAGGGCATGTGTCCTGCAACTCCTGCAGGGTGCCCATGTTCTTGACACTGTGACTTTTTTTTGCCATTTTAATATGGATGATGCAAGCACAATACCTGGGATTGTGCCGTCAACTGTTTAATGTCTCAATAGTTGCTGCTTGCTAATTAGACATGCTGGTATGTAGGCTGCTAAAAACATAGCAAAGGGGGAAGTGAGCATGCACACTCCTGCTACGTTGATTACAGCCTACATGTACTTGATCATTAATAGAGGTGCTTTGAGTGGTTGCATGGTTTCCCAAAAATGGAGATACCCCTACCAAAGCACTGATGCCTGATTCTTCGACAATCCCATTGCCTTAGGAGAGTTCTCCAGTGAGGAAGGTGGGAGGGAGGGGGGACGATGAGACCAAGATAAACTTATTTGGTTCAGATGGTGTCAAGCATGTGTAGTGGCAACCAGGTGAGGAGTACAAAGATAAGTGTGTCTTGCCTACAGTCAAGCAAGGTGGTGGGAATGTCATGGTCTGGGGCTGCATGAGTGCTGCCAGCACTGGGGAGCTACAGTTTATTGAGGGAACCATGAATGCTAACATGTTCTGTGACATACTGAAGCAGAACATGATCCCCTCCCTTCGGAGAGTGGGCCGCAGGGCAATATTCCAGCATGTTAATGACCCCAAACACACCTTGAAGACTACTACTGCTGTGCTAAAGAAGCTTAGAGTAAAGGTGATGGACTGGCCAAGCATGTCTCCAGACCTAAACCCTATTGAGCATCTGTTGGGCATCCTTAAATGGTAGGTGGAGGAACACAAGGACTCTAACATTCACCAGTTCTGTGATGTCATCATGGAGGAGTGGAAGAGGACTCCAGTGGCAACCTGTGAAGCTGTGGTGAACTCCATGCCCAAGAAAGTTACGGCAGTGCTGAAAAATAATGGTGGCCACAAAAAATGTTGACACTTTGGGCCTAATTTGGACATTTTTACTTAGGGGTGTACTCACTTTTGTTGCCAGCAGTTTAGACATTAATGGCTGTGTGTTATTCTGGGTGGAAAGCAAATTTACACTGTTATACAAGGTGTACACTCACTACTTTACATTGTAGGAATGTGTAATTTCTTCAGTGTTGTCACATGAAAAGATAGAATAAAATATTTACAAAAATGTGAGGGGTGTACTCACTTTTGTGAGATACTGTATATAAAATATGCTGCTTTCAGTGTATACTACATATACAGCTCATTCAGTGTATGGTATATAAAGTCCTTTCAGGCAGTGTAAGAACATATATATATATATATATATATATACAGTATAGTGTGTGTGTACATATATATATATATATATATGCTGCATTCAGTCTAGACTGCATATACAGTGCATTCGGTGGTGTACAGTTGTTACAGTTTATTGCGTTATTGAAAAAAATCGCCATCATGTCACCAAGGAGAGGCAGATGCTACCAGGCCACTAAAAGAATGCAAGCAGCCTCTGTGTCTACAATGAAAAGTGGTGGTGGCAGACATGCTCCATCCTCTGCAGGCGGGTCACAGTTACTCCTTCCGTAGCCCCACCACCATGCACGGAGTAGTCACCAGAATTATTCGTCCATAGTGTCAGTTACATGCTAATGGAGGATGCGCAGCAATTTGAAGGCTCCGATGTTGGTTCCAAGGTTTAGGAAGGAAGTAACGTGAATATAGAGAGAGCGGGTGCTACAGAAGGACAAGAAACTAGCAGTCATGTTCCCCCAGCTGCAGCATACTGCCAAGTTTGCTCCAGTGACGAGTAGGGAGGGGATGACGAGGACACTGACTGTACTTGGGTACCTGAGAGAAGAGAGGAGGAAAGTGAGGAGGAGGAGGTAGAGCCACAACTCCAACGAGGCAGGATGTCCCCCAGGGGCCAGCTTAAGGGCAGCCATCCTATTGCATCACACAAAAGAGCTTCATAGGTGCAGGGCGCTGCTGACTCTACATTGACTTCCAAAACATCAGCGGTGTGGGCTTTTTTCAACATTTGTGCAGTAGATCGCACCGTTGCTGTTTGCAAGCTATGCCTGAAGCAGATCAAGCGCGGCCAAGACATATGACAACCTGCCATGCAGTCTGTTGGCAACAGCACCTGAAAGATCTACATCATAAAACAAGGCAGACTTCTCCTTGCTCCTCATCTGTGACCTCAACCCCTACTATACCTCAAATCCTCTCAAAAGCCTGCACTGAGAGGAATGAAGGTCTATCAATGGGTGCCACACGTACTTGCAGCCAATCCGCTAGCAGTACACCACCAGTGAATATCAGCAGGCAAATTTTCCTACCCCAGTTGCTGACCCGTGAAAAAAAATACTGTCCCAGCCATCCACATGCTCAGCATTTAAATGCTAGCTTGACCAAATTGCTATCACTCCAACTGCTGCCTTTTCAGCTGGTAGACTCTGCCCCCTTTCATGAATTTGACGAATGTGCTGTACCAAAGTGGCATTTCTTTTCACGTAAGGCCATTCCAGCGGACACTCTGCTGGCAGCTGGGAAGGATTCAGGACAGGTTTCAGTGTTGGACCTTGTTCCGGCACCAGGCCTCCAAAAAAATGGTGCGGTTTCTGCCACATCTACTTCCTCCACCCCTTCCTCTTCTTCTTCCTCTGTGGCCTCTTCTGCAGCAAGGCCCTCTGAACCAGCAGTGCTCGCAAAGCGTTCTAGGGGCTACGCAAGCAGTCGGGCTAAAAGATGTCAGGCGGTGCTTGAGTTGGTCTGCCTAGGGGACAGGAGGCACACAGGGGCAGAGATTCTGTCAACTCCGCCGGGGCAGGCTCAGAGGTGGTTGATGCCACGTCAGCTTGAGCCAGGAATTGTTGTATGCAACAATGGCACCAAACTTCTCTCTGTCCTCTGACAGGGGCACTTCACACATGTTCCATGCTTGGCACACGTCCTGAATTTGGTGGTGCAGCATTTCTTGACCAGGTGCCCAGGCTTACTAGATATTCTGAGGCAGGCCAGAAAAGTCTGTGGTAATTTCCGCCGGTCATACAATGCCAGTGCTCGGCTGACAGACATTCAGCGGGAATTGAACCTGCTCACCAACCACCTCATTTGTGACATGCCCACCAGCTGGAACTCAACATTGGCAATGTTGCAGCGGCTGCACACACAGCAGAGGGCCATCTATGAGTACCTCTGTGAGTATGGCACCAGGACAGGCTCAGGGGAGCTTGTTTTTTTTTCGCCATGCCAGTGGCTTCTGATCAAGGATGCATGCACTGTCATGTCATAATTTGAGGAGGCCACAAGGATGGTGAGCAGTGGCAATGCATGCATCAGTGACACTGTCCCTCTAGTCTTCCTGCTGGAGCACACGCTTTGTGGAATCATGGACAGGGCACTTGAGGCAGAACAGAGAGAGGAAGAGGAGGACTTCCTTTCCTCTCAAGGCCCCCTTTATGCAGATAGCATTCCTGTAGTGCTGACAAACACACAGGAAGAGGAGGAGGAGGATTGTGTCAGCATGGATGTAGAGGATAACACGCAGCAGTCTTCAAGGGATGGTTTTCAATCCTCAGAAACCCAAGGAGTTGTACGTGGCTGGGAGGACAATGTCATCCTCAGTGACCCAGAGGACTCTCAAGTCTGCTCAAACGTACGCTGCATGGCCTCCCTGATTCTGCAAAGCCTGCGAAAAAGACACCAGGGTTCGTGGTATTAAGGAGAGGGATCATTACTGGGTGACAACCCTTCTTGATCCACATTACAAGGGTAAAGTTGCAGAGCTCATCCTGCCTTCACAGATGGAGCAAAGGATGAAACATCTTCAGGATAGCTTGAAAAAAAGTCTGTGCAATGCCTTTCCAGACCCTGGGAGATTACCATTTCCTGGTGCTGGACAAAGTGTTTCTGAGGCTTCCTTCAGTCAGAGAGGAGGAGAAGGTGGCTGGCAGTCCTCAGCGCCCAGGGCTGATAGGTTCAAGCAACCATGGTCAGCGTCCACACTATATGGTGCAGGAAAAGCTATGGGTTAGTGCCCATTCACATAGGGGCGACTTGCGATCCGACTTGAGTTGCCTCAAGTCGCCCCAAGTCGCTTGACATCTGAAATCCCATTGAAATGAATGGGAGCCTTCTTAATATACGCGACTGAAGTCGCTCCGACTTCAAGGCGACTTCTGAAAAGGTTCCTGTACTACTTCTAGGCGACTTCTATCCGACTTGTGCCCATAGGGTTCAATAGAAGTCGCCTCCAAGTCGGATCCCCCATCTACATGGAAGCGACTAAGAAAAGAATTTATCCAGGGCAACCACCTCCCTCCCCGCTCTCATTGGCCACAGGCAAAGTCGCCTGGCATAGTCAAGCTTGAAGTTGCCTCCAAGTAGCCTGCAAGTAGCCTGCAAGTAGCCTCCAAGTAGCCTGCAAGTAGCCTGCAAGTAGCCTGCAAGTTGCCTAGCAAAGTCGTGCCTGAAGTCGGATCGCCCCTGTGTGAATGCAGCCTAAGAGCAGACTTGGAAACCTTTCCAACTGAGCATCCACTGAGTTACTGGATCTTGAGGACGGACCACTGTCCGAAACTTGCTCAGTATGCAATCAAGCTAGTGGCCTGTCCTGCATCCAGCGTGCTTTCTGAAAGGACATTCAGTGGCTGCTGG
Organism: Glandirana rugosa; assembly: GCA_018402905.1. Taxonomy (NCBI): domain Eukaryota; kingdom Metazoa; phylum Chordata; class Amphibia; order Anura; family Ranidae; genus Glandirana; species Glandirana rugosa. Next base: position 999,588 of record BLSH010277719.1, on the reverse strand, counting down.
AGAGTTCATAACAGATCAAAGAGTGCGTCTGTCTACACACTCGGTTGATAGGCTCACATTTATAAAAATGAATCAGTCCTGGATCAGCAGCTATCAAGTGCCTGATGCTGATGCAACTGTTTGAATTTGCTAGGTATCTGGGATCCCTTGAAGACTGCCTATTCCTCCTGTCCTGAATCCTGATGATGCTAACTTCCAACAATATTTTGTGTTTAGGGCACCACCAACACCCAAGGCCCAATTTTTCTGCACCTGTTTTACAGGGGCATGTTATAACATTTTTTTAAAATCTTAACAGCAGGGCCCATTCCTGCGCCCAACAAGAGTAACTGTGAGGGGTTACAGTGTTCTGCCACCACCAACACCCAAGGCCCAATTTTTCTGCACCTGTTTGACTGGGGCATGTGATTACAATTTTTAAAATAAATTACAACTGCAGGGCCTGTTCATGGGCCCAATGAGAGTAACTGCGAGGGTTTACAGTGTTCTGCCGCCACCAACACCCAATTTTTTTGTACCTGTTTGACTGGGGCATGTCATTACACTTTTTAAAATAGATTACAATTGCAGGGCCTGTTCCTGTGCCCAACAAGAGTAACTGTGAGGGCTTACAGTGTTCAGACACCACCAACACCCAAGGCCCAATTTTTCTGCACCTGGGAACAGTTATTGAGTATAAGCCTAGGGTGGGAAATGCAGCAGTCAGAACACAGGAATTGTAGCCAGAACACAGGGACAGGGAGCCAGAACACAGGGACAGGGCGCCAGAACTCAGGGATTGTAGCCAGGACACAGGTACTCTAGCCAGGACACATGGATTTTATCCAGGACACAGAGACTGTAGCCAGAACAGAGGTATTGTAGCCAGGACACATGGATTTTATCCAGGACACAGAGACTGTAGCCAGAACACAGGTATTGTAGCCAGGACACAGGGATTTTATCCAGGACACAGACTGTAGCCAGAATACATAAGGGATGAGTAAGGTAGATTCACATTAAACAGAGCTGTGCTGCTTCTAAGAGCCGTTCTGTGCTTGTAAGTGTGACTAAACACATTGGAATGCAGAGAATGCAGAGAGAGAGCTGCAGCTCTTCACTGAGATCAGGAGGTGGGCGGGACTGAACAGCTAACAGCTTGTCCCGCCCACCTCCCCGACATCAAGCTGAAAATCTGACACCTCTCTCAGCATTCTCTACATTCCAATGTGTTTAGTCACAGTTACAAGCATAGAACGGCTCTTAGAAGCAGCCCGGCTCTGTTTAATGTGAATCTACTCATCACCCACAGACACTGACTCGAGTATAAGCTGAGGGGGGTCTTTTTTCAGCACAAAAAATGTGCTGAAAAACTCGGCTTATACTCGAGTATATATGGTTTTTCTGCACCTGTTTGACTGCGGCATGTAATTACAATATTTAAAATAAATTAGAACTGCAGGGCCTGTTTCTGTGCCCAACAAGAGTAACTATGAGGGTTTACAGTGTTCTGCCTCCACCAACACCCAATTTTTCTGCACCTGTTTGACTGGGGCATGCCATTACAATTTTTAAAATAGATTACAACTGCAGAGCCTGTTTCTGCACCCAACAAGAGTAACTCTGAGGGGTTACATTGTTCAGCCACCACCAACACCCAAAGCCCAATTTTTCTGCACTTGTTTGACTAGGGCATGTCATTACAATTTTTTAAATAATTTACAACTGCAGGGCCTGTTCCTGTGCCCAATTAGAGTAACTGTGAGGGTTTACAGTGTTCGGCCACCACCAACACCCAATTTTTCTGCACCTGTTTGATTGGGGCATGTCATTACATTTTTTTAAATAAATTACAGCTGCAGGGCCTGTTCCTGTGCCCAACGAGAGTAACTGCGAGGGTTTACAGTGTTCTGTCACCACCAACACCCAATTTTTCTGCACCTGTTTGACTGGGGCATGTCATTACAATTTTATAGAGTTCAGTTCCCGTAGGGTATAGTTCAGACTATATGGTGTAGTCAGCCCAATATATATAAAACGGTGTATGGAAGTGGTTAAAGGTGGGGCGCACAGTGGTGTAGTGGTTAGTACTTTTGCCTAGCAGCAAAAGGGTCACTGGTTTGAATCACAACCATGACACTACCAGCCTGGAGTTTGCATGTTCTCCCTGCACTCCAAAGACATGCTGGTAGTTTAACTGGATCCGATCTAAATTGACAATAGTAGGTGTATGTATGAATGTGAGTTAGGGACCTTAGATTGTAAGGTCCTTGAGGGTACGGACTGATGTCAATGTACAATGTATATGTAAAAGCGCTGAATAAATTCACTGCGCTTTATAAGTACCGGAAATAAATAAAATAAATAAACCCTGTCCCAAAATTTAAAAAAAAGGGCCTGGTATCACCATGAGTCATTGCTCATGTAGGTGATTTAAGACATATAATAAGGCTTAAGAAAACTCACTTTAAACAGTGAACATACATTTATAGAAAATCAAAACTACAGTGTGATCCTGTATTACTACTGCTGGTCCTCAGTCTCTTCTATAAATATAATTTAGCACCCTCTACCTCCAGGTAAGTGCTAGGTGATAGATTTTTGTGGTAGGTGAGGTAAATTTAGTCAGGTCTGCTTGGAAGTCAGGCCTGATTGTTTTGATTCTGGGCTGGGAGTGGCTCAGGGAGTGGTTGGTGACTCACAGGTGGTGGCACCTCTCGGGTACCTCCCCTTTGCTTCTAGAAGTAAGGGTGGAGAAGAGGGGTGGAACTGCCTGCGGTATCTCGGGGAGACCTGACCAATCCCCAACCTGGATTGGCAGGCCTCCTTAAATACCTGGGGTCGGCCCAGCCAGGGGAGGAGAGTTCGGGTGGAAGAGATGGAGTACCGAGGCTGTTGGAGCCTTGAGGGAGCCCCCAGTCTGGGGAGATGACCTTGGCCTGAGTTTTGGATGCATCCGTCCAGGAGTATAGTGGAGATCCTGGAACAGAGGCACAAGTGAAAGAGCAAGAGAAGGACAGTGGGAGAGAGTACTGCCAGGAAAGTCTCCAGGAAAGGGACTGTGTCGGTGAGTGATATACACCCTGGGAAGCTGGAAGAGGTACCCCGGAGCAGATTGGGGTCAGAGACCGTCTGAGAAGGGTGCAAGAGCCAGTTGGGACTGTGGTGTCACTGTGGCAGTGGAGAAGGCCGTTGCAGCCAGTAGGGCTGGCAGGGCCTGGAAGAGGATGGGCTGGGAGCAGTAGTCCATCAATGGATAGCTGGCACTTTCAACTAACTTTCTACACTATAGGGGCCTGTTGTCCCTGCCTGCAATGGGCGGTTCACTGAGGCCTATTCAGAGCCAGAGCAGGCCTCATTAAGTGCTAGCTAGGCCGAAGACCTTTTGTGCAGTAGAGAGTGAAAGGAGTTAACTGAGAAGCAAGTAATGTGCTGGAGGAAGATGAGAAGTGTATATACAAGAGTGTATGTAGAAGGTCCAGTGAAAGAACTGTTTATTCTGTGGGCATCCCATAATTATCCCTTTCCCCATGCAAGTTTACTCCCCTAATAAAACAACAAAACAAAATACAGGCCTGTTCTGTGACTCCGGATGTGAGGGAAAGTGTGATTGAGGGCAGTGTGACCGGTGGAACCACTATTTCCAGCAACCCCTACAGGGACATGGCTACAATAATTTTAAAAATACAGCAGAGTTTAACAGTGTATAACAGAGTGATTTCAAACTACTGCTGGCTGCTTCCCAGTCTCTGCTGTATTCTCGTCTATGGTACCACGGCTCTGTTAACCTTAACACCCATTTTGTGTTTTCTCCTCTAGTCCCCTTGACCCTGTTCTCTTCCCATACTTGTCTTCTTATCCACAGCCACCTTTTTTGCAGCCATCACAGCTTCCTTTCCTTAGGCCTGGGTTCAAACCTATGCATTTTTTAGTGTGTTTCCAGTTTTGCAGAAACACACTACAGTCCATTTAACACTGTACCTACCTCCATGGATGCTGAGCCATCAGTGCCCATGTAGCCGGCCCAGTGGTCCAGGGACTTGAGATGCCTGCTCTTCTCCCTCTTCTCTGCGCATGCATTAGTGAATGCCACTCCCAAAACTTTTTTGTGACTTTTGAGAAATGTTGCCATTGTTAGTATTATTGGCTTGTCCAAGTTCTTCCATCAAAACATGATGCTAATTTCACAAACATAATGGTGTCATTATTTCTTCAACTCTGAACTTTCTATTTTGTCGTAACCAGCGTTTAAAATAAAAACATAATGTTTATGCTAATTTCTAATGTGTAACTCTGGATAAAGTTGAACATTTAGCTGCATATTTATAGTAGCTACACAGTAACCCACACCAGTTGTACCTTGGCTGTGGAACTACATTGATAGTGATTGTTATTAATGTAAGAGAAATGGAAGAATAAAGATTGTTTTACTGCAAAAGCTGTTCATGCACTGTTAGATCGTCATGGGAACAGTTGCACAAAGATCATTTGTCAGAACACATTGATAATAACATTGGTGAATATCCACATTTTGTATGAAAGTCCTAAAAAAAAGGTGTTCAATGGTCATGATTTTTAAAATTTTAACATTTCATTTCCAGATGGACAGAAGTCAAAAACAAGAAGAAATCTCCATCTTTCTCCTATGAATTTCTTGTTACTACGGCCGAAAACAATTGTACGTTTGCTTACACTAACCATCAGAAAATCTTCTGTTTTGAATTAAATTCTACCAGCGTATGTTAAATCTTTCCCTGTGATAGTTAATAAAATTTTGACAAAAACAAAAGGGAGAGAGAGAGTGCATGCCACCCTGGTGTAATAAAGTTTATTAAAAAGTTTAAAAGCAATACAAGTTGCACTCACTGTGGGAAAGTAGTACATTGCCTTGTACACACAGGTGTTAGTATTCCTATCCCATGGCCTGTTCCTCCAAAGGATTCCAAATCTGAGGTCCCTCACCAGGGATATAGGGTCTAGCCGGCGCCGCATGACGTCATTCCCCACCACGGTGTGCAGACCCAGAACCTATATTACAAAGTGATTATCCGCATGGGGGGTTGCTAGGACAACATGTTTCGGAGGCGCGGCCTCCTTCTTCAGGTCACCTGGACTGGAGCACCTGTGACATCCATGGAACTGTACAGTGGTGCTTATAAACTTTTTAAATAAACATTATTACACCAGGGTGGCGTGCACTCTCTTTCCTTGTTTTTGTCTCAGATTCAGCCCACCACCCAATGGACGCCAGGAGAGCTGCAACACTCCAGTGTACTCGCTTGATACGTGTTTCGTGTTTTTTAATGGACTGTTAATTCACTATGAAAATATAGGTGATCTGCGCTGACACTGGTTGTATTTTATTGTGTGTATTCAGAAAATTTAGACCCAGTGGTATTTCTCTGTAGTCCGATATCTGTCTTTCCCACATATTACTAACTCTATTTACCATCTTCTGTTTGATCTCTAATAGAGCTCCACCTTTTTGTTTAACTGTGCCAGACCATCAAGCTAAATGTGTGTGTATAAATGGAAATTGATTACATAAGAAAGAGTTAAACAAACTGAGAAATCTAGTGTGAATAAAAGCCTTACAATTGTAAAAACCACAGGATTACATTTACACAAACAGGAACAATGATACCAAGTCTCGTTATTAAATAAACCTAGCATACATAATACCTGCAGCTTCTAATAAAAAAAATACTGAAATGAAGGCAGATGTGGAATGCAAACTTTGTTCAGCTATGTCGATTTTCCTATTGTATCCAATGATGGTAAGGTATATAGATTTAGAGAGATGACAGACCCTATTTTTATGTTGGCTCCACACATTACGGCTAGTGTCTGACTGATCATAATTTTTTATCAAAAATAAAAATCTATTACAAAAAATTCAAGTAATTAATTCATTGAGATCTTGACACACACATATTGTCTTTTAAGCAGACCTAAAACAGTTTTTTGTCATTTTATTTTTTTTATTTTTATTTTTTGCTAGGTTTTTTTTTTTTTATCCACAATATAAGGTATACACATGCAAATTGTTAAAATTTCAAATAGACAAACTTTTCACAGTGATATACAGTACATATACACACAGATAGAAATCTAAGGACATATTTTTAGCAACCCATAGACATGGCTTTTTTTCAGCCAGAATGTCTGTCAGTGGCCCTGTATGCACTGCTATTTACTATCACTTGTAAATATAGAAGACCGTCTTCTCTGTTACAGGTGACAGCTCATCTCTCCCTGCAGCTCCAACAGAACTCTCTCTGCCTGGCACTCAGAGCAGGAACATTGGAGGGACAGCTGCCTATGCACAATATGTATATAAGCTGCAGGGAGGGAATCCCATGATGAGCCTTGTGTCTGGATGATGATGCCCCCTGCTGGTTGAGCTTGCTGCCTCTGCAAGTACTGACCATTGTGGAAGATTCAGAGCCCCAAAATAAGAGGCTGCTGAAATTTGAGCAGATGATGACAGTGGAGGAGTGGGGGGAGTGAAGGCTGTGGGGGCACAGAGGTCAGAGGTGAAGAAGATAGCTGCAGTGCTTAGATTTTGAGCAGGTTGGGGGGGGAGTTGCAGAGATAGCTGGTGGAAAAGGGGTGAAGAGGTGAGCTTTGGATGGGGGTTCAGATGTGTACTACTGAACCCTTCATGGGACAAGAGGCAGAACATAAATCATTTTACTAATTAATAAACAGTAACTTAAAGAATACTAATGACACAAGACTTTTTGTGGATTAAAATGGCCGTGGCCTTTTATTATAGGTTTGATATACCGTTAAAACATATTCAACCAAACAGCAATTTTAATAGACTTAGCTATTACAATGGACATTGTCTCTTCTGCCAGAAGATATAAATGTTCACTATCATTTATCGGACAGAGAATATGT
>BLSH010277719.1:919295-954518 GCA_018402905.1 Glandirana rugosa | reverse complement strand
ACGCAAATTTCGTTTGGGTACAACGTCGCACGACCGCGCAATTGTCAGTTAAAGCGACGCAGTGCCGAATCGCAAAAAGGGCTCCGGTCCTAAAGCAGCCAATCCTTCCGGGGCTGAAGTGGTTAAACACCCACAACATACAGAGATATACAGTATAATATTGACATAAAAGCACACACACAGGTTTGACTTGATGGACTTTTTTCAACCTCACAAACTATGTAACTATGTGGTCCTCCAGCTCAGTCCCCATTGACTCTATGATTTCCAAGGTTGTATTTCTTGTGGCCATCACCTCAAGTTTTTTTGGTGTGTTAAGGTGCAATGCAGCCCATTTATTTTAAATGGGCTACCCAATGCAGAACTCCTCAACAGAAAAATGTGTTGCAGTGCACTACATCATGTTGTGAGCAGGCCCTTAACCTCATCTCCAAAAGATGTACTCCCTTCCTGACCAGGCCTTTTTTTGCTTTTTGGCCCTGCGTTACTTTAACTCACAATTGTGCGGTCATGCAACACTGTATCTAAATAATATGTATATAATTTTTTTTCACACAAATAGAACTTTCTTTCACCACTGAGTTTTTTATTGTTTGCACTATACAGTAAATGAAAAAAGACCAATAATTTGGAAAAAAATATATATTTTTTACTTTCTGCTATAAAATGCATCTAATAAGAAAAAAATTTAAAAATCAAATTTCTTCATAAATTTAGGCCAACATGTTTGCTGTGTCCCCCACATGGCTTCTCGCAAACTGCAAACGGCACTTCTTATGGCTTTCTTTCAACAATGGCTTTCTTCTTGTCACTCTTCTATAAAGGCCAGATTTATGGAGTGCACGACTAATAGTTGTCCTGTGGACAGATTCTCCCACCTCAGCTGTGGATCCCTTCAGCTCCTCCAGAGTTACCATTGGCCTCTTGGCTGCTTCTCTGATTATTGCTGTCCTTGCCCGGCCTGTGAGTTTAGGTGGACGCCCATGTCTTGGTAGGGTTGCAGTTGTGCCATTCTCTTTCCATTTTGGATGATGGATTGAACAATGCTCAGTGAGATGTTCAAAGTTTGGGATATTTTTTTATAACCTAACCCTGCTTTAACCTCTTTAGCCCCGGAAAGATTTCCCACCTTAGGACCAGAGCACATTTTGCGATTCGGCACTGCGTCACTTTAACTGACAATTGCGCGGTCTTGCAACGTTGTACCCAAATGAAATTTGCGTCCATTTTTCCCCACAAATGAAGCTTCCTTTTGGTGGTATTGGATCACCTCTGCGTCATTTCTGATCACAGCTATAAACAAAAAAAGAGTGACAATCTTGCAAAAAAACAATATTTCTTACATTTTGCTAGAATACATATCCAAAAAATATAAAAAAAAACAAATTAATTCATCAGTTTTGGCCGATTTATATTCTTCCTCATAATTTTGGTAAAAAAAAATCACAATCAGCGTTTATTGATTGGTTTGGCAGGGAAGGGGTTAACCAACAGGGGGTAGTGAAAGAGTTAACTGTGTTCCCTAGGTGTGTTCTAACTGTATGGGGGCTAGGTTGCCAGGGGCACTAGAGATCTAACTGATCCCAAGTACAAGGTTCAGTAGATCTCTGACATGCCGCCTGTCAGAACGGGGAACCGTGTTTACATCGGCGGTTCCCCGTTCTGGCTCTGTCACAGGCGATCGCGGGTTGCTGGTGGACATTGAGTCTGCCGGACCCGTGGCCCCACTCAGGGAGCGTGTGCCTGCCCCCTAGCATCGCGCCTGCGAGCACCGACTATAAGCGGTGAATTGCGGGACCGAGTCACACCGTCGCCGCTTATAGTCGTTTCTCGGCCGGCAAGGGCTTAAACTTCTCTACAGCTTTATCCCTGACCTGTCTGGTGTGTTCCTTTGCCTTCATGATGCTGTTTGTTCACTAAGGTTCTCTAACAAACCTCTGAGGGCTTTACAGAACAGCTGTATTTATAATGAGCTTAAATTACACACAAGTGAACACTATTTTCTAATTAGGTGACTTCTGAAGGCAGTTGGCTCCACTAGATTTTAGTTAGAGGTATAAGAGTAAAGGGGGCTGAATACAAATGCATGCCACCCTTTTCAGATATTTATTTGTAAACAAAAATTAAAAACCATTCATCATTTTTAGTGTTGAGCGAACCCGGACTGTAACGTTCGGGTCCGTACCGAACTTTTGGGTGTCCGGGACCCGAACCCGAACACGGACGTTTCAAAAAACATTCGGGTTCTGGGTTCTGGTAGATGATCACACATGTTGAATAGCTGCAGGGCAGTCAATCAACAAGCGTTTCACTGGTTTGCCCTTAGAAGCCATCACAGCCATGCCCACTAATGGTATGGCTGTGATTGGTCAGTGCATCATGTGACCCAGCCTCTATATGAGGCTGGAGTCACAGTGCTGCATGTCACATGCTCTTGGGTTAGTGTAGGGAGAGGAAGTTGCCAGCGTTTTTGTAAGGGGCAGACTGCAGACATTTTAACATCTGATCCTGCATCCTGAGATTACTACTACTGTTGCTCTGTGGGACAGATTGCAGAAATTTGAAATTTCACATACTGCTGCTTTGAGTGACAGATTGCAGATCAAACCCTGCCTAACACAACGATCGTTACGATCGTACACAACGATCAGATTGTGGGATCGTACACAACGATCAGATTGCGGGAGTAATTTGAGATTTCACATACTGCTGCTTTGAGTGATCTAACTGCACTAGGTAGTGGCTTCTGCTTAGAGGGACAGATTATTGTTCAAAAATCATCTCCTAGTTCTAAAGGGAGAGGTTCTAGCTGCAGCTGTAAGTGACACATTATTGTTCAAAAATCATCTCCTAGTTTATTTGATTTTAATTTATTTTCCCTATCCCCATTTTTTTGTAGGGTACTTGCCCTACTCTTACCCCCATTTTACTTCCTTTTGCAGCCCTCTAGCACTTGCCAGGACTTTGTTACAGCCATTTTTGGGCCTAAAAGTTCGGGTCCCCATTGATTTCAATGGGGTTTTGGGTCCGGGATAACGTTCGGGCAAAGTTCGATGCCGATCCCGGACTTTTCCCCAAAGTTCGTTCGGACCCGCAGAACCCGAACGTCCAGGTGTTCGCTCAACTCTAATCATTTTCCTTCCACTTCACAATTATATGCCACTTTGTGTTGGTCTTCACCTAAAATCCCAATAAAAAACATTTACGTTTTTAGTTGTAACATGACAAAATGTGGAAAATGTCAAGGTGTTTGAATACCTTTTCAAAGCACTGTATAAGATACGTGATCCAGCACAGGAGAGCCACTCTTCCACCGCACTCTTACGTGGGCCAGTCAGCAAGCGATTAATATGTGTGCTAAATGTGTCTCTTTATGATTTTAGACGGTTGGAAATCAATGCAGCATCACTGATGAGAAAACCAGTTTGCATGGCCTGTAGGAGAGTTAAGGCATTGTTCTCTTAGCTTGGGTAGTACAACAGATTTAGTGTTGAATGTTAAGTCTTAATATATGATACAGTTTTTGCAGAAAACACCCAATGATATTGTATACATCAGTGTTGGTATTGCCCAGTATGTGTCTATAATGATGTTTGCTTGTAAACCTTCCCAGAAAGGTACAGGATGCAGTTATAGCAATCCGCTACTGCTTCCTGTACATATTTTGAAATCTGTTGCATTTGTGTAATTTCCTCATTTCTCAGTCGGTCTGTACCAACATGTTACCAGTAAGAATTTCCTTTTCTCAAAATCATTTGGAGAGATAAACTTCTTGAACAAAATCCTGTTGATTGTGCACATTGCAGGGCAAGTTGAAATTGACAGGTAAGAGCTACTATATTTAAATAACATAATATAATGCAAAAGTTGTTCATCACAATTCTTCTTGTGGTCCATGTCTTGCAATGTGGTTACTATGTGATGCACTTTGATCCAATATCCCTGTTGTGAGAGGAATGGGTAATGTACTAGTACATATAAACTGAGTTTAGTTTGCGGTATAGATAGATATTGATACTAATAGATGCTTGATGGGCTGGTGTCTTTATTCAACCTTACCATCTCTGTAAGTATATTCATTACGAGGGTGCTGCATATTTACTGTTTAGACCAAGTCAACCGGCGACTCGATTGTGTGTATATGGGAAATCTTCCCTCTGAGCTATAGTACGTTGACAGTGGGGCAGTGTTCATTTTGACATCAAATTTCGATTCAGTTTTAGTTATAGTCTTTTGACTAAAATGCCATTTTAGTTTTAGTCTTTTGACTAAAATGCCATTTTAGTTTTAGTCATATTTTTGTCATCTGAGTTGTTTTAGTCATATTTTAGTCAGCTAAAATCTCCAGTACATTTTAGTCGAATTCATCTGAATTGTTTTAATTTTAGTTGTATTTTAGTCTACTAAAATAGTATTCATTTAGTCAACGAAAATAATTTAGTCTACAACATTAACACTGCAGTGGGGAGACTTCTCTGCCATCAGAATACACTGATCAGCACTGCCGGCTATAGACTGCGGCGCTAATCAAGTGGCAAAAATCTGACACATCCGAAGTGGTAGATCCATTTCTACACAGTGCCCATGCATGGACTGTATTTTTTTGTTCTGATTTACAACAAAAGTTAAAGTGTATGTAAACTCTAATAATAAAATTCTCTTATTTGATCAATTTTGGTCTGGTAAATACACTATACTGTTGTAAACATTTGGCTATATCTGTTCGAAAGGTTAAAAAAAAAAAAAAAATCAGTTTAACAAAAGACAACTGGGCAAGGCTGACACCTTTAAGTCCAGAAAAAAGATACTAGGGTGATTTCAGTAAAGCATTCACACCACTCTTCTGGTGGTGTAGCCCTTTTAAAAGGTCCTGTGCCTGATTCAATAATTGCTGCTGCAGGTTTTGATAGATTTACTGAAACGTGCAATAGATACCGATAGTTCTTGTTAGCACAACTTTTTTAAAACGTTGCTAAGATTGCACCAAATGAAAAAATAATAACCTTCAGTTCCTAGGTAATGGAACTGGAGATACTTAAAGCAGTATTAAGCCCAAACTAAAAATTGTAATATATTGCAGTTTACCGATCCTTAGATGTGGTGGCTGCATTCATTTTTTTTTTTTAGGCTTGGTTCACACATACTATATGCGTTTTTTGGAGCTTTTTGCAGAAGCACACTACAGTCCATTTAACATGGTTTCCTATGGGCCACGCTCACATCTATAATTTTTTCAGCCACTGCATTTTTGGATAGGGTCAGGGACTTTTTTAACCGCAAAACGGTGCGTTTTGGTTCAATAGACTTCATTTGAGAAGCTGCAGAAAAGCATGTAGTGCGATTTTACCAGTTCAGCCCCAGAAGGTTTTTTCCCCCTTAACCACTTCAGCCCCGGAAGGATTTACCCCCTTCCTGACCAGAGAACTTTTTGCGAGTCGGCATTGCGTCGCTTTAACTTACAATTGCCCAGTTGTGCGATGTTGTACTCAAACTCTGCGGTTTTTACTTTTTGTGCTATAAATAAACAAAGAGCGACAGTTTTGAAAAAAGAAAAAATCCTTTTTGTTATTATAAATATCCCCAAAAAAATGTAGACTAATGTATTCATCAGTTTAGGCTGATATATATTCTTCTACATATTTGTGGTAAAAAAAAAAATCACAATATGCATATATCAATTGTTTTGCGCAAAAGTTATCGCATCTACAAACTATGAGAATTGATTTATGGCATTTTTATTATTATTTTTTTTACTGGTAATGGCATCGATCTGCAATTTTTATCGGGACTGCGATATTGTGGTGGACAGATCAGACACTTTTTGGGACCACTGACATATATACAGCGATCAGAGCTAAAACCAGCCACTGATTACTGTATAAATGTCACTGGCAGGAAAGTGGTTAGGCTGTAGGGGCAATCAAGTGGTTAAATGTGTTCCCTTACTGTGTTCTAGCTCTGTGGGGGCTGGGCTGGTAGGGACATGGCAGATCTAACTGATCCCGATTACAGGGATCAGTAGATCACTGTCATGTTCCCTGACAGAATGGGGAACCGCTGTATTTACATTGGCGGTTCCCCATTCTGCCCCTCTAGAAGGCAATCGCGTGTCGCCAGCGGAGATCGACTCCGCCCATCCGGAGTGTGTAGCGAGCGTGTGCCCGATCGCCGCTTATAGACGGCGATGTGCGCATCACTGCCAACTTACCGCAGTAAATGTATGTGACACGGTCGGCAAGCGGTTAATGACCAGGCCATTTTTTTCGATACAGCTGAGGCTTTCGGTGGGCCTTGAGTGAGTCTCTATTCTGGGGGGGTGACCTCGGCCGGGGGCTCGGGTGCAGCCAGGAGGAGTGAGATCCTGGCGGAGAGGCACAAGGGGGAGCAGGAGAGGACAGCAGGAGGAGAGTACTACCAGCAAGGTCTCAAGGAGGAGTCCACCGGGTTTCGGTGAATGACACAGCCCAGGGAAGTGGAAATGCACTTTGCAGCAGATTGGGAAGAGACAGTCTGGAAAAGATGCAGGAAGAGGCTGGGACTTTGGTGTCACTGGGCAGTGTGCAGGTGCTTAGTCAGGAGTACTGTGGAGACCTGGAAGAAGATGGGCTGGGATCTGTAGTCCATCAGGCCAGTTAGCACATTCTACAAACTTTGTTTACACTATGGGGGCCCACGGTCCCTGCCTGCAAAAGGCGGTTACTAGGCCCTGGTCAAAGCCAGAAGCAAGTGTTGTGCAGGAGAGGAACAAGGAGAAGCAAGTGTTGTGCTGGAGGAAGAAGGAGAGTGTATATACTGAGTGTATATAGAGGTCCCGTGTAAAGAACTGTTGATCTCTGGGCATCCCATAATCACCCCTACCCCATCCAAGTTCAAAGCCCCTAATAAAAACAAAAAACCCAAAGAGACAGCCTGTTTTCTGACTTTGGATGCAAGAGGAGTGTGATTGAGGGCAGAGTGAGCAGGTGAACCACAACTTCCAGCCACCACCAAGGGGGACATTGGCTACAGTAGTATAGCAAACACCTTTGGACAGCAGCCTTGTCAGTCTGGGGAGAGGAAAGTGTTAGACTAGCAGATATAGGACTTGACTAACCAATTGAAGTTGATCACCAGGTAATACTTTTTCAGCAGTCGCAGCAAAATGTTTTTTTCCTTTTGGGCATTGGCGGCTGGTGTTTTTTTCTTTTGGGGGGGCAGCAAACAACCAACCCACCCCGGGCGTTAGTCGGTACAGCACTACCCCTCTTCTCCCCCCGCTGTCTGCCGGTTTGTCCGTCACATCTATGTGGCGGGCTGAGAGCAGTGCCTCCGGTGTCCTCCAGCATGGCGGAACCAATCTAGGTCGCGGGCGGTGGGCTGCAGCTCCGGTGTCCTCTCCTCCAACGGCTTCCTCCATGGCTTCAGGCGTGCATCTCCACTCTCCTCCTCCTAGGTGCTAGGTGTCCAATAGGATCGCCTGACGTTTGGCTAATTGAGAAACGGGTCTCACGACCTGCTTTCTGATTGGAGGGGAGGAGATTCATTGTGTAAATAGTGAATATTCATTCGCTATCTTCACACAACTGGGTGGGACCACTGCGCCTGAACCCACCCTATTTTTGAAGCCTATTAGAGCCTCTGGCTCTAATCACATGCTTCAAACAACACTCCCCCCCATTGGAACCCATAGCCTGGCGCCCTGTATGTAGATCAGGGGGCCGGAAGCATGGATGGGGGAGGGGGGGCGGCGCCCATGCCCCTAATGGATGGGCCGACACTGCTTTTGGGATATATGTTGACCTAATAAAAGCTGACCATTGTAAGTACCCCTTTAAATGTTAAATGGTTTGGCTGAACCCTGTAACTTTTATTTTGTCTGAATAGTATGGTCTGTTAAAGCAAGTTGAAAAACAACAGACTTACTCACTGGATCGCCAGGTGAAAATAAAGGAAAAAAAGATAAACCAATGCAGCCACCACATCTAAGAGTTTTTAAGCTGCAAATTAATACATTCTTGTTTTTAGGTTTAACACGGATTTAAAGTGGTATTAAACTCTCCCCTAAAACTTGTGCACATATCAATCATCAGTAAAAAACAGTTCACATGTGCATGCCATCTTACAGTGAGGGAAAAAAGAATTTGATCCCCTGCTGATTTTATACATTTTGCCCACTGACAGAGACTATACGTTTGCCCACTGACAGTCTATAATTTTAATGGTAGGTTTATTTTAACAGTGAGAGACAGAATAACAACAACAAAAATCCAGAAAAAGGTTATAAATTGATTTGCATTTTAATGAGTGAAATAAGTATTTGACCCCTTCGCAAAACATGACTTAGTACTTGTTTGCAAGACCCTTGCTGGCAATTACAGAAGTCAGAAGTTTCTTGTAGTGTCCACCAGGTTTGCACACATCTCAGGAGGGATTTTATCCCATTCCTCTTTGCAGATTCTCTCGAAGTCATTAAGGTTTTGAGGCTGACGTTTGGTAACTCGAACCTTTAGCTCCCTCCATATATTTTCTATAGGATTAAGGTCTGGACACTGGCTAGGCCACTCTAGGACCTTAATGCGCTTCTTCTTGTGCCACTCCTTTGCTGCCTTGACAGTGTGTTTTGGGTCATTGTCATGCTGGAATACCCATCCACGACCCATTTTCAATGCCCTGGCAGAGGGAAGGAGGTTCTCACCCAAGATTTGACGGTACATGGCCCCATCCATCGGCCCTTTGATGCGGTGAAGTTGTATGTACTAATAAAATTCATTAATAATATCCAGATTCCATTCTTAAAGTGCTGGATGAATCGATCGATAAACCCTGTGGTCTCAAAAAGAGAGAGTGGTGACAAGGCCTTGACTAATCATAAATGGCATGATGGGAACTAATAAATTGACCTGAATACATGGGCCTAAAAATATCTAAAAATTACCTAGTGGTTGCTAGATGTATAAGATAACAGCCATAAACCATTCAAAATAATTAGCATAAAGCATAAATATATGAATATATGTTTTGTAAAAATAGCCAATAACAGTCGTGGGTCTACTAGGAAGAAACGTGGACCTCCAACATTGGACTCAGACAGTTCACAAAATGAATAATAAATACAAAGTACAAGGACAGTCAAGGGTTGTCAATAAATGCATTAACCGGTTCCACACCGCGCGCTGTATATTTACGGCCGCAGTGTGGACGCTGAGCGCGAATCACCGTAAAAAGGCGGCGATTCGCGCAGGCGCAGCTAGGGGCGATCGCGCGCCTCTGGCGACGTGCTCTTGTGCCCGACACACTCGGGAGGAGTGTGCCCGCGGCTCGGGCGGACCCGATGTCCGCTGGCAAGCCGTGATGAGCTGCTACAGCCAAAGAGCGGGGAACCGCCGATGGAAAAAACAGCGGTTCCCGGCTCTTTCAATGGGGACATAGGAGATTTACTGATCCCTGTCACTGGGATTAGTTATATCTCCTATGTCCATGTTAGCTCAACCCCCCCACAGTTAGAACACGCCCAGGGAACACAGTTAACCCCTAGATCTCCCCCTGCAGGTTAACCCCTTCACTGCCAATGACATTTATACAGTAATCAGTGGACATTTAAATTTCTGAACGCTGTATAAATGTCATTGGTCCCAAAAAAGTGTCAAACATGTCTGCCGCAATATCGCAGTACAGCTAAAAATTGCAGATCGCCACCATTACTAGTAAAAAATAAAAAAAAACATAAAAACCCCAGAAATGAATTCTCATCATCCGTAAACGCGGCCACTTTTACGCAAACCAATCAATAAACGCCGATTACAATTTTTTTTTTACCAAAAATATGAGGAAGAATATAAATCGGCCAAAACTGATGAAAAAAAATGTTTTTATATATTTTTTTTTGGATTTGAATTTTAGCAAAAAGTAAGAAATATTGTTGTTTTTTTTTCAAAATTGTCGCTTTTTCTTTGTTTATAGCGGCGATCAGAAATGACGCAGCGGTGATCAAATACCACCAAAAGAAAGCTCTATTTGAGGGAAAAAAAGGACCCCCTCTTTATGTTGGTGATATGTTCATTTAAACGAACCTGTAGGGGGCTCTTTGTCCTCCCTACATATTGGAGCCCACAGGGGCATTGAAGCATGTAAACTACCCCCCGTAGTGCAGCATGTTATGAATGGCTTAATAGTATGTTCCTCAGAAGTGCTAGTAGAAACAAACCTGGTGGTCCTCCTTGTACAGCAATTCAAGGAACATACTCTGCACTGCCTACATTGATAATAGCCCGTAAGCTCTTGAAAAAATTTGGCCTCTTAACGGGGGGATTAACAATGTTGGGGGCACTTTATTTCTAAGGAGGATGTGCTCCCTTAAAGACTATAGAAGGTTTCTCAGGTAGGACACTCTTTAGTACTCTATCATTTTTCAAGACGTGCCAGTGGCTGGAAATCACATGCTTAATATTCTTAAATTGCTTGGAAAATGTAGTAATAAATGGAGCCACGGGAGCTAGTTCATCCTTATTCTGTACTGGCTTTTCTTTTAACAGGTCCGCCCTCTCCAGCTGTGATACTTGTTCCAACGTGGTCTCCAAAGACACAAGACAGTACCCTTTTTCTAAAAATCATTGGGTTAGAGTGTCAGCCTGAGACCGAAATTCCCCATAGTCAGTACAATTACGGTGAAGCCTCATATACTGACTCTTAGGGAGCACTCTCAGCCACAGGTCATAATGGCAACTATCCACCTGTATAAAGGACTCTCTGCCAGTGAATTAAAGTAAGTGGCCATAGAAAACCTACCCTCTTTGATTGATATTTATAAATCCAAAAAATTTATGACAGACTGACTAGCTTCATTCTTGAGTTGTTTGCCCCCCTCATTGGAGTTCAGATGGTCTATAAACTCCTTCAAGTCCGGGAAGTCTCCATCCCATAGGAGGAGGACATCATCTATATACCTAGCCCATAGAACCAATTGGGGTCCCTGGTAGGCATAGACGACATCCTCCTCCCACTGGGCCATAAAGAGGTTGGTGAGACTGGGCGCATATTTAACACCCATCGCAACTCCTCTATCCTGACGATAAAACCTCAGGTCAAGCCAGGCCAAGTAATTGTGAGAGGCTGCGAATTCCAATAATTCCATTAACCACTTCAATACCAAGGATGACCCAAGGATGACCCTTATTCTGATGTCCTTGATTTTGAGTGGCGATATCTGAATGGTGCCTTCAGCTACAGGCACCATTCAGATACCGTTGTTTAGTGCCGGAGATTCTGCACAAGATATAATGGTCTCAGCGGTGGATTCGCTGCAAGATCACTTTTATCGGTGGCGGGAGAGGTGCCCCCCCTCCCGCCACTTTCCCGTCATCGCCGCCACTTACCGGGCCGCCGGCAGCGGCAGAGATGGTCGGGTCAGTTCCACTCCTGCACAGGAAGCCGAGTGAGTGGAAGATGCCACCCACTCGGCTCCATAACATTGCAGGGCAGAAGTCAATTCCGCCCAATGCTCTTAAAGGGCCCTTTTTTAACTGTCATTTTTAAAAAAAATTTTTTTTTTTTTGCTTTTAACTGTAATTATGAGATCTGAGGTCTTTTTGACCCCAGCTATCATATTTAAGCGTTCCTGGCATTCTTTTTTCTATTACAAGGAATGTTGTACAAGGAATAAAAGTGAACACATTTTTTTTTTAAAGAACGGTGTAAAATTAAAAAATAAAAAGTAAAATAAATAAGAAAAAATAAATGTAAAGCGCCCCGTCCTCACGCGCAGAAGCGAACGCATATGTAAGTCCTGCCTGCATATGAAAACGGTGTTCAAACCACACATGTGAGGTATCACCGCGATCGTTAGAGCGAGAGCAATAATTTTAGCACTAGATCTCCTCTGTAACTCAAAACTGGTAACCTGTAGAAATTTTTAAACGTCGCCAATGGAGATTTTCAGGTTGCAAAGTTTGTCGCCTTTCTGCGAGCGGGCGCAATTTCAAAGCATGACATGTTGGGTATCAATTTACTCGGTGTAACATTATCTTTCACAATATGGAAAAAATTGGGCTAACTTTACTATTGTCTTATTTTTTCACTCAAAAAAGTGAATTTTTTTTAAAAAAAATTGTGCTTGTAAGACCGCTGCGCGAATACTGTGCAACATAAAGTTTTGCAACGACCGCCATTTTATTCTCTAGGGTGTTAGAAAAAAAAAATATAATGTTTGAGGTAATTTAAAAAAATTTATAGCAAAAAAAAACATGGTTAACTTGTAAACACCAAGTCCAGAAAATATAATTAACTTGGTGCTGCATTCCACATTTGATGGTGATCATACACAGATTTCCAACATCCCTTATAGACATGAATGAAAAAGCACAAACCCCCCCGAAAAATGTGGGACTTTAGCGGAAACCAAACTCCTCAAGGAGCAAAAGATCAAAACAAATTTAAATGAAAAAGATTTATTGAATAAGGTTTAAAAATTACATTGGTCAGGCCTACAAAAATAGGTCTGCCAACAATGGGATAACATTGGTGTGTGGTGCCCAACGCTAACAAAGGTAAAGATTACAACGTGAAAGACAAACACAAAATACAAATATTTTTAAAATACAATGAAACAAAAGACCACTTGCATCGCCACTAAGTGGGCTTTCAATGTAATTTTTAAACCTTATTCAATAAATCTTTTTCATTTAAATTTGATTTGATCTTTTGCTCCTTGAGGAGTTTGGTTTCCGCTAAAGTCCCACATTTTTAGGGGGGTTTGTGCTTTTTCATTCAAGTCCAGAAAATAGGCCCGGTATTGAAGTGGTTAAAAAACAAATTTGTTCCCGGGGCAAATCTGAATCTAGCTCCAAAGCGTTTCTCACAGCGTTGAGTCCCAGAGCATGAGGTATCATGGTGTAAAGTGAAGCGACATCTGCTGCCACCAGCCACATCCCTTCATTGGGAGTATAATTAGAAAGTAAATTAATAACATGTCTTGAGCCTTTGACATAAGAAGGCATACCCCGAACCAAAGGTTGCAGGTAGAAGTCTATATATCTGCCCACCTGGGACATAAGCGGATTAATGTCGCTAGCAATGGGACGACCCGGGGGGCAGATTGGATCTTTATGTACTTTAGGTAAGTAGTAGATAACAGGAGTTCGGGTTACTTTGGGGACTAAAAAAGGAGCTTCCTTTTTGTTAAAGCGGTAGTAAACCCATGCATTTAACAGGTTAAAAACCAGTCACATTTCCGGCACGTGCCGGAAATGTAACACTCCCATTGGTTGTGCTATAAACCAAACTGTCAAACCATCCAATGGCTGGTGTCATAGCTGATCACATGTGCAGCATCATGGCAGTTGTAGATTAAACATAGGCCAAGATGGCAGCTTCCTTGGCTGAAAATGATAGGAGGGTTTACTACCACTTTAAGGATACCACATGAAAGTGGTCTTTATTGTTACATAAAGAATCAAGGCCATCCTGAAGATTTTTATTTAATCTAGCCTTTTTAAATACCATAAGTTCCAAATCCCTGAGGGCTACATCTCTAAAAACCTTAAGAGGGGGGCTAACGCCCCTGGGGAGTTAAATAGAGACGCATTACAGAGGCCTGAATGTACAAATTCTAAAGAGGTCAGTATGTTTTCTTTGATCAGAGTGGACAAATCACAAATCACGATACAGTTCACAATAAAGACCATTTGAAAACACTATTCTTGAGCATTGATAAATATGAATCCCACTGGGGGGGTCTCTTGTTAGGGGGATATCCCAATTCGAAATGTCCTGGATCCATAGATTGAGAGCTTATGTTCCATATGGATTAAACATGGATTAAACTGTCCTTGTACTTTGTATTTTTTATTCATATTGTGAACTTGGTCTGAGTCCAATGTTGGAGGTCCATGTTTCTTCCTATTAGACCCATGACTGTTATTGGCTATTTTTACAAAACAAATATTCATATATTTATGCTTTATGCTAATTATTTTTAATGGCTTATGGCTGTCTTCTTATACATCTAGCAACCACTAGGTAATTTTTAGATATTTTTAAGCCCATATACTAGGGTCAGTTTATTAGTTCCCATCATGCCTTTTATGATTAGTCAAGGCCTTCTGATAGACCTTGTCACCACTCTCTCTTTTTGAGACCACAGGGTTTATCGATCGATTCATCCGGCACTTTAAGAGTGGAATCTGGATATTATTAATGAATTTTATTAGTACATACATATACTGAGTATTAGTATATACATAGAAGGAGTTTTTAGTAGTTCCTTATATGTCCTCTGGAGGCAGTCCATTTAGGAGAGCTTGGCAGCACTGACTAATATAACAATTTTCTAAGCCTCCCTGCGAGATCGATTTATTAGGTGTATTTTGGGCATGCCCATAAGTTTAGAACTTTCTAACCCTGCAATATTTTTTATTATTTGTCCGGGCTGTAATTTTGGATTGTTACTATAAAATTCCCATTTAGGTTACCCATTATATGTAATTTTATCTAATAATAGTTAGGATTTAGAATTCATTCAGCCCTGGATTAGATAAACTTTGGACTGTGTTTTTTGTTTTTGTTTTATCATGTCTGACTGTATCCCCTAATGAGAGGGTTCTATATGGGTAATTCCGGTTTTTGTCCCTATAGAGAGCAGAGTACTTGATTTACTCAGGAACATATTTGGCATCCATTTCTATGATGGATACTTCTTGAGCGGACCGAGTGTCTTTTATAAGTTCAGACTGAGTTTGTAGTTGTTATAGCCGTTTATACATCTAACCGCAACTATTGGCAGTGTTTGCCCCCAACAAAGATTGCGGATGTGGACTGAATACACAGGGTCCAGAATGAGGCTTGGTCTATTTATACAGCGGTGAGTCAGCAGTGCACCTATGCCCCAAGACGAAGTCTGCTTGGTAAGGGAGTAGTGACATCACCGCTTCGTATCTGTGTATCTGGAAAGACAGGACTTTTATTGTAGCCGTCCAGCTGCCATATTTTTAACGCTCATGAATTATGCCTATATGTAAGTGCAATACCTTTTTATACCATTAAAATATCAGACAATATTACACTATTGTGAGGCCTTTATGTTTATATGTATGCCTTCAGTGGGACCACTGGAGTATAGAAGATTGTGGATTGCTTCTTCCTCTCACAGGATAGCTGTAGTGAACACAACACCCCCCTATAGGGACCCTGACTGGGTATTAAGTCGCAAGCGCATCTTTAGCTTGCCTCTGGTAAGCGAGCAATCTTTCTGGTGGAGGCACATTTTTACCAGTTTGAGTGGAGCACCAGGTGTATCTATTACCTGCATTACTGTGGTTTCTGTGTTACCTGACACTTCATTGCAGCATTTATCTACACAGGACTTTGGGTTGCTTATTGCAGCCCTTATGAGCTACGAACTTTTTGAGTTCCAGTTTATGAATTTATTATTTAATGACCCTGGTTTATGCTATTAACCCTTTGCTGTATATTTTGGGAGATTAATTTAGTACCAGTGTGGCCCATTTTTGATCCCTTTAACCACTTCAGCCCCGGAAGGATTTCACACTTTAGGACCAGAGCACTTTTTGCGATTCGGCACTGCGTCGCTTTAACTGACAATTGCGCGGTCGTGCGGCGTTGTACCCAAACAAAATTTGCGCCTTTTTTTCCCCACAAATAGAGCTTTCTTTTGGTGGTATTTGATCACCGCTGCGTCATTTCTGATCGCCGCTATAAACAAAAGAAGAGCGACAATTTTGCAAAAAAAAAACAAATTTCTTACTTTTTGCTAAAATCCAAATCAAAAAAAAATATATAAAAAAAATTTTTTTCAATGGTTTTGGCCGATTTATATTCTTCCTCATATTTGTTATAAAAAAAAATCGTAATCGGCGTTTATTGATTGGTTTGCGCAAAAAATAGGTTTTTACTAGTAATGGCGGTGATCTGCGATTTTTAGCGGTACTGCGATATTGGGGCGGACATGTCGGAGCATTTTGACACTTTTTTGGGGCCATTGGCGTTTATACAGCGATCAGTGCTATAAAAATGCACTGATTACTGTGTAAATGCCATTGGCAATGAAGGGGTTAACCTGGGGGGCGCTCTAAGGGTTAACTGTGTTCCCTGGGTGTGTTCTAACTGTGTTGCTGTTTGACTGTCAGGGGAAGGGGAGTGATCACGGCTTCCATGTAGAGGAAGGCTGTGATCACAGCCCTTTCCCCTCTCACAGAACGGAGATCCGTGTTTACTTATATGGACCTCCATTCTTTCACTGTGGGGGAGCATCGCGGGTAGCCGGCGGAGATCGAGTCCGCCGCACCCGCTCCCTGGCCCCCCCCGAACACAGTGAGCGCGCGTGCACTCACAGTGCATGATATCGCAGCCGCCGTCATATGATGGCGGTTTGCAATATCGAGCCACCTTGTCGCCGTCAACCTGCGGTTGGCGGTCGGCAAGTGGTTAAAAGAGTGCTCTTAATCTCAGCTCGTTACCTGTATAGAAGACACCTGGGAGCCAGAAATCGTGCTGACTTTGGGGATCAAATACTTATTTCACTTATTAAAATGCAAACAATTTATAACTTTTCTGAAATGCGGTTTTCTGGATTTTTTTTAGTTGTTATTCTGTTTCTCACTGTTAAACTAAACCTACCAGTAAAATTAGAGACTGATCATTTCTTTGTCAGTAGGCAAACGTACAAACTCAGCAAGGGATCAAATACCTTTTTCCCTCACTGTACTTGCTCAGTTTGCTTGTAATCTGTCCCGTTGTGTGTTTTTATGTCACCGGTGCATGCGCATGTTTAACCAGATTTACGGCACGCTTTTTGTTCTGTCAGTCCATCAAGATATATGCCACTACCGCCCAATCCGCTCTGTGTGGCACTGTGCCGAGATCCCGCGAGATTACAGTGAGAATTACCTGGTACACCTCATGTGACTTATACGTCACAGGGGGTGTAAACATCATCTCAGCATGGCGCACTGCAGCGGAGATGAGCATGTGCGAGATTCCAGAAAGGACTAGACGAGAGGGCGGGAGTAAATTGCAGGACAGAATCAGAATACATTTATATACTGGCTTATTTACAAAAACGAAAGTAGAGGGAGGGTTTACTACTGCTTTGAGTTTGTGTACAGAGACCAGCAAAGTGCTATGCAGTGTGGCAGCATGTTTGTCACCCTTACCCCCTCCCTACCTGTCACTGCGTGTTAATGATGCTGTTGGCTTTAGCACTGACAGACAACTACCAGACAGTGATGCTAACAGTGGGAGAAGCCTGATTTTAGGAAATTAGGAAATTATGGCATTTCTGGCAGATCACCAGATATTACTGTATCTTTTTTTCAAATATAATTTTTATTAAATCCCAGAAAGGGCAAAGCCAAGTAATGACAACCTCAATATATAAAAACAGTAAAAACTGCAATCATGCAATGTACAACTAAGCTGACAAGTAGTTAAGGTAGGCCCCGATAAGGGAAGCCCCAGAGAATTGCCTTCTTTTATGTTGTTTGTCATAACATTAACAAAAACTTACCTATCAAATAAGATGTGAGGCTGCTCAGTCCCAAACAGGAGTAGAAAGAATAGATAGTTGGGGAAGGAAAGGAGGGGAAAAGTAAAAATATTAACAATAAAAAGGAAGGAAGGGGGAGGTGAGGGGGGGATAAAAGTCTGTAATGGTGATGACGCAAGGTAACAGCAGTAATCAACCTATTTGACTTGTTGTAGCAGTTATGGGCTGGAAAGGGCCTTACCCTCTTCAGAAAGGACAAACAGATTGCAGAGCCCCCAGGTTTTAGAATACTTCTCACGTTTATGCTGTGCTGTGGGTATCAAGTCTTCTATCCTATTTATGTCTTCTACTTTTCTAAGCCAACTCGCTATGGTCGGCGGGATTTGTTGTTTCCAATGAATACAGGACTTGGCGGCATTTAACAGGTGACGCACAATGGAATTCTTGTATGTTTTAGCAGGAGTGTTTGAAAGATATAGTAAAAAGAAGGCTGGATCATCAGGTATCTTATACTCTGTAAAATTTTGAGTGATTGTTCGGATCTTCGCCCAGAAGTGTGTCGACTTAGAGCAGGACCAGAATATATGGAACAACGTTCCCCTGCTCTCCTGGCATCTCCAGCAACGGTCCGAGGTGTTGGGATAGCATTTGTGTAACCTAGAGGGTGTAAGGCACCACCTGGGCAGCACTTTAAAGTTAATTTCTTAAATTCTAGTACATATCGACAATTTAAGGGCAAATCTGAGAATGTATTGTTTTTGGGATGACGTGAAAGTGCGGTTTAGATCTGTTTTCCATTTTTCTATACCGCGGAAAGATATTACTGTATCTTAACTGTAAAGTACAGGATACAGGACTTGTATTTTTAGACCATGGGTTATATAAAGCTACCTTCAGGTGATTGGACTCTGGCAAAAATAACTTGCTTCGGCAGCCCCCAGAGCACACTTATAACCCCGCTCAGTTATGAAGCACTAGTTTTTTTTAAAGTGACCTTAGATGATGGGCTTGTTCCTCTCTAGAGAATTATATTTTGTATCTTAGAAGTCATTTTTTTCTGTGAAACTTCTATCAAGATATAACTGTCCACTGCCCTGGGCTAACAGTTTTCATCAGTTATCCTCTGTGTGTATTTTGAGGACTGTACCCAGACTCCATGGTCTACCGGCCTGTCATGTTTGCTTCTGGATCCTGCAATTAGACGTTCACATTGGCATGTAGCACAACATGGTAGTTAGCCGCAGAATGCTATACAGTTCCAGGGCCATAGTCCATTTCTATGGTTCTGCACCATGATGGATGAAGCCTGAACCATTTAATAAGTCCAGCGTCATGGATAAGGATTTCCCTGTGTATTTACACTAGTTTCTGCCTTTTTCTAACACAAGATGAGCTGACAATCTAATGAATTAATCGATTACACAAAATTATAGGAAACATTTGTCCAGCTTGCCTGAATGTGTGTGATATTCATCCAAGAAATTAACAACAATGCAAATAAGGTTCAGTACTATCACCCTAAAGAAAATTACTAATAAACCACATACAATTTATTGCAAGTTTATGTGATAGACCAACACAAAGTGGCACATAACTGTGACGTGGAAAGAAAATGATAAATGGGTTTCAAAATGTTTTACAAATAAATATCTGAAAATTGTGGCATGCATTTGTATTCAGCCCCCTTTACTCTGATACCCCTAACTCAAATATAGTGGAACCAATTGCCTTCCAAAGTCACCTAATTAGTAAATAGAGTCCACCTGTGTGTAATTTAATCTCAGTATAAATACAGCTGTTCTTTGAAGCCCTCAGGGGTTTGTTAGAGAACTTTTTTTTATATCCATACAGAACTTTATTAAATAATTGCACAACATTACATTGCCAGACAGTGCCTTACAACATATTATCCAGTACATTCTATAGGTGGGATATATTTGTTAGAGAACCTTAGTGAACAAACAGCATCATGAAGGCCAAGGAACACACCAGACAGGTCAAGGATAAAGCTGTGGAGAAGTTTAAAGTAGGGTTAAGTTATAAAAAAAAATATTCCAAGCTTTGAACATCTCACGGAGCACTGTTCAATCCATCATCCGAAAATGGAAAAAGTATGGCACACCTGCAAACCTACCAAGACATGGCTGTCCACCTAAACTGACAGGCCGGGCAAGGAGAGCATTAATCAGAGAAGCAGCCATGGTAACTCTGGAGAAGCAGCAGAGATCCACAGCTCAGGTGAGTTCATCTGTCCATAGGACAACTATTGGTCGTGTACTCCACAAATATGGCTTTTATGGAAGAGTGGCAAGAAGAAAGCCATAGTTGAAAGAAAGCCATAAGATATCCCATTTGCAGTTTGGGAGTAGCCATGTGGGGGACAAAGCAAACATGTGGAAGAAGGTGCTCTGGTCAGATGAGACCAAAATGGAACTTTTTGGCCTAAAAGCAAAACACTATATGTGGCGGAAAATTAACACTGAACACACCATCCCACCTTGAAACTTGGTAGTGCCAGCATCATGTTGTGGGGATGCTTTTCTTCAGCAGGGACAGGGGAGCTGGTCAGAGTTGATGGGAAGATGGATGGAGCCAAATACAGGACAATCTTAGAAGAAAACCTGTTAGTCTGCAAAAGACTTGAGGCTGGGGCAGAGGTTCACCTTCCAGCAGGACAACGACCCAAACATACAGCCAGAGCTACAATGGAATGGTTCAGATCAAAGCATATTCATGTGTTAGAATGGCCCAGTCAAAGTCCAGGCCTTAATCCAATTGAGAATCTGTGGCAAGACCTGAAAATTGCTGTTCACAGACACTCTCCATTCAATCTGACAGAGCTTGAGCTATTGTGCAAAGAAGAAAGGGCAAAAATGTCACTCTCTAGATGTGCAAAGCTGGTAGAGACATCCCTAAAAAGACTTGCAGCTGTAATTGCAGAGAAAGGCGGTTCTACAAAGTATTGACTCAGGGGGGCTGAATACAAATGCACGCCACACTTTTCACATATTTATTTGTAAACAATTTTGAAAACCATTTATCATTTTCCTTCCTCTTCACAATTATGTACCACTTTGTGGAGGTCTATGACATAAAATTCCAACAAAATACATTTTTGTTTTGGTTGTAATATGACAAAATGTTGAAAATTTCAAGGGGTATAAATACTTTTTCAAGCCACTATATATATATATATATATATATATATATATGTATATGAACCATTAAAGTCCCATCCACCAGTGTGAAAAAAAGTGTTCTTGTGGTAATACACTTAAAGGGGGCAGCTACACACAGTTTTGTTGGAGGTATAAAGTTTTGCCTATTTATATGAAACCACCACACTGTTTAGGGGGATGGGCACCCACTATTAATTATTTCTTGAATTCATCAAAGGAATGTTTTAAAAATAGACCCCCATGTTATCCCCAAACATATTCCTATATCACAAGGATATAAATCCACTCTTGCAAGTCAAGAAATTATTAAATTCAGTTAAAAAGGATATGCGGTCAACACCTTCATTCCTTAACTGTATAAAGTTCGACCTTTAATTTGTGTTTAACTTAAATAGACGTGTCTGGCAATCCACTATATTCACTCGTAGTTGCTTACTGCACTCTTCTAAGCTACAAGAGAGTAAAAACTGGAGCAAGTTTCTTTTTGTTCCTGTCTCCTAAAGACATTCCTTCTTAATATTGCATCTCATAATTCTCATGTATACCTTTCCCTGATTCACATTCAACTTCAACTCTTTAATGAGCAGCAGAGGCTCTGACATTTAACAATTGAATTACAGTTGTTGGGTTATATATGATCAGGTATGAACTCAGGCATGTTCAGATAGGAGTCCAATCTCGTCTAAGCAATCCCTCCAGGAAGCTGTCAAAGCAAACAGCCAATCATAGGCAGCTGAGACATTCCCCGCCCCACACCCCTTGTGTACGTGCAGCTGCAGGGCAGAGAATGCCACTAATGCCCACGATTGACTGGGTAACTCCCATCAGCTTTCACAGAGGGGGGGGGGGGGCTCAGGGGAAGTGAGTGGAGTAAGCCTGAGCACCCAGCTACATATATACTTCAGACAGCTGCTTCCCTTTTTTTTTTTTTTTGGAACAAGCGCTTCATTGAGGTTTAAATTTATTACACAAAAATACAACTAAAAAACCTGGTGAGCCCACGCCCCACTTCAGCCTGTAGAACAGAGTTTCTCAACCAGGGTTCCGTGGAACCCTAGGGTTCCTCCAGAGGTTGCAAGGGGTTCCTTGAGCAATGGCCAATTTCTAACTCCCAGATATATTCCCAATGACATCATTGATCTTTTTAGCTATCTGTAAGGGGTTAATTCTTCCCAATGACTACAAGTATAGGGAGCATTCTTCCCATTGACCATCGCACTAATCTATCATGAGTTGTAGATTTTTAATTTTTAGCAGGGGTTCCCTGAGACCGAAGAGAAATATCAAGGGTTACTCGGTGTTGAAAAGGTTGAGATAGGCTGCTGTAGAGCTTTGCAGCCAAAGCTGGCATTGGCTGATGCTACCACAGCTACCTTATAAAACTTAGTGAGAGAATGAACAGGGGACCAGGTCACAAACTTACAGACTTCCAAGACCAAGAATTAATGACAGAATGTTCAAGAAGTATTGACCGATCTAGTAGAATGAGCAGTTACAGTTTAAAAAAAGGTTCCTTATGTGTAATGCCATAACCCTGAGCTATAGTTTGTTGAATCCATCTAGAGCTTGTAGCAGAAGAAGAAGCAAGTTCCTTACATGGACCATCAACCACAACAAACAAGGAATCAGTTTGATAGAAGGAAAAAGTAGCTTGAAAGGAGTTGTAAAGGCAGAAGGAATGCATTCTATGCATTAGGATAAAAACCTTCTGTGTGTATCAGCCTCCCCAGCACCCCCTAATTACTTACCTGAGCCCCTTCTTTCTCCAGCGATACCCACAAGTGTCTTAGCTGTCCAGGACACTCCTCCTGATTGGCTGAGACACAGCAGCGGTGCCATTGACTCCCACAGCTGTCAATCAAAGTCAGTCAACCAATCAGGGGAGAGGGGTCGGGTCGGGTCAGGGCTCCGTGTCTGAATGGACACACGGAGCTCTGACTCAGCTCTGGTGCCCCCTGTAGTAAGTTGCTGGCTGAGGAGGTACTTGATAGGGGGAGGGGCCAGGATCTGCAAAGAGAGACCCAAAAAGAGGAGGATCCAGACTTCTCTGTGCAAAACCAACTGCACAGAGGAGGTAAGTATAACATGTTTGTTAATTAAAAAAAAAAAAAAAACCTTTACAATCAAGATAACCCTCTCATCCCTGACAACATCTAAGCTGTGTAAAATGATGTCCTTAGGGTGAGAAGGAGCTGAATAGAGAGAGGGCAGCACAATATTTTTGTTAAGGTGAAAGGCAGAAACTATCTTATGTACAAAGGAAGGACCAGGTCGCAAAAGTGCCTGGTCCTTGTGCACAATGAAGAAGGGGGATTCACAGAACAATGCTGCCAACTTGGATATATGCCTTGCCAAAGTAATGGTCGCTAAAAAAGCAACCTTTTGAGACATCTGCAAGAAAACTTCCTGAATATTCTCAAAAGGAGGGATTTGTAAGACTGTAAGCACCAAATAAAAGGATATGTTCACCTTTTGGAACATGTTACATGTTTCACCCATATTTAGGGCTTGTCTGCAGAAGCTTGACATTGCACCCCCGATCTGATTTTTCACCAAAAATATGGTCATTTATTATTTTTTCTAAAAAGCTTAATTTATCTTTTACATTCACATGGAGGAAATAGTGGTATGATGATAGGAACAACATCAAAAACTTCTTCAAAGAAAGGTACGGATTAACCAATTCAGCCTCGGAAGGATTTACCCCTTCCTGACCTGAGCACTTTTTGCGATTCGGCACTGGGTCGCTTTAACTGACAATTGCACGGTCATGCGAAGTTGTACCCAAACGAAAATGACGTCCTTTTTCCCCATAAATAGAGCTTCCTTTTGGTGGTATTTGATTACCTCTGCGTTTTTTATTTTTTGCGCTATAAACAAAAAAGAGCAACAATTTTGAAAAAAAAAACAATATTTTTTACTTTTTGCTATAATAAATATCCAAAAAAAAATTATAAAAAAACAAATTTTTCACTCAGTTTAGGCTATGTATTCTTCTACATATTTTTGGTAAATAAAATCGCAATAGGCGTATATTGATTGAGTTGCGCAAAAGTTATCGTGTCTGCAAACTATGGGAATAGATTTGGCATTTTATTATTTTTTTTACTAGTAATGGTGGCGATCTGCGATTTTTAGCAGGACAGATCGGACACTTGACACTTTTTTGGGACCACTGACATATATACAGCGATCAGAGCTTTAAATAGCCACTGATTACTGTACAAATGTCAAAGGCAGGGAAGGGGTTAAACTGTAGGGGGTGATCAAGGGGTTAAGTGTGTTCCCTCACTGTGTTCTAACTGTGGCATGACAGCATGACAGATCTAACTGTTCCCGATCATTGGGAAAAGTAGATCTGTGACATGTCCCCTGACAGAATGGGGATCCGCCGTGTTTACATTGGTGGATCCCCATTCTGCCTCTGTAACAGGCGATCGTGGGTCGCCGGCGGACATCAGGTACACCGGACCCGCGGGCATGCTCGTGCAGCGATCGCGAGAGCGCGCTCCCGCCTGCAACAGATACAGAGAGAGCGCTGGAGAGCCTATTTGCTGCCGAATTATGACGACGGCTGGTCGGCAAGCAGTTAAAGAAAGATTAGCCAAAGGGTGTTGAAACAAAACATATAATAATAAACATGTCTCTGCACAAAGTGTACCACTAAGGCCCCTTTCACACGATGTACCCGCTCAGATCCGCATGTCCGTTTTTCAGGCAGATCCAAGCGGGCCACCCATTCACTTTAATGGGCAGGCGGATGTTGGCGGAGGTGTGTCTGCTGACACCCGTCTACCATCCGATCCGTCAAGAACCGCTCAAAACAGACGGATGGCGATACATTCGCCATCCGTTCAGCGGATGGGATCGGATGAAAACGGACATGCAGTCAGTTTTCATCTGATCTTCCCATAGATAACAGCAGGCTCAGCAGGGATCAACGGAGCGATCTCCCGCTGAGCTGGCGGAGGCCGCTGAGCGGATCCACCCCGCGTGAAAGGGGACTAAATGTTAGAAACAAAATAAATAAATATATCAATGATATAAAATTAACAAACATAATCTAATATATGTGCATGGAGCAGCCAGAATCTATATATATCCTTCATTCACATACCAAAATACTAATAAATCAAACTACTGTATGCAACTCTCTACAAAATAAATAAAAATGATGTATAAATGATATAGTGAACATACTTCACTCAAGGAAAAGTCCAACGAATAATTGCACCCAAGTGCCTGAATGAATCAGTCCAATGTGTATATTAAATAAATCAAATCTTCATCCCCAAACTTGTGTTCCACCATTTGCTCATCCACCTCCACCAAATGGGCAAAATTGCTGCTCACCAAAGTTTGAGATTTCATACGATACAACAGGTCAGATGCGCTCATTTACCCAGGATCTCATATGTTGTTTGGCTGAATGGCTCTGTTAACTCTCCTCTTTTACCAACGTTCTCAAAAAATTAGCACAAATCACCACTTTTTCTTCTTCAGTTAAAATGAGAACAGACTCAAAATGGGGTTTTCCTGTGCAGGCAAGCAAATTGCTGGATCATGGGACTGTAGAACCCCACAAAAAACCAGCCTGATTCCACCCACCCCATAACCATCTGACCAATCATGATAATAAAAAAAACCTGGAAACCGAAGTGTGGAAACTTATAGCCACGGCCCCTTTATTGGGCTTTAAAACCAAATATGAATAACCTTGAACTTTAATTTTACCAGACCATTAACACTGAACACACACAAACCAATACCACCATTAAACTTTCACCAAACCACCTGGTCAGTCTTTCAGGACTTGAGCACCCAAAATCTGTACCAACCACCAGGTACCACCATAAACACTGTCCATCCACACCTGTGGGGTGACATTACCCCGCTCAGTCTTTTAGGACTCGAGCACCAAATAACCACCACCATAAACTGTGTCCACCCACACCTATGGGGCGACATTACCCCAATAAAGTTAGAGCCGCGACAAGGGGAGGGAGGGGAGATGACAGTTTGATTGAAGATTCAGACTATTGTACCAGACCACAGATGCTGGCACCTATAAAGGAACAAACTGTGTCCCCATTGGTTGCTTGCTTTACTTCAACTTTCACTCTAGGCATTTTTTTTATAAGGATCAAAGCAGAGATGATCTTTGGCAATAGCGGTCTTCTGTGTCTTCTTATCAGTGACAAGGCTGCGAGGTGGGGAGGGGGAGACATCCCAGGACCTGAAAAATAAACAGAAAGCCAGCAGAAAGGATTCTGTACCTTTTTATTGTGCTAATTCAATTAAAGCTGAAAACCATGGCAGAACAATACAGTAAGGAAAGAAGAGACGGTTGTAGGGGTTGACAGTCCCATGGGGACACTTGGCTATTTTTTTTTTTTTTTGCCCGGTGTCCCTAGCAGGAGAATTACTGGCCAGCAGTATATGCACCAGCAATCAAGATAAGAAGCTTCTTGGTGATTTGTGCCAATTGGTTGAGAGGGTTGGAAAAAGAGGAGAGGTAAACTAAGCCACTCTTTCAAACAACATACGAGATCCTGGGTAAATGAGTACATTTGATCTTTTGTATTGTATGAGGTCTCAACCTTTGAGACCTCATACAATACAAAATTGCACATTTGGTGGAGGTGGATGAGCACATGGTGGTATACAGTTTGAAGGTGAAGATTTTTTTCTTTTAAACTTCAATAAAAAGCTGCATATCTCAATGAACTTGATAGAAAATAGAGTTACAATATCTCACAAAAGTGAGTACACCCCCACATTTTTGTAAATATTTTAATATATCATTTCATGTGACAACACTGAAGAAATTACACTTTGCTGCAATGTAAAGTAGTGAGTGTAGAGCTTAAATAACAATGTAAATTTGCTGTTCTCTCAAATTAACTCAACACACAGCCATTAATGTCTAAACTGCTGGCAACAAAGATGAGTACACTCCTAAGTAAAAGCGTCCAAATTGGGCCCAAAGTGCCAATATTTTTAAAGTGTTGACATCACGCAACTAGTGGATTTTAGAGACCTTGCACTCCTCCACCTTCTGTTTGAGGATACCCCACAGATGCTCAATAGGGTTTAGGTCTGGAGACATGCTTGGCCAATCCATCACCTTTACTGTCAGCTTCTTTAGCTAGTCAGTGGTCGTCTTGGGGGCGTGTTTGGGGGTCGTTAACATGTTGGAATACTGCCCTGCGGCCCAGTCTCCGAAGGGAGGGGATCATGCTCTGCTTCAGTATGTCACAGTATATGTTGACATTCATGGTTCCCCCAATGAACTGTAGCTCCCCAGTGCCGGCAGCACTCATGCAGCCCCAGACCATGACACTCCCACCACCATGCTTGACTGTAGGCAAGACACACTTGTCTTTGTACTGCTCACCCGGTTGCCGCCACAGACGCTTGACACCATCTGATCCAAAAGTTTATCTTGGTCTCATCAGACCACAGGACATGGTTCCAGTAATCCATGTCCTTAGTATGCTTGTCTTCAGCAAACTGTTTAAAGGGTTTCTCGTGCATCATCTTTAGAAGAGGCTTCCTTCTGGGATGACAGCCATGCAGACCAATTTGATGTAGTGTGCGGCGTATGGTCTGAGCACTGACAGACTGTCCCCACCCCTTCAACCTCTGCAGCAATGCTGGCAGTACTAATATGACTATTTCCCCAAGACAACCTCTGTATATGACTCTGAGCATGTGCACTCAACTTCTTTGGTAGACCATGGCAAGGCCTGTTCTGAGTGGAACCTGTCCTGTTAAACCGCTGTATGGTCTTGGCCACCGTGCTGCAGGTCAGTTTCAGGGTCTTGGCAATCTTCTTATAGCCTGGGCCATCTTTATGTAGAGCAAAATTCTTTTTTTCAGATCCTCAGAGAGTACTTTGCCATGAGGTGCCATGTTGAACTTCCAGTGACCAGTATGAGTGAGTGAGAGCGATAACACCAAATTTAACACACCTGTTCCCCATTCACACCTGAAACCTTGTAACACTAACGAGTCACATGACACCAGGGAGGGAAAATGGCTAATTGGGCCCAATTTGGACATTTTCACTTAGGGGTGTACTCACTTTTGTTGCCAGCGGTTTAGACATTAATGGCTGTGTGTTGAGTTATTTTGAGGGAACAGCAAATTTACACTGTTATACAAGCTGTACACTCACTACTTTACATTGTAGCAAAGTGTCATTTCTTCAGTGTTGTCTCATGAAAAGATATAATAAAATATTTACAAAAATGCAAGGGGTGTACTCATTTTTGTGAGATACTGTATTTGTACTCACTGTAGCATTCTTTTCTTTGAGTTCATTGAGAAACATAGCTACCAGCCCTCTTCTGGGCTGTTTGTGCCTGTTGCCAAGTTGTGATATTTAGATCTATGCCAAGGTTATTTATACTTGTATCTTCCTTGTGCTGCTTGCTATTAAACTGATGTTCCCTGACAATTGGGAGGTTAAAGTTTTATAAAACCAAAAAAAGTGTTGTTGTCATTGCATATATTATTATTTGTTCTACATGTGTGTTTAACTGATGCTTGATTAATGTATGCAGTTCTAGTAAATACCTTATTGATCCTGCCATTTCCCTGGTCAACCTTCCTCTGAGTGGCAATACAATCACATTCTGTATTTTCTCTCCCATGTTGCCACTCTCACATGCTCCAACTATTCCATTGGATCTTTTGTCTGAGGAATTAATCACTGGACCTCTATGGCAAATTGAAGTGCCTAGGCCTCTGAGTCTGTTAAGCCCTTCTTGACCCCTTTGTTATGTGGGCCCATTGGCATTGTTTGCTGTGTTGCTCATCCTTATGTTGGACTGCTTTTGGACATCCCAGTCAGGTTCTTAAAGAAAT
This sequence comes from Glandirana rugosa, assembly GCA_018402905.1. NCBI lineage: Eukaryota > Metazoa > Chordata > Amphibia > Anura > Ranidae > Glandirana > Glandirana rugosa. The sequence continues at coordinate 925,991 of BLSH010277719.1, read as the reverse complement.
AGGATATTCAATTTACCAGTAAAATCCATTTGTTTTAGTACAGTATGGGACACAGGTCCCTCTCTTCTGTCCTTCTGATCATCCAATTGATTGCTACATAAATGAGGCTATCTTGGAATTGAAGGGGTTATATAGGGGGATGTCCCTGCAGATTGCCAGTGTCCAATCACCTGGTGGTAGATGTATATAACATAGTCATAATGATTACAGAGTCTGTGTCCCATACTGTACTCCAAAAAATAGATTTTACTTATAAATCAAAAATCCTATGGGCAATTTAATCCACTGATTGATTTCCAATTACAAGTTTAGTCTTTCAATGACTTATAGAAAATAATTTTATGAGTACAAAAACCCTATATTTCCTTTAATTTTATGTATTCCCTTCCTTTACAGAGGTAAATAAATGATGTTTGGCACATCCTGGATTTTAGTCATGGCGGTGAAGCTAATATTAGCCGGTATTTTAACATGTTTTATTTTATATTCTTGTTGTTTTTTATGGAGGCAGTACTTAACTCCTTAATGATCCTCTGTTGCCCAAATTGCTACCAGATCCTCTGGGAAATACCTGATGGCAGAGCATATGACTCTCTCCCTATGATCCCACAATGCCGCACGCGGTGCTGGCCAATTCCTGGAATCGAGCTGGGGGGATTGTGCATAGCTTCATGCAAGTGTCAGCTTGACCCGCAAGCCACAAAATTACATCTAGTCTCTAACCTGTTCAGTACAAAAGAACTGGAAAAAGGTCAGTGACTAGACCTGGTTCTGTAGCCCTCTTATTTTTGTGTCATATTGACACTATCTCCCTTAAGGTTCATTATGTATATGTAAGTGTTTGACATTTAGCTGGTAGAGTAGGGACTGACCACAGAGGGATCAATTTGATGTTTTTGTAGTTTAAGCAAACCAAGTATCTGTTTTTGTGCAAATGGTTGGTGGAAGTATTAGGACTCATGCACACTGTGTCTCAAAGAAGCTGCTCCTACAGGACTTTGAGCTTCTTTGAGCTCTCATTTTTTTTCTGTCTGGAAACTCCTCTCCATGTTAGCCAATGAGGGTTATTTACTAAAGGCAAATCCACTCTGCACTACAAGTGCACCTGGAAGTGCAGTCCCTGTAGACCTGAGGGGGACAAGGCAAGGGAAATATAAAACAGCATTTTTGATTGCACTTGATTAGATGATAAAAATCAGCAGAGCTTCCCCTCTTTTCAGATCTCCCCCTCAGATCTACATGACAGCACTTCCAAGTGCACTTCCAAGTGAACTTGCAGTGCATTTGTAGTGTACAGTGGATTTGCCTTTAGTAAATCAACCCAATGTGTCCATGCATGCTATGGCTTTTTCAGGCGTTTACAGGCATATGCTCTTACAGGCAGGAAAAAAACCCCCATCAAACTTGCATTTTTGAGAGGAGCTTTCAAGCAGAAAAGTGCCCAAAAACGCAACAAAACGCGAAAAAAGCATGAAAAAGCTCAGAGAAGCTCAGAAACACACAAAACAAAATTGAAAAATGAGCTGAGGGGATGGTTTGTGAAAAGCATGCTCAAAGGAGCTCAAAGAAGCGCAATCAAAATGTGCAAAAGAGCCCAAAAAAGTGCAAGCTTCTTCAAGCTGAAATAAAAGCTCAAATGCCTGTAGCTTTTTTGAGCTGCAATGTGCAGCAGCCCTAACAGAGAAACTAACCTTGGGAAAGGCAGGCAGAAGGCAAATGACTTATCCACAGTATTGCCTGTGGGCTTTTTGTGAGTACTCTTTTCCCTATTACTGAATCTCCATGCCTTGTTCTGCACTGTGTCTCTGTGTGGAAGTGGCCATCTTGCTAGAGGCAAGGATTTGTTTTTTCATGTTACAGCTTCCAGCAAGGAGGCAAGGAGTGATCAGCACAGTAGTGACATCAAACTCATGACACTAGCAGTCAAAGGCAGCAGTTCTTTAGATCTCAAACTGCAGATATACAGCTATGAAATTTAAAGCACGGGCTTGCCTAGGAATGCTCAAAAAAATTCAGAAAAGTACACTTTTTCTGCTTAGGGACAATTCAATTTCATGATCAGCATTCATAAACAAACCCACTTTCTTAAGATCCCTTTCACACTGAGGCAGTTTTCAGGCGTTTTAGCACCTGTAAAGTGCCTCAAAACTGCCTCCCATGCTGCCCAAGTGTGAAGGCCCGAGTGCTTTCACACTCGGTGGTGCGCTTGCAGAACGTTAGGAAAAGTCATGCAAGCAGCATCTTTGGGGCAGGTTGGGAGCGCTGTATACATCGCTCCTAAAACGCCCCTGCCTATTGCAATGAATGGGTAGCACAACATTGGAGTTTTTAACCCCTTCTTTGACTCTGCTAGCAGCCACAAAAGTGCCACTTAAACAGCGGTAAAGCTCCGCTAAAACTAGTGGCGCTTAACCGCTAACGTGGCCGCTGCCCCAGTGTGAAAGGGGTCTAAGGTATAAAATACAATCACTATTTAACTAATACAAAATCAATTCTAATTAGTTTCCCAAGGTGATAAACATATATTTACTCTGGATTATCACAATAATGTATACATTTCATCAATAGAAAATAGCCTTTTCATGTTGAGGGGTTAATAACTAATACAGGAAGACATTTAACCTGTTACAATCATTAAATTCCAAAAAGCCCATGGCTCCTGTACAAGATATCTGTTATGCTTTCTCCTGCAATAGCATTTTTCTAGTCTTTCCCCCTTTTCATATTCATTGTACTTTAACAGTAATTAAAACACTTTACCCAGTACTTTAACACCTTTTAAATTATTGCCATGGGCGTTGTGAATGTGAATTATAAATCCTAAAGCTCTGATACCTGTTTTCATTGATATTAGGTACTTCTGGATGAGATGCTTAGGCATTTTTAGTGTTTTCCACTATATAAGTATCCATTTGAACAAATCATTCAATATATCACATAATGGGTTCCACAACCTCTTAATTTGCTTAGGCAGTGTATACAGTAGACCCACCTAATTTGATATTTTTATCCCTAATTATGTATGGACAAATACTACAACTACCTCATTAATAATTGCCATCAGGATGAGCCTCTGATAATCAATTACTTTTACTTCTTTTTCTGTCTAAAAGCTATACAAGGATATATTCCTACTTTCTTAACCTCTCATCCTGTTTTACTTTTTGCCAGTTTCTAAGTATAACCCATTTGATACAATCTGCCATAAGTGAAAATTTCAAAGAAAAGAAACATTTATCATCCTTTTACCATCTTTCCCTTAGTTATTAATCAGATCCCTCCTACCCAGGCTACCTGCTTTATCAGTGCCTTATTCACCTTTCTGTCATTTCCCCTATTTTGTAATCTGGATCTCTAGATTGCTTAAAATGTTATTGTTTATTTAATTTTTAAGTTTCAGTCTCACAAATTGACCATATAGAATAGCCTGTATTACATGAAGAGGATGGTACCTCCTGTATTTCAGCAGAGCATTTGATGTTGCCCTTCCTATATTCCATAGTTACCAATTCACTTTCTTCAATGTTAATTCTCGGATCGATGAAGGACATAGCATCCCCACCAAAGTTCAATGTAACCCTCATATTAACTCAATTTACTCTTATATGCATAGATTGGCATATGTAGGTGCTATAGGTGCTCACATTGGCGATCAACTGATTATTATTATAAATATAATACAGGATTTATATAGTGCCAACAGTTTGCGCAGCGCTTTACAACATGAGGGCAGACAGTACAGTTACAATACAGGAGTAATCTCTGCTTGTTAGAGTTTACAATATTGATGGAAACAAGCCCCAATATACCAAAAAAAAAAAATAGCTTTTCGAGCACAAAGTTTAAACAGTTAAAAATGAACTGTATACGTCCTGTTGTTCTATGCTCAAAAAGCCATAACGATGTATTGGACAAAAAAACTTCCCCTCCTACAATCTCGTTCTGGAAAGGACTAATTAATGCTAGCCTACCTCTTTACCAAGCTACATAACGTGTGAGGGCTGGGCTCAGCCCTCCCTTCTCAGTGCAAGCTGCTCAGCTGGGGATTAATTGCCAGTCTCAGCTTCCTCTCTGCCTCACCTGATGTCCTTATCCTGCTCTTTAGCCAGCTCTCCTAGCTATATAAACTGCCTGGATCAGATCTCAAACACCTTCGCCTGGTCAACATCTCTGGGAAATGTCTGCTGTGTTTTTCTGTGAAAGACTTTTGCCTGTTTGACTTTCCTTCTAGTTTCTGGATTAAAGACTCTGCTTGGCTGACTTCCCTTCTGTCTCCTGACCCTTCATGCTGTGTGTTTGACCTCGCTGATATCTGGATCTCTGTTTGCTTGCTTGCTCCAACCATCTGCTTTGGCTACCGAACCTTGGCTATGTTTTGACTTTGTTTGCTCTGTTTGTTCTATTTTACCATTTTTATTAAATAGTGTGATTTTACTGCACTTCTGTCTCAGTCTGATTCATGGTTAATGACAGTGTTTCATGGTTAATGACAGTAGGTGAAAGCCATGAATTCAGAAGATGCAATCAATCCACTTGCTGGTAATATTTTTTCCAGATTGGATGAGCAGGATCACAGCATGGATCAGTTTGCCATAGCATTACAGACGCTCCTGAATCGCACTGCTCACCTGGTTCCTCGTATGGTGGCTGTTCCGGCACAACATGTGTTGCAGGCCGCTCCTGCTTCTGCTCCAGTCATTGTGCTGGCACCCGCCTCAAATATTACCTCTATAGGGGGTATGTCTGGCTCCGCTCCACTTCCCCAGCAATTTGGGGGCAATCCAGTTCAATGCAGAGGGTTTCTCAACCAGGTTGGCATATACTTTGAGATATTGCCCCAGGCATTTCCCACGGACAGAAGCAAAGTGGGCTTTGTGATTTCTTTGCTTTTCAGAGCCTTGGCATGGACAAACCCTCAATGGGAGACACAAAAACCCGTTGTCAGAGTTACCCCGAGTTTGTGGCCTCTTATAAATATGTATTTGACATTGCTACATGCTTCAATACTGCTGCCAAAAGACTTATGTCCATCAAGCAGTGTACGAGAACTGTTGCCGATTACGCCATTGAATTCCACACTCTGACAGTAGAGGTTGCTTGGAACAATGAGGCTCTCATTGGCTGCTTTTTCTCATGGTCTCTCGGATAACATCAAAGATGCCCGAGACATACCCACTGAGCTGGAGAAGTTGAGACACGTTTGCCATTCTCATTGACTTCAGACTCCGAGATAGACCTTCCTTTAAGTGTTTTTTTGTGGAAGCCTCCTGTACGCTTGGCTCCGAGCTTTGTAGTCTCACCCGTGCCTCCCTCACCTCCCATACCTCCTGGTTCCGAGCCTGCCAGTGAGGTAGAACCCATGCAGTTGGGCTTCACATGTCTCTCTGCTTATGAGAGAGCCTTTAGGAGGAGGGAGAGATTGTGCCTTTATTGTGGCCAGGCAGGTCACTTTTTGAAGTCTTGTCCGTCCTATCCATCTGGGGGGACGCTTGCACCTGAGGTCCTGTAGGGGACAGACTATAGGTGGCATTTTTACGTCCCCAGTCATCTGTAAGGATAAGTCCCTGGTTCCGGTTACCCTGTCTTGGTCTGAGTCGTCTATCGAGATACAGGCTCTAATCGACTCTGGGGCTGCAGGCCTGTTCATAGATAGTGCCTTTGTGTCTAAGCACTTGATTCCGCTGCAGCTTCGGGCCCCTCCACTTGCCATTGAGGCTATTAATGGGAGACCTCTACAGCCTGCCCAGATGACTCATGAGACTGCTCCATTGACCATGGGCATAGGGGCTCTTCACCATAAGATAAACCAATTCCAAATCATTTCCTCTCCTCATTTTCCAGTGGTTATTGGTTATCCTTGGTTACAGAGGCACAACCCCTCTTTTGATTGGCTTCGTGCTGAGGTCCTTTCCTGGTCACTACAATGCAGTAAGACATGTTTTCAGAAAGTGGCTAAGGTCTTGTATACCTCTTCACTCTCCTCCATACCAGAGGAGTACCCTGAATGTAGCGATGTCTTTGATAAAGGTCAAGGCGGTAGTTTGCCTCCACACCGGTCGTATGATTGTGCAATTGACCTTCAACCTGGTGCCATACCCCCTTGTGTCTGGGTTTACCCTTTGTCTGTTTCAGAGAATAAAGCTATAGAGAAATATATTGCAGACGCACTTTCTTTATGGTTCATCCACAAATCCTTGTCTCCTGCTGGTGCTGGCTTCTTCTTTGTGGAAAAAAAAGAGTGGTGAACTGAGACCTTTATTGATTATAGGTGTCTCAATCGCTTCACGATTAACCACTTCCCGACCGCGCTATAGACAAAAGACGTCCACAGCGCGGTCGGGTTATTCTGACAGGACGTCCATGGACGTCCTCCAGAATATCGCTTCCCGCGCGCCCCAACACCTACTTGGTATTTCTTTCACGCAGACGTTATATAAAGAGATATCGAAATAAGAGACTTTGTCTGTTTCCCATTTGGGTCTGTGTTCCCCCATACCGTGGTCCAACTTCCAGTTAACGTGTTAGTATGCTGGCCACACCTCCGTTTGATGGCGGAACTGGAAATAGTTTCTGTAGCGATGTAAGTCCCATGAGGAGACCATACCTCCTCTCACTTCTCCATATGTTCTGGAATCGGTGAAAGACTTTTGTACAGAATGACGTAACATCACTGGTCCTTTCCTGGAGTCGTGCTTC
>BLSH010277719.1:904720-918373 GCA_018402905.1 Glandirana rugosa | reverse complement strand
TGCCCGTCTGTGCCACTACAGTGCCTATATATGCCACCACAGTGCCTCACAATAGTGTAAAAGGTAGTCAAATTAGATTTGAAATGTATGCCCCTAGAAAACCTGACGGTGCTCCCTGCATGTTGGGCCTCTGTATGTGGTCAGGCTGTGTAAAAGTGTCACACATGTGGTATTGCCATACTCGGGAGGAGTAGCAGAATATATTTTGGGGTGTCATTTTTGCTAGGTACATGTGGTGTGTTAGAAATATTGTATAAATGGACAACTTTGTGTAAAAAAAAAATGTGTTTTCATTTTTTTTCCACATTTTCCAAAAACTTGTGGAAAAAATGACATGTTCAAAAGACTCATTGTGCCTCCTAGAATATACGTTGGGGTGTTTACTTTCCATTTTTTGGGCATTTCCATTGTCCTGGTGCTCCAGGACCTTCAAAAGTGCAAGAGGTAGTCACGAAATTATATGTGTAATTTATGCTCCTAGAACGCCTGATGGCGCTCCCTACATGTTGGGCCTCTGTATGTGGCCAGGCTGTGTAAAGGTGTCACACATGTGGTATCGCCATACTCAGGAGGAGTAGTAGAATGTGTTTTGGGGTGTAATTTGTGGTATGCATATGCTGGGTGTGAGAAATAACCTGTTAACATATGGCAATTTTGTGAAAAAAAAAAAACAAAAAAAAAACCTTCATTTTGCAAAGAATTGTGGGAAAAAATTATAACTTAAAAAAAATCACCATGCCTCTTACTAAATACATTGGAATGTCTACTTTCCAAAAAGGGGTAATTTGGGGGGTATTTGTACTTTCCTGGCTTGTTAGGGTCTCAAGAAATGACATAGGTGGTCAGTACATCCGGTGTGATCAATATTCAGTTATTGACACCATAGCTTGTAGACTCTATAACTTTCACAAAGACCAAATAATATACACTAATTTGTTTTTTTTTTACCAAAGATATATAGCAGTATAAATTTTGGCCAACATTTATGAAGAAAAATTACTAATTTGCAAAATTTTATAACAGAAACAAAGAAAAATTTTTTTTTTACAAAATTTTCGGTCTTTTTTAAATTATAGCGCAAAAAATAAAAAACCCAACGGTGATTAAATACCACCAAAAGAAAGCTCTATTTGTGTGAAAAAAAGGACGCAAATTTCATATGGGTACAATGTTGCATGACTGAGTAATTGTCATTCAAAATGTGAGAGCACTGAAAGCTGAAAATTGGTCTGGTTAGGAAGGGGGTTTAAGTGCCCAGTTGTCAAGTGGTTAAGAATGCTTATCCGATTCCGTTGATTACGGAGTTATCTGACCGGCTCAAGAGAGCAATGGTTTCACAAAATTTGATTTGAGAGGCACATACAATCTCGTGAGGATCAAGGAGGGCGATGAGTGGAAAACTGCGTTTAATTCCAGGACAGGCCATTTATGAATACCTCATAATGCCATTTGGTCTTTGCAACACTCTGGCAGTTTTTCAGGAGTTCATCAACGATGTCCTTCGAGATTTGTTGTAGCAATGTGTGGTGGTTTATCTCAACAATATCCTCATATATTCCAAGTCCCTAGAGAGGCACCACACAGATGTCTGCTTCAGAGGCTGAGAGATAACCTGTATTGTAAATTGGAGAAGTACGAGTTCCATCGTGAATAGGTTAAATTCCTGGGTTATGTCATTTCCATTGCTGTTTTTTCAATGGACCCAGAGAAGCTATCGGCAGTCTTACAGTGGCCCCGACTCGTGGGTTTACATCCACTACAACGTTTTCTTGGCTTTGACAATTATTATCGTAAGTTTATTCATAACTTCTCGTCTCTGGTCAAGCCCTTGACTGATATGACCAGAAAGAACGGTAAGTCGCAGAATTGGTCTCCAGAGTCCATTAAGACCTTTGAAAGTCTCAAGGCTGCCTTTGTTTCTGCTCCTGTGTTGGCACAGCCTGATCCTACATTACCCTTCATCCTTGAGGTTGATGCATCTGAGACTGGAGTTGGTGCCCTTCTGTCTCAACGTGCCACCTTCGAGAGTGCTATGCATCCTTGTGGCTACTTTTCCAAGAAGTTATCTCCTGCGGAATGCAATTATGAGATTGGGGACAGAGAGTTGTTAGCGATCATTAGAGCCCTTAAAGAATGGAGGCATCTCCTCGAGGGTACCACTGTTCCAGTTCTCATTTTGACTGACCACAAGAATTTCAAATTCTTGTCTGAGGCTAAATGCCTTGCCCTTAGGGGGGCACGATGTGCGCTGTTCTTGTCAAGCTTCATATACGTAGTCTCATTCTTACTTGGTACGAAGAATGTAAGGGCCGATGCATTGTCGAGACAGTTTTCCTCTGCTTCCAAGATGGAGTCGGTTCCTGTTCCTGTGATACTTCCTGATCGTATTCTGGCTATGGTTCGTACCAGTTTCACTTCAGCTGACAAGATCCTTGCTGCTCATATCCATGCTCCTCCTGAGAAACCTTGTGACCACTTCTTTGTCCCTGAGAGTCTCCATACTGCTTTGCTCCAGACTTACAATTCTCCCAAGGCTACTGGGTCACCCAAGGAAGAATGAACTAATTTAGGCTATTTCCCAACAGTTCTGGTGGCCTAGTCTCCGCACTGATGTAGCCACCTTCGTAGCAGCCTGTTCCATGTGTGCGCAGAACAAAACACCATGACATCTTCCAGTGGGTCTTCTACAACCCATAACCAATGGAGAGCGGCCTTGGACCCACCTATCTATGGATTTTATTGTGGAGTTACCTAACTCTCAGGGTAACACAGTTATCCTTATGGTGGTTGACCGATTCTCAAAGATGTCACATTGTATTCCACTTAAGTAGTTGCCCACGTCCAAGGAACTGGCATCCATTTTTGCTCGGGAGATCTTTGGCTTACATAGGCTTCCCAAGGTGATCGTCTCGGACAGGGGTAGCCAGTTTGTGTCCAGGTTTTGGCGAGCCTTTTGTGCACAGTTGGGAATTCAGCTTTCCTTCTCTACTGCGTATCACCCACAGTCCAATGGGACTGCAGAACGAGCCAACCAGTCCTTGGAGCAGTTTTTACATTGCTATATTTCTGACCACCATAACAACTGGTCTGACCTGTTACCTGGCGGAGTTTGCTCACAATTGTGCCGTCAATACCGCCTCACAATTGTCTCCATTTATTGCGAATTATGGTTTCCAAGCAGCCATGTTCCCTGACTCATTTGTTCCTCAGAGAAGTCCTGCGTTGGAGGGGCATCTCCGTGGTCTTCATTCCACTTGGGTACAGGTCCGGGAGTCTTTGCGACATGCCAGTGATAGGTATAGATGCCATGCTGACCGCAGACACCTACCTGCGCCTTCTTACCAAGTTGGGGAGAGGGTCTAGCTGATATTCTCCGCAAGATCAAGCTAGTGGCTTACGCTTTAGACCTGCCTTCTAATAAGCAAATTTCTAATGTATTCCATGTCTCCTTGTCAAAATCTTTGGTATGCAACCGCTTCACCACATCGGTACCACATCCTCATCCTGTTCAGGTTGAGAACCAAGAAGAGTATGAAATGCAACCTATCATTGACTCCCGTAGGTACCGTGGGTACATACAGTACCTAGTTCATTGGAAAGGGTACGGTCCGGAGGAGTGTTCTTGGGTCTCCTCCTCGGACGTACATGCTCCTGTTCTCCTCTGCGCTTTCCATAGACATTTTCCCCTCAATCTTGGTGGTCCCCCAAGGGGGGGTATCAGAGAAATAGGCATGATCGCCGCGCTCCCACACGCATGCGTGCGAACGTTCGTCTGGGACGATTGCATCTACACATGCGCACGAACGTTCGTTCAGGACGGCGCAATCCGTGCGTTCAGCGCAACCAATAAGACTGTTTGCTGACCTATAAAAGGCGGCCTCTGTGTCACACAAGTCGCTGGATTGTCTCAGTTCACCAGTGTTCCTGAACCTGTGTCCTGTATCCTGTTTGAACCTCTGTTGTGACCCGGCTTGCTCCTCGACCTTGCTCTTGAACTTCTCCGCTGTATTTGACCTCCGGCTTGCCTCACGGACTTCGCCTCTGCCTCATCTCTTGTGTTTGTCCCCTGGCTTGCTACCTGGACTTTGCCTTATTCAGCCTCTTGTATTTGCTCCTCTGCCTGGATGATAGACTGTCTTACCGCATTTGACCCTGGCTTGGATTTCGGACTTGCCCTTTACTGCTGCCCATGCTGACCCAGCTACACTGGTCCCCTGTCTCCACTTTCGGAGTTACTGCACCCTTGCCGGGCCTTTACAGACAACCTCTCCTAGAGACTCCGATCCCCTTTCACTCTGGAGGAAAGACAATGATGGAGACAGTCCAACCTGTGTCTGTACTGTGGGGAGGAAGGTCATTACCTCTACAAGTGCCCTGTCAGGCCCAGTAAGCCAAGACCCTCACATGTTATGAACTTTCTGGTTGCCGGTTCCTCGGTGACACACGTTGTCCTCCCTGTCTCTCTATGGGTGGCTGAAGAGGAGATTCGGCTTCTGGCAATTGTGGACTCAGGGGCATGCAGTTGTTTTATGGACTTTGCTTTGGCTAAAAGACTACGTGTGCCCCTTCAGAACAAGAAACATACTTTAGAAGTACACCTGGCTGAAGGCTCTTTACCTTGCTCGGGACTCGTCACTCAAGAAACCAAACCCATCTTTACCAGTAAAGACTCAGGCCACCAGGAGTTCCTCTGCTTTGACATCATCTGTTCACCTATGTTCCCTATCATCCTGGGACTCCCATGGTTGCAAGCCCACAATCCGTAAACGAGGCCAGTTTCAGTGGACCCCATAAGCCCAGATTGCCTTTGATAAACTCAAGAGTCAGTTCACCTCAGCACCAGTACTGCAGCATCCAGACCCTGCACTACCATACGTTTTGGAAGTTGATGCATCAGAAGTAGCAACAGGAGCCATTCTTTCCCAGCGTCAAGGACCAAAAGCTCTTCTGCACCCTGTGGCTTTCGCCTCTCGGAAAATGACCCCTCCTGAGAGCAATTATGATGTGGGTGACCGAGAATTGTTGGCTATTAAATTTGCCCTAGAAGAATGGAGATACTTATTGGAGGGCGCTGCTCATCCCATCATGATTTTTACAGATCACAAGAACCTGGAGTACCTCAGGACTGCAAAACGTCTCCGACCCCGCCATGCTCGATGGGTGTTATTTTTCTCCAGGTTCAATTTCCACCTATCATATCATCCAGGCTCCAAGAACGGCAAGGCTGACGCCTTGTCCCAGATGTTTCCAGAAACTCCTGACAGCAACAAAACCGAAACCATCCTGTCTGCACAAACTTTTTTGCTCATGCAGCCTGATCTTAAGACTGCAATCAGACAAGCCTCCAGCCAGTGTGCGGAACCTGAGACCGTTACCTTGAGGAGACAAGAAGGGTTGTTGTGGTTCCAGAATAAGATCTTTGTTCCCCAACAAGTAAGGTTGCAGGTTCTAAAGACCCTTCATGATCACAAACTCGCAGGTCACTTTGGCACACAAAAGACCGCCGAACTGATCCAACGTTCCTTCTGGTGGCCCAGCTGGAGGCAAAATTGCAAAGACTATGTTAATTCATGTTCTATTTGTCAACGGAATAAGGGGCCCAACGCCAAGTCGTGGGGTTTGCTAAGGCCGCTGCCGGTCCCTGAAAAACCGTGGCAGAAGATCTCCATGGATTTCATTGTTGACCTGCCCCCTTCAGAGGGATTCACTGCCATCCTGGTGGTAGTGGATCGTCTCTCTAAAATGGCAAACTTTTTGCCGATGAAAGGAACACCCTCTGCTACAGAGACCGCCAATACATTCATCAAGGTGGTGGTCAGACTGCACAGATTGTCCGATAACATAGTATCTGACAGAGGAGCCCAGTTCACCTCTAGATTCTGGAAGGACTTGTGCAGATCCCTGTCCATTGAGGTTTGCCTTTCTTCCGCTTACCATCCACAAAGCAATGGGCAAACAGAAAGGACAAAGCAAACTTTAGAACAATATCTACGTTGTTTCTGTACATACTCCCAAGATGACTGGGTCTCGCTGCTTCCGTGTGCGGAATTTGCCTACAATAATTCCATACACACCGCCACAAGTCAGTCTCCTTTCTGGGCTAATTATGGCTATCATCCTACCTTTTTACCCAACATGTTACCAGAAACAACAGTTCCTGCAGTTCAAGATCGGCTGAAATGTATCCAGTCTAATTACCAAAAGCTTCGGGAGGCCATGCAGCAGGCCCAGGACCAGTACAATAAATACTATGACAAGGGGAGAACAGAGAATCCTATGTTCAAGATAGGAGACAAGGTGTGGTTATCTGCCATGAATCTCAGGCTTACTTGCCCGTCCAGAAAATTGGGACCAAGATTCGTCGGACCTTTTGAGATCAAAAGGATGATTAACCCGGTAGCCTTTGAACTGGCATTACCCAGCTCTTACAAGATTCACCCAGTCTTCCATGCCTCTCTTCTTAAACCCGCAGTCCAAGTCCATTCCCCGGAAGGGAACAGCTGCCTCTGCCACCAGTTATGGTGGAAGGTGAACCTGAATTTGAGATCGAAGCAATTCTGGATTGCAGGAGAAGGGGCAGACAAATGCAATACCTCATTAAATGGAAGGGGTACCCCCCAGAAGATAATTCATGGGAACCTTCTAGTAATGTACGCGCTCCACGACTAGTGCGGGCTTTCTACAATAACCACCCAGAAAAGATGGCCAGCATGGGCATCCGGAGGCTGCCCCTTGGGGGGGGCACTATCAGAGAAATAGGCACGATCGCCGCGCTCCCGCACGCATGCGTGCGATCGTTTGTCCGGGATGATCGCATCTACGCTTGCACAGGAATGTTCGTTCGGGACAGCGCAATCCGCGCGTTCAGCACAACCAGTAAGACTGTTTGCAGACCTATAAAAGGGGGCCTCTGTGTCACACAAGTTGCTGGATTGTCTCAGCTCACCAGTGTTCCTGAACCTGTGTCCTGTATCCTGTTTCAACCTCTGTTGTGACCCGGCTTGTTCCTCGACCTTGCTCTTGAACTTCTCTGCTGTATTTGACCTCTGGCTTGCCTCACGGACTTCGCCTCTGCCTCACCCCTTGTGTTTGTCCTGTGGCTTGCTACCTGGACTTTGCCTTATTCAGCCTCTTGTATTTGCTCCTCTGCCTGGATGATAGACTGTCTTACCGTGTTTGACCCTGGCTTGGATTTCGGACTTGCCCTTTACTGCTGCCCGTGCTGACCCAGCTACACTGGTCCCTTGTCTCCACTTCTGGAGTTGTTGCACCCCTGCCGGGCCTTTACAGACAACCTCTCCTAGAGACTATTGCCTGCTGGAAGTTCTGCTACCTCTGAGTTCCAGTCCGCACGGACTTCTGGTGAACATCTGCTCAAGTCTGTCTGCAGCCCTGGTGACCCGTGCTTCTCTACGCACCATACTTCCTGTTCCCAATTCCAGGGGTATACTGCGTTTAGCCGCAAGGGGAGCCTCTCTCAGCATTTTGGCCTCGGATCAGGTACGTGACGGGGGGGCATTGAGGAGGGGGTACTGTCAGGGCTGGGCTCAGCCCTCCCTTCTCAGAGCAAGCTGCTCAGCTGAGGATTAATTGCCAGTCTCATCTTCCACTCTGTCTCACCTGATGTCCTTATCCTGCTCTTTAGCCAGCTCTCCTAGCTATATAAACTGCCTGGATCAGATCTCAGACGCCTTCGCCTGGTCAACATCTCTGAAAAATTTCTGCTGTGTTTTTCTGTGAAAGATTTTTGTCTGTTTGACTTTCCTTCTAGTCTCTGGATTAAAGACTCTGCTCGGCTGACTTCCCTTCTGTCTCCTGACGCTGCATGCTGTTTGTTTGACCTCACTGATCTCTGGATCCCTGTTTGCTTGCTTGCTCCAGTCATCCGCTCTGGCTACCGAACCTTGGCTATGTTTCGATTTTGTTTGCTCTGTTTGTTGACTTTGTTTGCTCTGTTTGTTCTATTTTACCATTTATTAAATAGCGTGATTTTTACTGCACTTCTATCTCAGTCTGATTCATGGTTCCTGACAATGCGCCAATAGAGGATGCCCTCGTAAGTTTAAAAAGATATCATGGCTGGATGACAATTCTACAGCAAGCACTGAGCTAGATGACACTCACTTTTAGGAGAAGATTGGCCCTGTTTGGACTTTTTTGCGCTCATGCGCATTTCGTGCCCAGGCGCATCGGAAACGGCACCAAACGGTGCTATTTGAGCCCCCTGCACCTGTCAGCAAGTGCTGTCCGTTCTACAGCGACTGAGTACCTGTGACCCCCAGCTGTGTTCCTGTAACCTGTTCCTGTGTTGCTACCTGTTTTTCCTGATCCGACCCCGCTTGACCTGACCCGCTGATTATCTGCCTGCACCGACCCCGGCTATCCACGACCATCCGATTGTCTGACCCCTCTGTACTTCTGCTGCCAGCCTGTTAACGAACTTTGCTTGGACTTGACCACTCCCAGCATGCACGACCACCCTTCTGATCTGCACGACCACCTGGAGCTTCACATTACCACCAGTGACCATCCAGCCCTTATGCCTACCCGCACTCTGGGACTTCCTGTCTACTCTACCAGGGGTTCCTGAATCGGGTGCGCAAGAGCGGTTGTTCCCTGCATAAGCCAGACTCCATCACCAGGACAGTGACAGTAAGGGACAGCCATGTCCGAGTCTGCACAGGGAACACCCTCTGCTATGGACGAGCTGTGCGTCCACTTGGCCGGGCTCACGCAAGCACTAAAGAACCTGCAAGATGACTACACCCGGCTGTAAGAGCAAGTGCGTGAGCTCTCCGTCCCCTCTGCATCTGGAGGTGGAGCTGCAGCAGCCCGCACCATAGTGGCGCTGCCGTCTGAGCCTAAGGTCCCCTTGCCTGACAAGTTTGCGGGTGATCGAAGACAGTTCAGGACCTTTAGCAGCTCTTGCGAGCTGTACTTAAGTCTGCAGCCGTGCACCTTCTCATTGGAAGCCACTAAAGCGGGCCTGGTGATTTCCCTGCTACAAGGTGAACCCCAGACCTGGGCCCATCGGCTCTGGGAACAAAGAGCGCCTGAAGTTGCAACCCTGAATACCTTCTTTGACACCATGGCCAAGCTATACCAGGATCCTCACCTTGCAGCCACAGCCGAGGCCACCCTACATGCCCTGCAGCAGGGCCGGCGCACCGCTGAAGATTACATAGCAGAGTTCAGGCGCTGGAGCGTGGAATGACGCGGCACTCTGCTACCAATTTCGTCTGGGACTGTCAGAGCTGTTAAAGGACGAGCTCGTCCGCGTCGGGGTGCCTGCGACCCTGGATGCTTTGATAAACTTGGCCATTCAAATAGACCAGAGGCTCAGGGAATGCCGGGCCGAACGAGCTGCTGGAACACCTGCTGTCACACGCTTGACTTGGATGATGCCCTGGGTCCCGAGTCACACTGTTCCTGCACCAGCCCCGTCCGCACCAGCAGACCAGCCTGAGCCAATGCAGATTGGCCTCCTACGCCCGTTTCTCACCCCAGAAGAGAGACAGCGGTGCCATGCTTTGAACCTTTGCCTTTACTGTGGAGAACCGGACACACGATGAGGACCTGTCCTGCCAAAGCCGGTAAGTGGCGCCACCGTGCTAACCAGGATGCAACCCCTGTCAGTAGTAATGTATCTCACCTGACTCTCCTTGTCTCTTTGCAGTTGCCTGGAGGGAGCCTCCAAGTACCAGCAATTATTGATTCAGGGGCGTGTAGCTGTTCTGTGGACCAGACCTTTGCTACACTACACCGGATGCCCCTGCTCCCCAAGGCGCATAAAATGACTGTTCACCTGGCCGACGGGACGGCCATCAAATCCGGCCAGGTAACCATGGAAACCCAGCAGCCGAGGGGCACCAGGAACTGATCATCCTTGATGTTATTGTCTCACCTCTGTTACCCATCATCTTGGGGCTTCCTTGGCTCCGGGCGTATAGCCCTAACATATACTGGTCCTCTGGACATATACAATTCCCATCCCGATAGTGTGGCCAACACTGTCTGCTTCTGTCCCGGGATGTTGGCCCCTCACTCCTGAGTTTGGACTCTGAGCCTGACCCGGGAACCTGTCAAGTGGTTCCTCCAGCCTACCATGAGTACCTAGATATCTTTAGTAAAAAGGGGGCAGACCAACTACCACCACATAGGTCCTACGACTGCCCCATTGAGCTGCTTCCAGGAACTGAGGTCCCTTTCGGCCGTATCTACCCCTTGTTCGAACTTTAGCTGTCGGCCCTCAATGCCTATTTAGACAAAAATCTGGCCAAAGGGTTCTTCCGACCGTCTACATCCCCTGCCGGGGCAGGCATTTTCTTTTTGAAAAGAAAGACCATACTCTCCGCCCTTGCATAGACTACAGAGATCTGAACCGGATCACGGTCAAAAACTGCTATCATCTCCCGCTTGTTCCAGAACTCTTTCAGAGGCTTGGGTCAGCCACCGTGTTCACCAAGTTAGACCTCAGAGGGGCTTACAACTTGATCCGTATCCGAGGGGGCGAAGAGTGGAAAACTGCATTCCGGACTCGTTTTGGCCACTACGAGTACCTCGTCATGCCCACTCTGCAACACCCCAGCCACCTTCCAGTACCTGGTCAATGACGTATTTTGAGACTATCTGGACCTGGATCTGGATCCAGGATCTGGATGCAATATATCTGGACAATATTCTGATCTTTTCTTCCTCCCTGGAAGAGCATCGCCAGCATGTCCGCTGGGTCCTCAGCCGCTTGCGGCAACACAGATTGTATGCCAAGGCGGACAATTGCGCTTTTGAGCGCTCCAGCATCCCCTTCCTCGGATTAATCCTGTCTGTTACTGGAGTTACGATGGACCCTCAGAAGGTCACAGCTATAGTGGACTGGCCAGCACCTGTGGATAAGAAAGGGGTCCAATGTTTTGTAGGCTTCTCCAATTTCTATAGGAGATTCATCAGGGGATTCTTGGCCATCATCGCCCCTATCACCCAACTTACAAAGCAGGGTCAGCGGTTCCACTGGTTTTCTGAGGCGCAACACGCCTTCCAAACCCTGTAGAAGCTCTTCACCACAGCACCCATTTTGAAGCATCCGGACGCTACTCTGCCCTACGTCCTGGAGGTTGATACTTCCGAGACGGCTGCAGGAGCAGTCCTCTCCCAGAGGCAGGGAGCCAAGGCACTCCTTTATCCCGTAGCCTTCTTCTTTCTCAAGCTCTCAGCTCCAGAGAATAATTATGATGTTGGAGACAGGGAGTTGTTGGCAATCAAGGCCGCTCTGGAGGAATGGCGCTATATGTTGGAGGGGGCCCAGCACCCCGTCCTGATCTATACTGATCACAAAAATCTAGAGTATCTCCGAACGGCCAAAAGGCTCAAACTACGTCAGGCTCGCTGGGCGCTCTTTTCCTCTAGATTCCAGTTCCACTTGACATACAGACCTGGAGCGAAAAACACCAAACCCGATGCCCTGTCCCGTATGTTTTCAGAACCTGGAACATCTGCTCCTCCCGAAACCATCCTACAGCCTAGGAACTTCTTGCTTATCCAGGATGACTTACTCTCCCAGATTCGGAGAACCTTAGCCTGTCCATCTGAATCACCCGGCCAAGGGCTGACCTGGAAGGATGGTCTCTGGTGGCATCAAAACCAAATTTATGTGCCCAAGGAGCTACGCCCTACCATTTTGAAATTCTGCCATGATCATAAATTAGCCGGGCACTTTGGCACACGGAAAACCACGGAACTCGTGCTACGCTCCTTCTGGTGGCCGTTACTCTCTGGCCTATGTCCGCTCCTGTTTTACCTGTGCCAGCAACAAGATGGACAAAACCAAGGCCTGGTGGCTGTTAAAACCTCTTCCCATCCCTGACCGGCCATGGTCCAAGATTTCAATGGACTTTATAGTGGAGTTGCCCCCAGCCAAAGGGCACACCACAATCTTCGTAGTTGTGGATAGACTGACAAAGATGGCACATTTCCTCCCGATGAAGGGCACCCCCACTGCAAAGGAGACCTCGGAGATCTTTATTAAAGAAATTGTCCGGCTACATGGCGTCCCAGACAACATAGTGTTCGACCGGGGAGTTCAGTTCACCTCACGGTTCTGGAGAGCCCTCTGTTCTGCCCTGGAGATTGATCTTTCATTTTCTACGGCTTACCAACCACAAACAAACGGTCAGACTGAGAGGACAAACCAAACGTTGCAACAATACCTCCGCTGCTTCTCGGCATACTCCCAAGATGACTGGTGCATGCAGTTACCCCTGGCAGAATTTGCCTATAACAATTCGGTGCATTCCACAACAAAGCAATCTCCTTTCTGGGCCAACTACGGCTTCCACCCCACTGTGCTTCCCAGCTTAGCAGGTGAAACGCAAGAATTAAGCAAAGCCGTGTTTGATAAGAAAAAAATGTGGTGAACTCAACCTTCAACCTGGCGACAAGACCTGGCTCTCTACAAAAAATCTGAAGCTGGCATGCCCATCCAAAAAGCTGGGCCCACGATTCATCGGTCCCTTCTCTGTTAAGAGGATGATCAACCAGGTCTCCTATGAGTTGGAACTCCCACCCTCCCTATGGATACACATGGTATTTCATGTTTCCTTACTGAAGCCGGTGACCCCGGATCCCTTCCCCAATAGAGCTAGCGCTCCCCCTGCCCCTGTCCTGATTGATGGAGAAGAGGAATTTGAGGTTGAGTCAATACTCGACTGCAGAAAGAGGGGCGGCGGTATCCAGTATCTTGTAAAATGGAAAGGGTACGGGCCAGAAGAGAGCTCTTGGGAGCCCGAAGCCAATCTTCATGCAGATGACTGTATCCAAACCTTCAAAGACAACAGTCCTGCCAAGCTGGGCATCCGGAGGCTGCCCCTTGGGGGGGCAGTGTTAGGAGAAGATTGGCCAGAAACGGTGCCAAACTGTGCTATTTGAGCCCCCTGCACCTGTCAGCAAGTGCTGTCCATTCTACAGCGTCTGAGTACCTGTGAGCCCCAGCTCTGTTCCTGTAACCTGTTCCTGTGTTGCTACCTGTTTTTTCTGATCCGACCTGGCTTGACCTGACCCGCTGATTATCTGCCTGCACTGACCCTGGCTATCCACGACCATCCGATTGTCTGACCCCTCTGTACTTCTGCTGCCAGCCTGTTAACTTTGCTTGGACTTGACGACTCCCTTGCCTGACCCCTTGTACCGCATAGCCCGCCAGTTGCCGACCCAGCCTGCATGACCACCCTTCTGATCTGCATGACCACCTGGAGCTTCACATTACCACCAGTGACCAGTGGAGGCTCGTCCATAAGGGCTGTGGGGCTCCGCCCCACCAAAAAAATAAGTAAGAAATAAAAATAAAAATGAACTATAATTATTAACCAACAGCCAGCTTACACTTCGAGGTCCACCAGTACGTCTAGTCTTCCCACCAGTACGTCCGACCCAGCCGTTGACCGCCCGATACGCCATGTTCCCCAGTCCGTTCCCTCAGCAGTTCAGGTTCGTTTCAATTGTCCGACCGTCGTCTTCATGTCTCCCCAGTCTGTTAGCCTACCAGCACCTATCGGTCCCAGTCACGTCCGTCTATTAGTCGCCCAGTCCAGTTCGGTCCAGCCTAGTCTTTTTTGTCCATCGTTGTGTCCTTGTCCAATGTCCTTGTCTCGACCCCGAGTG
>BLSH010277719.1:864198-898701 GCA_018402905.1 Glandirana rugosa | reverse complement strand
TCTTCCCCCCACGTCCAGGGAGGTTCTTGACAGTTCCATGCCTGGAAAACTTCTTAATAACATTACGCACCATTGAAACAGGGATGCCAAGGTCTTTGGAGATGGCCTTATACCCTTTGGAGGTCTTGTGCTTGCAAATAATAGCATTTCTGGTGTCGTCAGACAGCTCCTTTGTCTTTACCATTGTCACACATGAAGAGGGAATAACAGGTGGCTTTTTATAAAACCAAAATGTTCATTTATTGGCTAATGTGGGTCACATGGGTGGAGGCAATTCATCACAGGTGATCCTCATTTGAGATCTGCAACAGGTGAGCCAAATTGGGTTTCCATACTGATTTGCAGCAAAGGGTGCCAATACCACTGACAAGGCAAGCATTATGGTTTTCTCTGTTTTCCTCATAATGTTTATCTTTTTAAATGTTATTTATCATTTACAGTTTTTTGTCAAACACAAGCTATCTGTAGTAATATGTTGGTTAATTTGATACATTTCCTTCAGTAGATATTCCACAATATGTACATAAACTTCATGGGTGCCAATAATGGTGAGCAGGACTGTATGTGTGATTGTGATTAGCCTAAAAAAGATGTAAATAATAGCTTTGAAGTAGCTATCTTAACACCCTCTAACTTTTGAGGATCGAAAAAAACCAAATTAATGACATTCTGACTAGGGAAAAACATATCCTACAGCATAGGGGATGCCAGGGGCGTAACGATAGGGGTTGCAGGGGTTGCAATTGCAACCGGGCCCCATGGTCCAGGGGGCCCATGTGCCTCCTTTGTACACTTGGATAAGAGGGATGGTGGGGAGGCATTTAGAGGAACCAATCTCCTCCATTTTCTTCTATCCAGTTTACTTGTCTTCTGTGCTGTTCCCAGGGTCCCTGCGGTACCGTAATAAAGGGACAAGTGATAGAAGTAAAGGGCCCCAGGATCAGTGGGAAGAAAGAAGGGCCAGGTGTCAGGGGTCAGGGGGCCCTTCATAATTTCTTGCATCGGGGCCCTGAAGGTTCTAGTTACGCCTCTGGGGGATGCCCACATAAACTCAATAAACAATGGGACAGTTGATTAACAGTACCCAGATTGGCATCTATTACACTCATTAGGGAGAGGTCATTGCTATAAAAGATACACTAAGGTCCCTTGGAGTCAGTGACAGTGCAATTTCATTGTATAATGAATCTGAACCTTCCAGTAACCTGGTACAAGAGCTTTGACATGGGTAGAGGTTATTGTTAAATTTTTAAACCGTGATACTGATACCCTACTATGTGCATTTGAATCCTTAAGGTTTTGGTTTTGACTTCATATAAAGTTAATGAGAAATAGTTGGACATGACTGATTTTGAGCTTCTTGTGATATATGCAATGTTGTACTGATGTAATATATGACCTGTTGTAATTTTTTCCTGTAATACTGTATTCATAACACTTAGGGATAACAGAGGAAAGCTGTTAGTTGTATGTGTTCAACTTAAAAAAAAAAACATAAAACGATGCATCACCCAGGGAAACTAATTTGGATTGATTTTGTATTAGATCGATGAATGAGTCCCCAGAGTGATTGTATCCCATGTCTTGAGTAAGCTTGTTCACATGAAATGGTCATTGGCCAATTGATTTTAGATGTCTTTAAAGCGTTTGTAAACCTAAAAAAAAAAAAAAAAAAATGCTGTTCCCTTAAAGCATGTTATACAGCTCAGTGCTTGTGCTGTGTCATTTGGCCCCCAGTATCACCTAAAAATCTGGCTGATCCTGCCTGGCTATACCCTCCCCCTGTTAACTGGCCACGATATATCATGGCTGCTGAGCCCTGACACTGTGGTCAGTTTACGTACCCTCCCTGCCTGTCTGCTTGTGTCAGTGCCCTCCCCTCCCCTCCTGCTGCTCTCATATCTAATATAAAATCATGCCATCCTCTCTGTAATATAACAATATGTGCCCCTATGCCTGTGTTATATAAAAAATATGCTTATATCATAGTGGCTGCCGACGCTCACATGACTTCTCGACTCTCTCTCTCTCTCTCCTCTCTTCCCTGCCTCCATGGCTGGAGCTGTCAGCCGGGGAGAGGAGAAAGCTGAGGAGTCACCTGAGTGCCAGAAGCACTGATATTGGTACAGATCGGCATATTTTTTATATAATACAGGAACATATTGTTATATTACAGAGGATGAAAGCTTTTATATTAGTGGCTTAACAACCATGTTAATCTTTGCTGAATTGTCACAATAAAGACAATTGAGAGTGCTCTGAATATTTCTCTGTTTGAATAGTTCTCTGATTTGACCACTGACAAAAGAATTGTTTCTTGGTATGCCTAATATGCTAAATGCATTCTTTCTTTACTAGATGACGATTCACTGTGGGGAGCCCAAATATTTCCACACGTGGAATATGTTCAATTAGGCTCAAGTGCTACCTTCTTCTGCAAGGTGAACAGCAGTATCTACACAAGCGCACATCTGTCCTGGACATTGAATCCAAATATAACTGCAGGTGTGCAAGATGGTTGTCTAAATGAGACTGTGAGATCTATTACTATACAAAACATCTCAGCTGCGTCTGTGGAAATAATTTGTAAAATTCCTGCATCTGATTCCTATAAGGACAGTCTTCTGGATAGAATTTTCATTAAAACTGGAAGTGAGTAGAATATAAGAAACATAATATCTGTGATTTTCAGTACAGCTGTGTATTAGACCTGTGTTTTGTGAGCATCTCAATGCTAGGTGCAATATCAGTTTGATTGCTAACATAAATTGTAAATATTTTCAGTGGTATGGTGAACACATTTATACTTTCCTGTGACCCAGAATCAGCCGACAGCAGTCTAAAGCCCAATGCCAGCTGATGTCACAGTGCCGCAGCAGTTTCTGGAAGGATCCCGACAATAATTCCGGAATCCACCCATATTCCTATTGGCAGCTGGCTTATCCTCTCCACTCGCCGATGAGAGCCTGAGCCAGCCACTCCCACCGCATCCACAGCCCAGTGCTCCAGTAAGCGCTGGAGAAGCAGAGCGGTGACTGAAAGTCACTGCCCCTCTGCTCATAGCTGACTGAGATCAGAACGATCAGCAGTCATGTGATCGCTCAGTTCTAAGGCTTAGAGCCAGTGGTGGCCAGCTACAGCTTCACACCGACGCTGCAGCAGGGAGGTGAATATGGATGTTTATTTTTTTTGTATTCCCACACTTCTCATGCCATCTGAATTATGACATAGCTATCTACTGTATAAGAACCTAGGTCAACCTAAATCCTTCAACCAGGTGTCAATAAAGGATATACTTTATGCACCAGTTTGCATTACCCCATTTATTGTTTTCTAAATTGTGACTTTATAGGCCTTAACAATTCTGCAGCCTGCAATTACCTGAAGGAAAATTTAAATATTGCATTATGGTCCTCAGGGGCTTAACTATATGCCACTAAAGGTTTTAATGATGAAAGTTGTTAATTTCCCCTCCTTTTTCTATTCTCTCTTTCAAATTTTCTATTTTTCATACAGATCCACCAGAAACCCCGCGCAATATTTCCTGTATATACTTCCATAAAAAAAACTTAACTTGTACCTGGTCTACTGGAAAGAAAACAAGAATTCCAAGTAATTTCACCCTAAGTAGGATAACGTAAGTTACTTTTCTCTCTTGTCTACAGCAAAACTAGATAGCTGGCCAATCATGAAACGTGACAGCATTTCAGTTTAGTAGGATGGGTAGTCAAGTTTCTTTCTTTTTTTCACAGGTCTCTTGGTAAATCAGTTCTGTGTAGGACCACGAACCACTTCTGCACTTCCTTTTATCCTGGTGATGGGGAGCACCTTGATGGGGAATATGAAGTCCAAGTGGAAGCTGAGAATGAACTTGGAAATGCTAAAAGTCCTGTGATACACGTGAACACCTACATATTAGGTGAAGGGTTTGAATATTGTGTACTATGTGTTTCATGTAGTATTTCTTTTAGCAGCACTCATTAATTTCTCCTGGTGACCTCCACATCACTGCTGGAAAATTTGTGGAAACAAGTTAGATCTGCGGGGGACCCAGGAGACTGACACTCCTGGAAGTGTTGGTTTCCTAGCAGACTTCGTGGGACCATTTCTCAGCAACAGAGTGGAATTCAGTGGTGTCTGCAATGGGAAAGATAAATATTATATCTATGGTTTACAAATTTTGCTTATTTGATTATTTCTACTTATGTGACTGGGTCACTTTAAGGCAGAAGTCTAGCCAAAAATAACCAGTTAAAAATGAATAGTCCATTAAAAGAATAAGAAAACTAGCTTTTGCTGAATTATTCACCTTCAATACAGTAATCTCCCTTGCATTTCTAAACAAAGATTATTTATCTGCGCAAACAGTGAATAGAAATAAAAAACAGCACCTGACACACAATAAAATAAACAAAAACAGTGCAGTGCTAAAATCAAACCATGATGTATATATGCGCAAAGTTCATATGTGAAATTCCATAGCAGTGTCCAAGAGCAATTGTTGCTATTGCATACAAAAGAGCACTCAGAATGAAAAAAGCCCCTCCAGCCGTGAGAGTGATGATGGTAGGATAGAATAGGTGTCACCAATCAAAATAAATACAACCGTGCTTACCAGAGGATGTGCGACCCCCTAATAAGAGTGGTCAAATGCGCTCAATTACAATATCCAAGCCGAAAGATCCAGACCTATGTATGCAGGGCCATCTTAATAGCATCATGGGCCCCT
This sequence comes from Glandirana rugosa, assembly GCA_018402905.1. Taxonomy (NCBI): domain Eukaryota; kingdom Metazoa; phylum Chordata; class Amphibia; order Anura; family Ranidae; genus Glandirana; species Glandirana rugosa. The sequence continues at coordinate 893,972 of BLSH010277719.1, read as the reverse complement.
GGGCAAAGTAATGCACTAGGGCCCCCACAAGCCTGCACTACCGCTCACCAAACGCAAATCCCATTTAAATAAAAGGGTCTGCACTGCAAGTTCTCACAACCGGGGGTGATGCAGCATTTAGAGAAGGGGTAGGCAACCTTTGAGAGGTGGAGATCTACTTGAACAACATAAAAGATCAAAAATCACCAGGGGGTAAATAAATTAACTAGCAAAGCCTAAGTAAATAGTAAGAATGACACAAGGAACATTTAGAAAACTTATAACTAAATTAATGTCATTGTAAAAATATAAACTAAGCCTGACTTCAGTGAGCAACTAGTTTCAGGCCTGAATGTAGGACAGTGAATTAAGGTCAGTAATAAGTAGGGCGGTGTATAGAGGTCAGTAATAAGTAGGGCGGTGTATAGAGGTCAGTAATAGGTAGGGCAGTGTATAGCGGTCAGTAATAGGTAGGGTGGTGTATAGAGGTCAGTAATAGGTAGGGCGGTGTATAGAGGTCAGTAATAGGTAGGGCAGTGTATAGCGGTCAGTAATAGGTAGGGCGGTGTATAGAGGTCAGTAATAGGTAGGGCGGTGTATAGAGGTCAGTAATAGGTAGGGCGGTGTATAGAGGTCAGTAATAGGTAGGGAGGTGTATAGAGGTCAGTAATAGGTAGGGCAGTGTATAGAGGTCAGTAATAGGTAGGGCGGTGTGTAGAGGTCATTCTACAGGAGATGGTCAGGGACTGCAGGCATTGTACAGGAGATGGTCAGAGACGGCAGACATAGTACAGGAGATGGTCAGAGACTGCAGACATAACACAGGAGACGGTCAGAGACTGCAGACATTGTACAGGAGATGGTCAGAGACTGCAGGCATTGTACAGGAGATGGTCAGAGACTGCAGACATAGTGCAGGAGACGGTCAGAGACTGCAGACATATTACAAGAGACGGTCAGAGACTGCAGATATAGTGCAGGAGATGGTGAGAGACTGCAGACATAATACAGGAGACAGTCAGAGACTGCAGACATACTACAAGAGACGGTCAGAGACTGCAGACATAGTACAAGAGACGGTCAGATACTGCAGACATAACACAGGAGACGGCCAGAGACTGCAGACATAACACAGGAGACGGTCAGAGACTGCAGACATTGTACAGGAGATGGTCAGAGACTGCAGGCATTGTACAGGAGATGGTCAGAGACTGCAGACATAGTGCAGGAGACGGTCAGAGACTGCAGACATATTACAAGAGACGGTCAGAGACTGCAGATATGGTACAGGAGATGGTGAGAGACTGCAGACATAGTACAGGAGACAGTCAGAGACTGCAGACATAGTACAGGAGACGGTCAGAGACTGCAGACATATTACAAGAGACGGTCAGAGACTGCAGATATAGTACAGGAGATGGTGAGAGACTGCAGACATAATACAGGAGACAGTCAGAGACTGCAGACATACTACAAGAGACGGTCAGAGACTGCAGACATAGTACAAGAGACGGTCAGAGACTGCAGATATAGTACAGGAGATGGTGAGAGACTGCAGACATAATACAGGAGACAGTCAGAGACTGCAGACATACTACAAGAGACGGTCAGAGACTGCAGACATAGTACAAGAGACGGTCAGAGACTGCAGACATAACACAGGAGATGGCCAGAGACTGCAGACATAACACAGGAGACGGTCAGAGACTGCAGACATTGTACAGGAGATGGTCAGAGACTGCAGGCATTGTACAGGAGATGGTCAGAGACTGCAGACATAGTGCAGGAGACGGTCAGAGACTGCAGACATATTACAAGAGACGGTCAGAGACTGCAGATATGGTACAGGAGATGGTGAGAGACTGCAGACATAGTGCAGGAGACGGTCAGAGACTGCAGACACACTACAGGAGATGGTCAGAGACTGCAGACATAGTACAAGAGACGGTCAGAGACTGCAGACTTGGTACAGGAGACGATCAGGGACTGCAGACATAACACAGGAGACGGTCAGAGACTGCAGACATAGTACAGGAGACGGTCAGAGACTGCAGACATAGTACAGGAGATGGTCAGAGACTGCAGACATAGTACAGGAGATGGTCAGCAGGTAAGTGTGATATTCTTTTTATGTTGAAGAAAAAAATAATACCCCTTAGTATCACTTCAAAAATCATTGGATAGTTTTTTGGCAGCAACTTCAATGCTAGGGGGAAAAAAGGGAAGGCATTACTATTAACAAGAAGCATACTGCTTCAAGATAAATAGAGGTCTCCAGAGGGGAAGGAGTATAGGGAAATATCAGGAAGAAAGTAGACATTACAAAATGAGTGCAACCCACCACGATGTAATAGGCACACATTGCACAGTACACACAGACCGAATGGGATGGGTGCAGCAGAGGTAGGGGATGTGTCACTACACTCACCCCAATCACAGAGATAAGGATGACAGGCTGCTCTCTCTCTCCTGGAACCTCCGGAATGCTCCTGCCATCCCTTCTCACAGCTCACTCAGCCGTGCGGTGCTCTTATCAGCATTGGCAGGGAGACTTCAGAGAGCAGTTAGTTCTCCTAGTGCTGGGAAATACACATACAGCACTAGAGGCTGCCGGGTCCTCCCTGCACCTGATTGGCTGTTAGGACGCTAGCAGTCAATGGTGTTCACAGACAGGTGGACAGTGGGGCAAAGACGGGTCATGGGAGACAGATAAAGCAGCTCCTGCCCAAAAGGGGTGGCCACGGACACTGGAAGGACCACTGGAGGACACCAGTGTCCGAATCTGTACTGCATTCCCATAGATCAAAGCCGACTCTGATGGGGCCCCATGCGCACTTGGGGCCCCTGGGCCGAGCCCAGGTGTGCCCACTCAGAAAGACGGCCCTGTATGTATGTGCACCTGCATATGACGGGAGGTCGGGATCCTTTGGCTTGGATATAGTGCTTTATTTCTGCTGCTAGATGTCCTCAATGGGCAGCACCATTTTAACCTCTTTCTCCAAGTCCGGGTTATCCTGAACCTCCTCTTCCACAGCCTAAAGCTGGAAAGTAAAAAGAGAAGCAGCACAGTGGTAAATGCTTCTTGTAAGCACAGGAACTGATTGGCTGCTTGTACAACAAATTGTCTATCGCTAAAGTGGTATTAAAGTGGTGTTAAACCCAAAACCAGTATATTGCAGCTTATCTATCATTAGATAATGGGATTTTATTTAGAAAGATTGACTCATATGATGACATTCTTAAAAATTACCAGCAAACTAATTATGTGATTTCTTTAGTGAAACTGGACCCCCCTAACAGTTTGTGTTTGAAACCGTTTTGCACTGAAAATCCATTATTGCTGTTGTCATGGAAAAGGCCTGTTCTGGCGCCTGCTGACATGAATGTGAATTGTACTATGCGGTATAAACAGCTACAGAGTATTCACTGGGTAAGCATTCAGTCAGAATCTTGTACAGGTCATATCTGTTATGGACTCCCTGTAGACATACATAATAACCCCCCACTCCCCATCATGCACGTTACAGGGCTATCATCATTTGTACATGGGAAAAGAGGAAGAGATGAGTTATAACCTCACAGGACTTGAAGCCTTTACTGACTACACTGTTTCTATGAGATGTATTGGAAATGATAGGCAAATCTTCTGGAGCAATTGGAGTGAGGACCTTACAAGAAGGACATTAGAAAAAGGTATGTTACAACAGAGCACATTGGCAATAGGGTGGTCTAAGACCAGGGCTTTTTTTCTCAGTGAATAGGTGCAGGTACTCTGCTTCAGAGTCACCACTTGTATCCACCCCCTACCCACATCCGAGTACCGTCCCTTGTCTCCACCCCATACCCACCTCCAAGCACCGTCCCTTGTCTCCCCCCTTACCCACCTCCGAGGACCGTCCGTTTTCTCCACCCCCAACCCACCTTCGAGCACCGTCCCTTGTCTCTACCCCCAACCCACCTTCGAGCACCGTCCCTTGTCTCCACCCCAACCCATATAATAACCAGAAATTGAAACCACACTCACTCTGTGTACCCAATAAATAAATAAATAGTAATCAATAATTCATAAAACAGTGCAAATAAGTACAGAAATAAGTGCAATAAATGAGTCCAAAGCAGTTCATATAATGAGCCTTAGGTGGCACTGCAACAATCAAAAGTGACTTAGTGCAACACAGTTCATGATGGTGACAACGTCTCTACAAATATATGACAGGAAATTATGGTGACATGCCTCCACAAATATATGACAGGAAGTGACAAATCCCAAAAAGAACACCAGGGTGTGTCCACACAAATGCCTTTAGTGATCCTCTCCACAGCAACATATAAGGGCGCAGCGCACTCACCATATGGTTTTGACCCCCCATTACAGGTAGTCAAAACAAGCATAGGTTGAAATGACTCCACTTTGGATGTCCCACAGTCCCAGTCTCCCTCCGCATGTCTTTGAAGCTCATCAAGGGTCATCCCATATTAAAGAGCAAGAAAAGAGGGCTTCCCGTGGTGAAGTATGTCAAGGTTTATTGTAAAATCAATTATAATCACAATTACAATCTTGCTGAAGAAAATCGCATATTCAGAAATAATAGGATGCCGTATGCATTCTAGGTGCCACACAGCGGAAGTGGTGTACTCAGTCAGTCCTGCCATTTTCTTTTGATTTATTAATTCATTAAATATTTAATTACCCATTTATCCAATCACATCCATCTGCGCTGGGAAGGGTTAAGTTATTTTTGACTATTATATGCAAATTATTGGTGGAATTGGCGCTGCTCTATATTAACTACTGTCAGGTGTTCTAATAGGTGTTAAGAGGAAGCTCAAGATGAATATCTCTCCCAAATAGGAGGGAAGATCCTCTTAGATGTAATGTTATATCTCTGAAGCAATCACAATATCGATTATTTATGTGTTTATGTAAATCAAATATAAAATTCAGCAAAAATGCGATCTCCATAAGTATTAAATTCAAGAGCTGACGTGGTTAATTAGTATTTAGATAGAAGTCTGACAAGAGGTAGCAAATCCACTGAAATAACAATTGTTAGGTGTATAGATAAAATAAAAAAAAAGTATACATAAACTACAAACCTTGAACTGTCGGATATATGTGTGTGAATCAATGAGTGTGATCCATTCCCAGACCATCAAATTATAAGATAAAAAATATAAATAAAACCGAGTTGTGAAATGTTTGTGTATACCTATCCCATACAATTGATCCTGAACTGTGCAATATACAGATATGATATACTTCTAATTTAAGCAAGAATAAAAAAGTGCTAAGTGACGTGCAAATTACTTATATAAATATAATTATAAATAAATATATCATAAAGCAATCCAAAAAAGTGGCAAGTGCCGTGCAATCATCCGTGATCAGTGTAATGATCTGTATACAATTCAAATATAAGCTGGTGTATAACATCTCTCAATGTGTTCTCTTTAAAAGCAATCCACTGAAATATCTTCTAGACACATTTTATGGTGGTTTCAAATTCACTTCAATTGTGGTACACTCCATGCTCTGTGCTCCCCAATGCCCAGAACACTCACCAGACCGCGGTCCCCACTAGGGGGTGCTTGGCAGAAAAACAATAGTTTTTTAAGTGGATTTGCTACCTCTGGTCAGACTCCTATCTAAATACTAATTAACCACGCCAACCCTTGAATTTTAATACTTTAGGAGATCGCATTTATGCTGAATTTTATATTTGATTTACATAAACATATAAATTATCGATATTGCGATTGCTTCAGAGATATAAAATTACATATAAGAGGATCTTCCCTCCTATTTGGGAGAGATATTCATCTTGAGCTTCCTCTTAGCACCTATTAGAACACCTGACAGTAGTTAATATAGAGCAGCGCCAATTCCACCAATAATTTGCATATATTTATTAAGAAAACTACACCTAGGTGAATTTTTTTCGGTGGAGGCAGCAGCTCTACTAGAAACAGAGTATTCCTATCCATCCGCGCGCTTCGAGCACCGACCCTTGTCTCCACCTCCAACCCACCTACGAGCACCGTTCCTTATCTCCACCCACCTCCGAGCACCGTCCCTTCTCTCCACCTCCGAGCACCGTCCATTGTCTCCACCCACCTTCAAGCACCGTCCCTTGTCTCCACCTTCTACCCACCTCCAAGCACCGTCCCTTGTCTCCACCTACAACCCACCTCCGAGCACCATCCTTTGTCTCCACCCCCAACCCACCTCAGAGCAAAGTCCCTTGCCTCCACCCCCTACCCACCTCCAAGCACTGTCCCTTGTCTCCACCCCTAACCCACCTCTCAGCACCGTCCCTGGTCTCCACCCACCTCCGAGCACCGTACCTTCTCTCCACCCTCAACCCACCTCCGAACACCGTCCCTTGTCTCCACCCACCTCCGAGCACCATCCCTTGTCTCCACCTCCTACCCACCTCTAAGCACTGTCCCTTGTATACACCCCCAACCCACCTCCGAGCACCATCCCTTGTCTCCACCCCCTACCCACCTCAGAGCAAAGTCCCTTGTCTCCACCCCCTACCACCTCCCACTACCTCCCCTTTTAGAGAATACAGAACCAAGGATCATTTTGTGGTGCTAAATATTTTGTATGGCATGTGTTAATGATAATTAGAAAAACAGTAAAAAAAGATCCCCTGCAACCAGCAACAATAGATCCCCAGCAACAATAGATTCCCCTAGCAACAATAGATCCCCCAGCAATAATGGATCCCCAGCAACTATAGATGCCTTCCAAAAGCAATAGATTCTTCACTGCAACTATAGATCCTCCAGCAACAAAAGATCCCTTCCTGCAACAATAGATACCCATAGCAACAATAGATACCCCTGCAACAAAATATTCCGCAGTAACAATAGATCCCTCCCAGTGACAATTGACCCCACAGCAACATTAGATCCCCACCAGCAACAATAGATTCTCAAGCAGCCTGCATCAATAGACTCTCTAGCACCCCTTGCCATTGCATACTTTCAGTGCTAGAGGTGCCGGAACTGCGTTCCCCTGTGTTCCCTCTGAAAAAAAGGCCTGTCTGAGCCTATAGTAGCCCTGGTGTTATAATAACCTTATTATCTTGGCTGTATTTACTACTAAAGTAGATGCATTTTTCTACTTTGCTAAAGCACTATCTATCATAAATCATTTTCTCATTGAAATGTGTGGGGGGCAAATCTTGTTATTCAGTTTGGGACATTTGTAGAGCTAATAATCAAGCCATTGTTTAAAAAAGGCACAGGAGACTGGACAATGAATGTGTGGTGCTTTGATTCAGTAACCATACTGCAATTTGGCTATGTACTATGTACAAACGTCAGCTCAAGCAACTGTTCAGCAACTTAAATAAAAGTCCCTAACCTCTCTAAAAAACAGCCATAAAAGACTAACCCCCAAAATAAAAGTCAACTACACAGAAAAATGTCAAATGAAATACAAAAAGGTCCCAATAATTCACAAAAAAACAAAAACAAAATGGTTCAAAGCTTGTATACTACAAGAAGGTAGTTCTAAGGACAGTGGATCTATAGAAGTATGAACACCGGGGGATATACTAATGAATATATAGCCCACCATTGCAAACTACAATACAATATAGCACAGTAAAATTGGGGTATGTGTTTGGAGATGGCGCTGTCTCTTTAATTACTGAGTTTTTCTATTCATAAGTTAATTTAAAAATTGTGCAAAAATGTGCAAAAATTCTTAAAATAAATATTAAATATCCTTCAAGAGTTGTGAGTGTATAAAAAAAGTGAATAAATAAATATTGTGAGGAATATATAGAGAATGTGAGTAAATTATATAATAAGGTATGATCCGTAAAAATTGTGATCCGTAAAAAGTCTGTAAGTGGTCCGTAATCCGTAAAAAGTCCGTGATTAATAAAATTTCACACAATCCAAAAAAAAAAACTATTAAAATAGATGACTTGTAGTGACTCTCAATAAGTGTGTAAATTATATACTAAAATATGTTTCATAAAAGTTGTGATCCACACAAAAGTCCGTAAATGGTCCGTAGTCCGTAAAAGTCCGTAATTAATAAAACTTCATAAGATCTGAAAACGCTGATGATTCGTAGAGACTCTCAATATCACTGATATGCTGTAGTCATTAGTATTGTAGATTTCATTCAAAGGTGACTTTTGTGCCCAATGTTGTATCCAATATAAAGATGTGACTCGTGCTCCCCTCCTGTGCCCGCACTTACCAGATTTCCCCACCCCTGCAGGGGTAAACCGCCTGTGGTAAATGGGGTCTTTTACTCCTCGGTTCTGGGCTTCCTCCGGCTAGTCGCACTTGTCTCCTATCCAGGCTTCCTTCCGTTGGACGTGGTAGTCCTGCATCCAATATGGCGCCAATCCGCTTCCCACCAGATTTAGACCAGGAAAAAACAAAAAAGAAGAAAAATCCTCCGATAGTGTAGTATGTTGAATATTAGGACTTTATTTATCAAAAACCGATGTCCAAAATAAAATCTTCAGATTAAAATATATACAGCAGAGGATCGCGCTTACAGTCTAAGGTTTGCAGGCCCTGCCTGCTTGAGGAAGGTATATATCCCTTCCTGCTGACCACTGGACGCTCCTTCGGCTGTGAAAGCTAGCAAACTGATTCAGACAATCACGTATGAAAGGCCACGCCTTACGCGTTTCGTCATAACCGACGTCATCTGAGGCTCATGATGACGTCGGTTATGACGAAACGCGTAAGGCGTGGCCTTTCATACGTGATTGTCTGAATCAGTTTGCTAGCTTTCATCAGCGTTTTCAGATCTTATGAAGTTTTATTAATTACGGACTTTTACGGACTACGGACCATTTACGGACTTTTGTGTGGATCACAACTTTTATGAAACATATTTTAGTATATAATTTACACACTTATTGAGAGTCACTACAAGTCATCTATTTTAATAGTTTTTTTTTTTTGGATTGTGTGAAATTTTATTAATCACGGACTTTTTACGGATTACGGACCACTTACGGACTTTTTACGGATCACAATTTTTACGGATCATACCTTATTATATAATTTACTCACATTCTCTATATATTCCTCACAATATTTATTTATTCACTTTTTTTATACACTCACAACTCTTGAAGGATATTTAATATTTATTTTAAGAATTTTTGCACATTTTTGCACAATTTTTAAATTAACTTATGAATAGAAAAACTCAGTAATTAAAGAGACAGCGCCATCTCCAAACACATACCCCAATTTTAACAAAAACTTACCTTGCTGTGCAGGGAAAGGCTCGGAGGGCAGCAGTCTTTATAACAAAACTTTTTTAAACATTATATTGTCCCAGCGCAGGAACCCCCCATTTTTAGTCAATATAGCACAGTATTGCATAGTATCTCTCCCTCTACTCTCCCTACATGGAATTGTCAGCTCTTCCTAAGGCCTCATACAGGACATTAAAAAAAATGTTTCAAAAACGTCAGTAGCTTTGTGGTGAGTTTTTCAGCATTTTGCACTAGTGTTTTTGCACGTTTTTGAGCGTTAGAGCGTTTTTACAGCTGAAAAACGTTGCAGAACCCACTATTATTGGGTTTTTTTACAGCTCAAAAATATCCCTGCCCAAAATAATTGATAACAGCCTATGTGTGCATGAACACATAGGATAACATTATGGGGGGGGGGGGGGGGTTATTGACCGTAGAAAAAAACAGCTGCAACTAAAAACAGCAGCTGTAAAAACGTCCTGTGTGCATGAGGCCTAATAGTAACAACACACTATGGCAATATGGCTTCTTGTAAGCCCACACCTTTAGGCCTCATGCACACTGGATGTTATAAAAAAGGCAGTAACATTAGAAAGCAGTAGCTGTAGGGTGAGCTTTTCAGAATTTTTGTAGTAGTGTTTTTCAGCTTTTTTTTTTTTTTTACAAAACTATTCTCCCATTAAAAGCTTATGGCTCAAAAATGCTGATAAACGCAGAGTAGCCATGTTTTTCAGCATTTTTAATCTGATTCCAGCTTTTTTCATAGCTAGAGCTGTTTTACAGCTGAAAACTCCTCTCAGAACCCACTAGTCTTGTTTTTTTTACAGCCCAAAAACACCTCTGCCTAGAACAGTTGATAACAGCTTATGTGTGCATGGACACATAGGATAACAGAAGTTTATTGACTGTAGAAAAAAACGTCTGAAGCCAAAAACAGCAGCTGTAAAAACGCCCAGTCTGCATGAGGTCTTAGAGTAAGGGGTCTTAGACTATGTGCTGTTATGGGTTGTTTCTAATTTGTAGTGCAAATATATCAGCAGTTTGGGATTTCATCCAAATGCAAATCTTGAGGATCTGCCTTGAGGTAAACTCAAATCTATTCTTACTGCTTATCTTCTGCAGGCTTTTTTCAGCTACTTCCTGTGTACATGCACCCGCCCCAGCAAATGCTGCATGGAATTTATCAGGGTGGGTTTCCTGAGGGTGACAAAACTGGACCATGACTACATAATTTGAGTACAAATGGCCACTTGTAGTCAACATTGGAAGCTCATGTGACAGGGTGGCAACTCAGGGGTACACTTGGGAGGCAGGGATAGAGAGTTGTCACCCTATAACAGGAAGTGCCATAACAAGGACCCTCACGGCTTGATTATGAGCTTTTATTTTAATGAAAGCTGCAAATATAATTAATAATAATATTGAAAACAGGGGCGGATCTGGGGGGAGAAAATATTACCAACTCCAAGGCTCCCGGTGCCACCTCCTGCTCTGGGATGGCGGGTTGGCAAGCCCCGATTGTGGGTTCCCAACCCGCCATCCCTGAGCATCAGAACAGAGCCGACACTAGAGGAAGCAGAACCCATGCTCCCTGTATAGCGCCGGCTCCTGTCACAGGCAGAGTGATATCAAATGTACTCCGCCTGTCACAGGAGCGATACAGGAAGCATCGGCTCTGCTCTCTACTGCAGCCGCATGCTCCCTCTAGCGCCGGCTCCTGTCACACTGATGCTCGGGGATGGTGTGTCGGGAACCAGCCAGCAATACCCGCCAGCAGTACCAGCCAGCAGTACCCACCAGCAGTACCAGCCAACAGTACCCACCAGCAGTACCAGCCAGCAGTACCCACCAGCAGTACCAGCCAACAGTACCCACCAGCAGTACCAGCCAGCAGTACCCACCAGCAGTACTAGCCCTGGAGGACATCCAGCAGCAGCCACCAGCCATACCCACCTGGGGGACAGCAGCAGCCAGAAATACCTGCAGGAAACCTGAGGAAGAATTGAAGATTGAGGTCAGTTGAGGTGAAGGTAAACCGCAGTGCATCAGTGTGAAAGCAGCCTTAGGCCCCTTTCACACAATCGGTCTGATCGGATCCGCCTCTCTGTTTTTCAGGTGGACCCAACATTCACCTCTATAGAGCGGCAGATGTAAATGGACTTGTGTGCTTTTACACCCACCTCTCTTCAATCCGATCCACTTAAAAAAACAGAAGGGGATCCGTCTCCTTCTATCTGGGTGGATCGGATCGGAGGGACCATAGAGTAGAGCGGGCTGTGTCCATGTCTGCTCTGGATCTGCAGAGTGGACACGGATCTATCATCTGCCTGCTCCACTCGTTGTGGCCCGTGACCAGTTACCAAGTCACTAAAGTGACCCTCACTCCTCAAAAGTTTGGGCAACCCTGCTGTAGAGACATGAGTCACGGATGGAGAGGTGCGCTGTAGCAGCCTTCCCTCTTAGTTTTGCCACTGTGTGTGTCGGAGGGAAGGTGTCCCAGATGGAGAGGAGCGCTCTGCAGTAGCGCATCAGTAGACCTGCAGGGAGATTACAAAGATCTCCTGTGAAGGTGATAAAAATGTTAAGTCACTGTTGCAGCTGGCCTTAACACTTTTATCACTGTGGTTGGCAAGTCTCACTATTCTTCCCTACCTCCTCTGTGCTGAGAGGAAGTGGCATAATTTTAAAGTCACTGTTTTAAACAAGGTTAGGACTGTATGATACGTTAAATACAGTTCTGTAAGCAACACCTTATTTTCTGGCAGTGCCCCTCCAGACACTAGACTCTGGATCAGCTCCTGAATGAAAATTACCTTGGAAACTACATTAGCATGTTAAAACTTAGAGATTGCAGTGATTGGGTTTATATATACAGTATGTTAAGGGTTTATATACATGGACAGTAGGGAGGAGGTGACAACAGGTGGTTGACACATGTTTTCACTACCCACCTTGCCTGCTAAGCTGCAAGCAGCAGCCATGTTGGTACTACGCATTGCTGTGACTCCATTATGGCATGCAGAAAATTTACGCAAGTCATCACATTTGGCAGGTAGATTCACCACTAAAAGAGACAGATTCAAATTAATATGACTGCACCACAGCCACTCTACAACTGCTGGTTAAAACAGGTATTCAGGTGGTAACATATAATTTCCAGACCACCTGTCAACAGGCTCTTAAAAGTGATCCACTGTTGATTGTTTTTCAGGGTTGTGTTAGGAACCAGTACACATGTATTACTTTGTCCCACGGTGCTAGCTGCTTTCTAACCTAACTATGAGGTTCCACCTGCACCCACTCCCACCGCGTTCGATCCTACAACAGCTAGGGAGGAGATAGACACTGTATAATGGTGCTTGTCTTGGCTCTGAGCACTTTCCTCAATCAAGCAAAGGCGAGGGAAATGCAGAGGGAGGGATGGGTGTCAACCTATGCATTCCTCTTGCTGTTGCTTGTCTGGAGAAATCGCTCAGAGCCAAGACAAGCTGCTCTTTGTTTAATGTGCCAACAGCTACTGAAATATTAACAGTTAACATTTTTGATGGCGAACACATCAAGACACATATTTCAGTGAGCATATATACGCGATGGAAGATATCTGGGAACCCTGATGTTTAGGATGGATGCGGCACAAAGAAAATTCTGATGGCTTTGTAAAATTTCAATGTGCAAATTTCAGACATCAACAACATCCAATCAGCAGTCATCTTTTTTCCTCCCTTCTCCCTTTTGCAAAACCCTGGTTTTATGCTCATGTCAGTATGCTTAGTTGTAAACCTAAAGTAGAGCTTTGAGCAAAATTAAAAATGAAGCATATGCTGCACATTGTCACTGGCACTAATACAGTATTAGTTTTTCTAGAGTTGCCCTCTAGGTCTAGGATATTAGGGAATTTTGCTACAAATTCACCACGTTTCAATATTGTTTCAGCTGAATTGGGAATCTATATCACAAGAATTGAATAGACCATATAAGTCGGTAGTATTTTACAAGTTGGACAAACAAAAGTTGAAAGTACAAACACGCATGTTCGGAACCCAGGAACAAGCCAGGGATGGTGTGTCGGTCGTGTAAACACAAAATCAGCGGAAGGGACCCAAAGGGTGACAGACGAAAACTGAACTTCCTCTATGCTACGCTCGTAGCACGTCACTACATTCACCTTTGCTGAACGATAATTTTACTAACGTCAGTACGCTAGACAGAATCACGGACAGACGATTTTGGGGAAAAATTGGACATGCGTTTGTACTACAACCGCAGCGTGTGTATGAGGATTTAGTGTGTGCTTAGAAAAAAACCTTTATAGATATTGGCATGTAAATCACATAGTCCTATAGATGTGCGACAGTTCAGTCCCATGCATTTAATTAGAAATGTGTTTTTTTGTTTTCTTTCACTGTCAGCACCTTCTCACAGTGTTGAACTTTGGAGAGTGATCACTAATTTGAACAACACAAGATGGGTACATTTGATGTGGAAGGTATGTCTATACTAACATACTATTTTGGGAGCCATTTTTCTTCTTTTAGAGAGTGGGGAAGGATAGAACCTCTGTTGGGTATGCACTGCTATCTGAGAGTCCCTTTTAGAGAGTTTTTTATTATTAGTATCACCTCACTTACTATCCCAGTCACAAAGCTTTCAATAGACAGGAAGTGAGGGAAAAATTTACAACAGGTACATATGTAGAAATAAAAAGCTGATACGTGTTCTAGTCTTCTCCTACTCTACAGGAAAAACAATTGTCGCCTTTGTCCCTGCTGCAGATTTTTCTTTTATTTCCTGTCTGGTGAACCCGTTATCACCTGAGCAGGCAATTAGTGAAATCTCTCTAAAGCCGGCTATAGATGGACACACCGCATACACCGTTAGCAGTTTTTTGTTCGAGAAAAAATGTTCTCATTGTCGCGAACAAAAATATACTGCAATTTGACCCTGGTAACGATTGGAAAATCAAATGAATGTTCTTAAAATGAAAGTGTTTGTACAAAATACTATTAGTGTATGGTCAGCTTAAAGTAGAACTATGGGCAAAACTATATTTTTTTTCATTTTGGATAGAGTAAGGGAGGGTTATAACCCCGTCAGATTTTTTTCCGCCACCTCTGTCCCATTGTGGAGATTTCCCTTCACTTCCTGTCCCATAGCCAAACAGGAAGTGAGAGGAAATCTCTGCAAATTAAAGGAATTTCTTGGGAACCCGCAGCTCACCAGAACTAGTGTCCCCGTTGGAAGATTTCCCATCTATTACTTTTCTGGGGACAACCCAAAATTTGGGATTTTTTTTTACTTTCACTTTCAATGATAATGGTAAACAGGACAAATAGAGAGGGTAAAGCTCCTTAATGGCGGCACAGACAGCAATAAAAATTGAGAGGGGCTGTAATCCCTCTCCACTCTATCCAAAACTAAAAAAAGTTTTGCCTTTAGTTATAATTTAAGTTCTCTCCTGCTGGACTACTAAAGGTCTTTTCCTTTCCTCATCTTCATTACATAGGAGGTGTTCTGTACTGGTAAATCAGTCAATTCAAGCAGTAAAAGTGCAGCAATAATTATGGCATGACTATATTTGTAAATCAGTTTAATAGTATCTTAAAGTGGGAAGTAAAGTCCCACTGTTAAAAACAGTGAGCAGGCAAAATTTTATTGCTGAAGAGACAATGCAATGTCTCTTCTGAAGTTCTGCAATAAAATGCCCCTACTTGCCTGCACGCTATCTTCCACAGTGCCATAAATTGAGCTGCACATGTGCCTTGCCAGTGTGCCAGAATGACGGTCTCCTCTGCATGCGTAGGAGTGACGTCATCCTGCGCTATCCCATGAAGATGGCTGAAGGCTGGCACAAAGGAGAAGCTGCTGGCGCCAGGAGGGACCTTTTGAAAGGTGAGTATTAACCCCTTTAATTCCACTTTAGAGTGGAACTTTTTTTATTTCAATCAACACTATTTTTAATCCTTATATTGCTAGCATTAGTAAATAACTAGGAAGGTATATAATATTTACTTGTTTTTCCGGGTGCCTCCAAGGCAGCATACCTATGATAGAGCTCCGCCTCGACTGCTCCCTCAGGACCAGTGAATAGCATAAATTAAAGACGTAGTCCCTCCCCAGCATTCTCCTTTTTTTCCTCATACCTCTTGAATCAGTGAAGAAGGTGCAGCAAGTCCCTACCTCTGCCATCGGCAGCATCCGCCGGGTTCAGACCTGTCCCGTGCGCAGTCCCTGTTCCTTGGGCCGCTATTAGTGCTAATAAGGCTGGGAGCCCCTTCCGTGGATCTTTTGGGGTAAGCAGAGTTTCCTCATAGGAGCACAATCTGCAAGATTCAGAATAACATGAATGCTGGTGACCAGGCAGGGGGATCAACTTCTTAAGAATTTAATTTTAGGTACCTTTTTGTTACTGGTTCTTGTTTGCTTCCTTATCATCTCTTTTTTTTGTTGTTGTTGTTTACTGTCATGTAAAAAAGTCCCCTTCAAGACTTTTGTATTCTGCTGCTGCGGGGAGGGAGGAGTTTTCTCCTTCTCTCAGCCGCTCCGTTTGGGCTAGGGCTCTATTTTTTTTAGCTTACAGATGCATTGACAGGGTTCCCTGTTTTCTTTTTCCCCGTCTAAAACTCTGGTCCCGTTTCTGCTAGTGCCGGTAAAATGGCGGAGAGAATCCGGGACTCAGTAATGGGGGGGGCAGAGCTGCAAGCAGGCGCGCAATCCGGAAGTTCGGGAGCCTCGTGTGCTCCAGGCTGGGACCGCGGTCGGCGCATGTGCGGTTCGGCCGGGAGGCTCATCGCTCAGTACACCTTTACCTGCCTCAGGGCAGATGGCAAGAGATCGACCTCCAGAGGAGTCATCTGTTGAATCCTCAGAGGAAGGGGGCCTTCTGGCTTGAACTTTTAGTTGGTCCATTTGTTCATTCAGGCCATAAAGGAGGCCATAGCCTGGGAAGATCGGGTGGAACCACTATCCAAGGTTAAGATGTATTTCCCATTCCTCAAAAGGAAACAGATCGTATTCCCATGGATGGGGGAAATTCAGGAGATTATTCAGGATGAAAGGACTAAGACAGGAAAGCGGGCTTTCTTTGGCCCGCTTTTCCAAGCTGTACTCTTTGGCAGACTCAGATGCACAGTCCTTCAGCTCTATGCCGGTGGTAGATGAAGCAGTAGCACGTTTGGCAAAGTATGTAACTCTGCCCATGGAGGATTCCACATCATTTAAAGATCCTTTGGATAGAGGGATTGACCTTGACTTGAAGCAAAGTTATCTGGCTTCAGGAGCAGCATGTAGGCCGGCTATTGCATTAACCTCGGTTTCCAATGCCATCAGAGTCTGGACTGAGAATGTGGAAATGGCAGTAAAATAGGACGTACCCAGGGATGATATAGTCAAAACCTTAGAGGAATTCAAGCTTGCTGCAGACTTTATGGGAGAAGCAGCCATTGACACAATCAGGTACTCAGCCAATTCGATGCTGCGTTCGATAATGGCCAAAAGGAGCCCTGTAGTTGAAGTCATAGACGGCTGACCTAGCTTCAAAACAGAGTTTGTGCGAGATCCTGTTCGATGGGAAGTCGTTATTTGGAGAAAAATTGGACAAAGCTATTTCCCAAGTGATGGGGGGGGGGGGGAGGTCCGATCTGATTCCTCAAGACAGGACCGGGAGAGATAGGACTCTCTCTGCCCCCCAGGAAGCGGCAAAGTCCTTTGGATGTCAGAGGTGCCGAGCTTCCCCAAGTAGGGGCATTCTGTCCACAATCCAATACAGGCACTCCTGGACTTTTTCTCATCAACCTCCCCGAAACTCATTCAAAAGCACAGAAGCACCAGCCTCTCAGCAAAAGACACTAGTTCTAGACCAATATATAACATCCTTACTAGAACAGAAGGCAGTGGTTCCGGTTCCCCCATCGGAACATTTTTCAGGTTCTTATTTTAACGCTCTTTCTGGTACAGGAAAAATCAGGAGGCTGGAGATCGGTCATAGACCTAAAGAGACTCAACAAATACATCTATTTAGAAAGATAGAAGATGGAGTCTCTCCATACGACAATCCAGGCTGTACATCCGGGGAACTGGATGACATCAGTAGACTTACAGGACGCCTACCTACACATCCCACAGGGACATCCTATTAAAATCTTTATTGGATCTAGGCTCGCTAATCAACAACGAAAAGAGCAAATTGTCTCCGACGCAACACCTGATTTACTTGGGAGCGTTATTCTATACACAACAGGGCACAGTTTCATTACCTCAACAGAAGGCATGGGAAATCGGCCAGATTATGCGCAGGGTAATGGAGAAATCACACCTGATGACTTCACAGTGCCTGAGCCTGATAGGCCGGATGTCCTCGTGTATACCACTAGTCCCTTGGTCTCATTGGCATCTGAGACACTTCCAAGTGGGTTTCCTGACATAATGGGGGAGACAGCATCTTTCCCAGAGAATCCTGTTATCAACAAGAATGCACAGAGGCCTCCACTGGTGGACCAATCTAGTAAACCTCTAACGTTCACACGCCTTGGGTTCTCACTCCAGGAGGTTTGTCTCTCTCCTACCACATCTGTAGGCGGAGGAGGTGGAACGTTACAGTGGCTTACGCCTTCCCTCCACGTCCACTCATCTCGAGATTTCTCCTCAGACTACTGAGGGAGCCTGTGCAGATCCTGGCTGTCCTTCCATACTGGCCGTAGAGAACTTGGTTTCCACTGGCTATACACCTCAGCATGATGCCTCCCATCAAAATTCCGGCATTCCCACATCTGCTAATGCAGAGGAGCATATCCTATCCGAATCCACAGAAGCTGGACCTTCGGCTATGGTGATTGTGAGGAGGAGGTTTCAGGCACTAGGCTGCTCCCAGAGGGTCATATCTACCCTCCTTAGTGCTAGGAAGCCCTCAACAAATATGATATATACAAGAGTCTGGGACAGGTTTTCTGCCTACGCCACTGAAAGAGACTTTGACCCGGTCAACCCATCTACATCAAATATACTAGAGTTCCTTCAAATAGGACTTGATCTGGGCCTCGGCCTAGGCACACTTAAGGTACAAATATTGGCAATCTCTGCCGCAACCAACATAAGGTGGGCAGAGAACCCCCTGGTAATTATGTTTCTTAAAGGTATTCTAAAGATCAGACCTCCTAGTAGGTGCTCCTTTCCAAAATGGAACCTCCCGTTGGTTCTCTAAGTCTTAGCCATCCATCCTTTTGCTCCTATAGAGGAAACCTCAATTTGGAACCTCACTCTGAAAACAGCTTTCCTGCTAGCTATTACTTCTGGCAGAAGGATCTCAGAGCTTTATGCCTTGGGGATAGGGGACGAACGTGTCTCCTTTTTCCCAGACAGAGTTGGGCTGCGCCCTCTCAGGGGTTTTACCCATGGCTCCAGCTTACTTAATGGAATCTTGGTCATCACCAGTATGCTTGGACCCGGATTCAGGCTCCTGTCAAAAATTGGATGTTTCTAGAGTCCTCTGAGTTTACCTGGAAGTGACCAAAAGTGTTAGGGACTCTGGAAGGCTGTTTATCGTCCCATGGGGAGGAAACAGAGGCAAGGAAGCCTCTAGCCGAACCTTAGCTTCCTGGATTGTGAAGATGATACAAAGGGCTTACCGGGTGAAGAAGATGGAACCACCTTCTCAACTGAATGCTCACTCAACCAGGGCAGTTTTCAGCTTCGTAGGCAGTAAGGGTAAATGTATCCTTGGAAACAGTCTGTAGGGCCGCTACCCGGTCCTCCCGGCACACTTTTTTCAAGCATTACCGTATTGATCCAGGGGTTCTTACTCCGGTGGAGTTCAGAAGGAGTGTGGTGCATGCTGCTTTGGCAGGATCTAATTAAAGTTCTTTATGTTTGGCATTAATCCCTCCTTTGTATACTAGTTATTTATCACAGGTATGCTGCCATGGAGGCACCCGGAAAACGGAAAATTGTTTCATACTTACCGTAATTTTCCTTTCCCGGGCCTATCCATGGCAGCATACGCTTCCACCCTTGGTATTCTATATTACGGAGAATGCTGGGAGGGACTACGTCTTTAATTTATGCTATTCACTGGTCCTGAGGGAGGAGTCGAGGCGGAGCGCTATCAGAGGTATTCTACCACAGATAGGCACCGGGAAAGGAAAATTATGGTAAGTATGAAACAATTTTCAGTTTTTAACATTTCTTCACTTGCTTTCTGGTTTCTGGTCTGGGCCAAAATGATGTGATACATCTCAGAAGTCCTCATGGGCATATTTCTCAAGTCGTCTTCCAGGGCAGCATCTGAGAGATAGGCTCCTCCTACAGGAAACACAATGTCCACCATTATAAAAGATTGCAAATACCTACATGCCTCAGTTCTTGTGTTTCCTCCGGACCAACAAGATCGACTCACAATTTGTTGTTTTCTCAGTCCCTGTGCTAAGTTGCAGGGGACTCCCTGGTCGTCTCTAGTTGCCCCTACGGGGGTCAGGTGATTTAGGCCAGGCTCCCAGGGACCCCCCAGGGTCTAGGACAGTCTGAGGTTTCGCTCCCCAATGGGAGCAAAAAAGGTACCTTGGGTTAACCCCCTACAGGCCCCCTCCAGCGCTGTGATGCAGCAACGTGCAAGCGGACCAGGATGTGGGCGCCTGCTGGCCGCCATCCGAGCTCCTCACTCTTGCTGGTGCAGTCTGAGGGGTGTAGCAAGATGGCGGCAAGTGACTTCCGGACGCCGATTGTGTCACTTCCGGTGATGCACTTCCGGACGATGCCATCTTCTCGGAGCCTGGAGGGGGACAGAGAAAATGAGGACACACAGCAAAACATCACTTCCAGTCGTGGATCGGAGAGCATGGACATCCACTAGAAAAGAAGCACACCAGGTGAAGTCATAAACATAGGTATGTGTCCACCAATACCTATGGGGCGGCTGGGGGCGGGGCCGGCGCAGGGGCAGGGAGCTACAAAAGAGCACCTGACAGGAGGCTCAGTGAGCTGATCATGTCAGAAGCTGCATCACCCTGCCCTGCAGATCCTGCAAGCTAGGAAAGCTCCAAGGTAAGCCAGAGCATGCTGAGGCCACCTCTGTACTTACTAACCACTATTGTGCTTAGGCTACATAGTGGTATGCAGCACACTATTGGATCCTTCTCATTCTGGGTCCTTTTATCTCACCCCACAGACAAAAGCCCCAGAAGAGAAAAAGTCCGGGTCCAGCAGCAAAACATGTACTTCATGTGGACACAAGCTAGCGTCAGATTGGACAAAGCCGCTATGCCAAAAAATGCCTTAGCAAACTGGTGGCAAAAGAATCACAGGGGTGTTTCAAAGATTCATGGCAACTTTTAAAAAGGAAATGTGGGATACATTTAACCCCTTGCGCACAGCTATTAAAAGTTTGCAAACCCCGACCAAAGAAGCGCTTAGTAGCAAAGCTTCCACTAGTCAGGCAACCACCCTGTCCACTAGCAGAGAACAGCATGATCAGGAAAAATCATCATCAACCTCGTCCACTGACTCCGATGCAGGGCTTTGCTTGGACTCAGAAGTCGAAGAAGAAGAAGACCCTCAAAGGTTACTCTTCCCAACAGCAGACACAGAGGAACTACTGAGAGCAATCTCGGATGCACTAGGAATAAAAGAGCACAAGCCAGAGCTGTCACTACATGACAAAATGTACAAAGGCCTACAGCCCAAAAAACACAGGACATTCCCTGTTCACCAAACCTTAAAAGAGAGTATTAAAAAAGAATGGGAAGAACCCGAGAGAAGACTATTCACACCTTCAGCGATAAAACTCAGATTCCCATTCGCTGAAAAACACCCAGTCCTGGGCTAAATGCCCTAAGGTAGATGTATCGCTATCAAGGATAGCAAACAAGTCGGACCTATCATTTGAGGACTCCAGCACTTTAAAAGATCCCCTGGACAAAAAAGCAGAATCGCTATTGAAAAGAGCATGGGAAGCAGGGGCAGCAAATCTTAACCCTGCCATTACATACACGCACAGCAAGAACCCTACTGCTTTGGTTAAACCAATTGCAAGAACTTTTAGAAGGAGATACCCCCAGGGAACAGATCCTAAAAAACCATGCCCACTCTGACGGGTGCAGCGGCCTTCATAGCAGATGCGGTTAAAATTACAGTAATGATGACCGCCCTGATAAACTCAGCCAGGCGAGCGCTATGGCTTAAAGAGTGGGCGGAAAATGGCGCCTCCAAAAATAAATTATGTGGTATTCCTTTCACAGGCGACATTCTCTTTGGAGCAGGCCTGGAACAGGTACTGGACAGGTCAGCAGACAGAAAGAAGGAGTTCCCACTGCCGAAGAAAAAGCAAAACTAAACGCCTTTTCGTCAACAGAAAAAAAGCTACAAGCAAAGTGAAAACCGCAAGAGATGGTCTTTTCAAAAGGGGAAGGACAGGGAAAATTTCACTCCTAGGCCTTCCAGAGGCAACAACAAAAAGCAATGACGCCCAGCAGGTGGGGGGCAGACTCTCGTCATTCATGCACAAGTGGTGAGAAGTCACCTGAAACAAATTTGTCCTCCAGACGGTAGAAAGAAGGTACACCATAGAGTTTTCCAACACCCCACCAAACAGATACTTGATGATGGCGTTACCCAAAAACAAACAGAAAGCAGAGGGATTCCTGTCATCAAGAGAAGACCTGCTAGCACAGAAAGTCATTACGGAAGTGCCACAAGACGAAAGAGACGAGGGGTTCTATTCGCACATATTTGCCAGGAAGAAACCCTCCGGGAAGTACAGGCTCATCTTGAACATAAAACCCTCAAAAAGAAAATAAAGTACGAAAGATTCCGGATGGAATCCATATATTCAGTAAGGAATTTACTACCGCCAGGGGCCTTTATGGCCACAGTAGATTTGCAGGATGCCTACCTGCACATATCGATAAACAAGGAACATCACTAGTTTCTAAGATTCGCAATACAGGGTCCAAAGGCTACCCTCCCCTTCCAGTACATCTCCTTGCCCTTTGGGATTTCGTCAGCACCCAGAATATTCACCAAAATTCTGGCAGAGGCACTAAAGGACTTAAGGCTAGAAGGCATATCTGGACGACCTCCTTTTTCTTCGCCAGCACAAAAGAGACTCTGACAGCCAATCTCCAGTCAAGCCTCAACCATCTAGAAGAACTAGGGGGGACAATAAACAAAAATCTAACCTAATTCCCAGTCAAAGAGCAAATTACTTCGGGTATGTGCTAGACGCAAGAGAAACCAAGATCCTTCTACCTCAGGACAAGGTAGCAAAGCTAACGGAAGAAATTGAGACCCTCTGCCTCCCCAACACAGTTACCATCAGGAAGAGCATGAGGGTACTGGGCCTCATAACCTCCTCCATACCGGCTATCACGTGGGCACAATTGCACAAAAGACCGCTATAAAACTTTATATTGGCTCAGTAGGATGGGAATCCACACTCTTTGGAGTCCCGGGTTACAGTTCCACAAGAAGTCAAATCATCAGTGCAGTGGTGGTTCAAACCACACATATACAGCCAAGGGCGCTTATGGGCACAAAAGAATGTGATCCGCATAACAACAGATGCAAGCACTACAATCTTTCAAAACACAGATCAAGGGCAGACATATCCAAATACAGATGGACAATGCGCCAACCATAGCGTATATAAACAGAGAAGGGGGAACCAGATCCCCTCAACTCATGTCTACAGCAGACATAATCCTGAGGTGGACGGAAACGAACCTAGAGTCAATATCCACCTGAGATGGTCAGAGAACATCCTAGCAGACTACTTAAGCAGAAACAAAGTACGGCACATGGAATGGGCCCTAGAACAGGCAACCTTCGATCAGATAAGTCAAACCTGGGGGACACCCTTGGTAGACCTATTCGCATCAAGACACAACAACAAGGTCCCTAATTTTTTCCCCCTCTCCCCAGGGGACGGGTGCATGGCAGTGAAAGCGTTGGCACTGGTCATTCCCACTAGGGTATGCATTCCCCCCAACGATCCTAATCCCCAGGGTCATTCAAAAAATCAAGACGGC
Source organism: Glandirana rugosa (assembly GCA_018402905.1). Taxonomy (NCBI): domain Eukaryota; kingdom Metazoa; phylum Chordata; class Amphibia; order Anura; family Ranidae; genus Glandirana; species Glandirana rugosa. The sequence goes on along the minus strand of BLSH010277719.1, from coordinate 870,730 downwards.
CACATTTTTCCTGGTGGCCCCCTACTGGCCGCAAAGAGCATGGTTCAGCCACTTGATGAACATGAGCAGCCAGCTGCACCTTCAGTTACCATGCAAACCACAGCTCTTAACGCAGGGGCCAATCCGGCAGCCGAGCGTTGAAATCCTAAAACTTTCAGCCTGGCTCCTGAAAGGATAATGCTACAAAACAAAGGCCTATCAGACAAAGTGGTGAATACCACCTTAGCCAGTAGAAAGAAAGTCACACAGGCAATATACGAATAGGTTCGAAAGAAGTTTGTAAATTGATGCTCGGAAGAAAGAGGACGAGGGGAAAGAATAGTTCCAGCCATCTTGGACTTTCTACAAGAAGGCAGAGATAAATACATATCACACAACACCTTAAAAGTACAGGTAGCAGCCCTTTCCTCTTTCCCTGATGTAAGGCTAGCGGAAGACCCGTTAATAAAGCCATTCCTCCTCTCGGTGAAAAAAATCAAAGCCCATTAAGGTTAAGAAATTCCCCTGATGGGATCTAGCAACAGTACTGAGGGGCTTCCTCTCTGCACCCTCAAACCGAGAGACAAATGCTTAGACAAAGTGTTAACACTAAAAACTGTGGTATTGGTATCGCTGGTATCAGCAAGAATATTCAGTGAGGTTCAGACACTGTCAACCCTGGAACCATACTGTATGATTCTGTTAGGCAAGATAGTCCTCTTCCCTGACCCGGCTTTTCTACCAAAAGTACACTCAACATTCCACAGGTCTCAGAATATTGTCATCCCCTCTCATCCCCTGTCTAACCTCCATAGCAACAAAAGGGAAACAGAAGAAAAAATAGATGTCAGAAGAATCCTGATAGCCTATCTAGAAAGGACCAAGGATTGGCTGAAAACCTCATCTCTCTTTGTACTATATTCGGGGAAAAATAGAGATCAGCAAGCTTCACAGAGAAAGCTGGGGCTACACCGGAGCAGATCTGCAGGGCAGAGACATGGTCTTTAAGACCTTTGTGAGGCACTATCGTATCAACCGCCTGTCCAGCCAAGATCAAACCTTTGGTAGGAAAGTGCTTCAGGCGGTGGACCCCCCCTAGTGAGTATTCCTTGCTACATCCTCTCAGATGCTGCCCTGTAAGACGACTTGAGAAAAAAAGAGTTAGGTACCTGGTACCCCTTTTCTGGGAAGTCTTCCAGGGCAGCACTGATTCCCTTCCAAAAAAAAAAAAAGGAGGAGGAAGTGGAAATCATGGGGGCTTCTTCAACGATAAAGCATGATATTCACCTGTTGTTCCATCTGTACTTTTATATTAATGAGGCATACAGGTATGTCCAATCTTTTGTAATGGTGGACATTGTGTTTCCTGTAGGGGGGGCCTATCTCTCAGATGCTGCCCTGGAAGAATTCCCAGAAAAGGAGATACCAGGTACCTAACTCTTTTTTTTCTTTCATCTGGAAGAAAGGAGGAGAGGTTTTCTCAGCTAAGCACACCCTTCTGCCTGTATGCCTAAAGTAAGGGCAGATGGATTCCAGGAAGTAAATGATGCTACAAAAATCATCTTCCCCTATTCAAGAAGGCCATAGCAGATATGCTAGGGGGCGTTTTTCAAAGTGACTTCTTAACAAAATAAAGCATGGAGACATGGATAGATGGGTGAATTTTCTTTGACTATTAAAAATTTATGAAATAGCATTTTTTTTTTCAAATATAAGTTTTATTAAAGTTCCACTGTACATACACGGTCACTTCAATCACATAAGTACAGTTTGAACCAAAGTTATAGTAGTTTTGACAGAGACAATCAAACGTATTCCTTGTATACAAAAAGTACATTGGCGTATTTCTTGAGCCCAGACTAATCCATTGCCTGTATTTACCTGTGGCATTTTCCATTTTCTTTAAACATAGTAGTAAAAACATATGAAAAAAGGAAAAGAAAAAAGAAAAGAGAAGAGGGTCGAAAAAGAGGAAACTTAAGAGCCTAGAAAAGAAAGAGAGATAAAAAAAAAGGGGGGGGGGGGGATTTAATAAATAAAGGGGGGTAAAGGGGAAAGCAGAGATGGGGAGGTAGACCCCTGAGGGTAGGAGGGGGAGGGGAGGGGGGTTGCAGGGCAGGGACAGGTTGGATCGGGACTGATTGGTTGATTAAAATGTGGGAGTCTAAGGGCTCATTATATTCCCAATGGTAATTTCCCTTCCTCTGACAAAATGAATTGATTCCATAATTGCCATGTCTTGGTATTTTCCTCCTGTTGCTGATTTGCCATTTGTACCAAGTCCTCTAGCTTATTAATATCCTCTATTTTACGGTACCATTCGGCTGGCGTCGGGGGTGTTTGAGATTTCCAGTATAGGGGGATGCATGACTTTGCCACATTCAAAAGATGGTGGACTATGGATTTTCGATAGGTTTTCGCAGAGACTGTGACTGCATGTAGGAGGAAAAAGGCCGGATCATCCGGTATTTCATACTCAACTAACCATTGGGTAACCTTCTTAACAGTCTCTCAGTAAAAAGCAAGTTTTGGGCATGATCAAAAAATGTTTTGGAGCGTTCCCCTGTCCCCCAGGCACCACCAGCAAAGGTTGGACGTGGTCGGAAAGATTTTTTTGTAGTTGTTCAGGCGTCAGATACCAGCGCATAAGCAATTTATAATTGGTCTCTTGAATCTTTGTGCAGATGGATGATTTTAGGGTAAATGTAAGTATAAGTTGGATTTGAGCGGGCGTAAAGGTGCAGTGTAAATCCGATTCCCACTTTTGCAAGAATGGAAGATCTGGCTGTGAGGGTGGGTCATTCAGGAGCCTATACATTTTAGATAGCACTTGTGTGAGGTCCCGGTCGTTCGAACAATAGTCCTCAAATGGGGTGAGCGGTCGGTTGAAGTGTTGTGGGGTGGGTAAGGAGCCAAGAAAGTGTCGCAACTGGAGAGCCGCCCAAAACAGGAGCTTAAAGGGACCTTCCCCACTACTCAGAGTTTCAATGGAGGGCCATGTCCCCGTGTCTAAGAACTGCGCTGCTGCGGTCTGTCCCGCCTGGGTTAACTGCCTCGCCATCTGGGTATGTAACCCTGGAGGAAACTGGGGGTTGCCTATGATAGGGTAGAGGGGGGAGTCCATGGTGGAAAGGGCGTTCTTTATGCATCCCTGTGAACAGACGTAAAGCGTCGCTCCCAGAAGTGGATGATCCTTAATTTTAGGAGGGAGGTGGGCATAACACCACATGGCCCCTTCCAGTGGAATCGGAACTTGCGCTTTTTCAAGAACAACCCATAGCTTTGCGTGGCCATGTCTGCCCCAGTCCACCAAGCGGCCCAAATGGGTAGCATGGTAATAGTTCCTCATGTCGGGTATTGCTAAACCGCCGTACATTTTGGGGAGCGACAGGAGGTGCCTAGGAATGCAGGGTTTTTTATTCGCACAGACGAATTTTAGAAATAGGGTATTGATCTGTCTAAAATAGGAGGTTGGGATTTTGATCTGAAGGGCTTGAAACAGATACAGGAGTTTTGGTAATATGCACATCTTAAGTAGATTGCACCGCCCGAACCATGAATGCAATCCTTTGTGCCATGAGTCCAGCAAAAGCCGTATTTTGGTCAACATAGGTAGGAAGTTGAGATGAAATAGCATTTTAAGTTTGTGGTGCTCAGATACAGTTAAAAGAGAAGTGCAGGAATAAAAAAAAAATAAACAATCATATTCATCTAGGTGGATGCGGTATTGGTCTGATGCTGCATTTGTCCCCCGCCGCCTCTAAGACAGAGAACCTAGCCCATCGCTTGGTTCTCAATTTTCAGTGAGCAGAGACCCTGTGACCGTCAGTCACCAGCTCTCTGCTCTGCCCTTCCAGCACTCACTGGTGCACTGGGCTGTGGAGAGGGCAGGAGCGTTTGGCTCAGGCTCTCAGAGGTGTGATGAGAGGCTGAGCCAGCTGCCACCGGGATCTCACCAGGGCCTGGGGCGGCTAAGTGACATCAGCCAACCGCAGGCATTAGCCAGCTGAAGGCTCAATACTTGTCACAGGAGTGTAGAAAGAAGTGCACTCCTGTGATGCCCAGGAGAAGTAGGGCGAAAAGAGCTTTGGCCCTACTTCTTCTTTGTTTCACCTTACATTATATCAAATCTTAAAACCTTTTAATGAATAATCTATACTGTAATTATATCCAATTATCATTTTTCCATAGGAAAAGTCCAATATAAAACAATCTGGAATAACACAAGGGTTTGTTGTACAATGGCACCCTGAAAATAGCATATTTGCTCTCCAGAATAAAACAACAAAACAGAATGAAATGGTTCTCAGCTTACCTAATAAAGCCTACATGATATCTGTGATATATTACAACTCTGCTGGATCATCTCCAAGTGCTATACTGAGAATCCCAGCCAGTGACGAAAAGAGTAGGTATCATTATCTCTGCCTGTATATAAACAATTATTCTGTAAAATGGCGAAAGTTCACTATTCTTCTCAGGGTTTCCCAATGGTCTCTTCCATACTGGGTCTGACATTAAATTGATGAGTGCAATAGTACCGGACCCATGTCATGGCTATTTTCCTCCACGTATACAGTAGTTTGTAAAGACACTTTTTTTCATTGTTCCTACAGACCACCCCTAAAGTACCAGTGCAAACATTGATTTTCAGCAAATTGAAGTATAGGCATGTCCTCCCCACATCCCATAATCTAAGGCCTCATGATAGATTGTTGAGGTCTGTGAAATACAGTATCTCACAAAAGGGAGTACACCCCTGACATTTTTGTAAATATTTTTTTCACGTGACTCAGCTTGTATAACAGTTTAAACTTCCTGTCAAAATAACTCAACACACAGCCATTAATGTCTAAACCGCTGGCAACAAAAGTGAGTACACCCCTAAGTGAAAATGTTCAAATTGGGCCCAAAGTGTCAATATTTTGTGCGGCCACCATTATTTTCCAGCACTGCCTTAACCCTCTTGGGCATGGAGTTCATCAGAGCTTCACTGGTTGCCACCGGAGTCCTCTTCCACTCCTCCATGATGATATCTGAGCTGGTGGATGTTAGAGACCTTGCGCTCCTCCATCTTCCATTCGAGGATGCCCCACAAATGCTCAGTAGGGTTTAGGTCTGGAGACATGCTTGGCCAGTCCATCACCTTTACCCTCTGCTTCTTTAGCAAGGCAGTGGTCATCTTAGAGGTGTGTTTGGGGTCGTTATGTTGGAATACTGTCTTGCAGCTCAGTTTCTGAAGGGAGGGGATCATGCTTTACTTCAGTATGTCACAGTACATGTTGGCATTCATGGTTCCCTCAATGGTATGTAGCTCCCCAGTGCCAGCAGCACTCATGCAGCCCCAGACCATGACACTCCCACCACCATGCTTGACTGTAGGCAAGACACACTTGTCTTTGTACTCCTCACCTGGTTGCCACCACACACGCTTGACACCATCTGAACCAAATAAGTTTATCTTGGTCTCATCAGACCACAGGACATGGTTCCAGTAATCCATGCCCTTAGTCTGATTGTCTTCAGCAAACTGTTTGCAGGCTTTTTTGTGCATCATCTTTAGAAGAGGCTTCCTTCTGGGACGACAGCCATGCAGACCAATTTGATGCAGTGTGCGGCGTATGATCTGAGCACTGACAGGCTGATCCCCCACCCCTTCAACCTCTGCAGCAATGCTGGCAGCACCCATACATCTATTTCCCAAAGAAAACCTCTGGATATGATGCTGAGCACGTGCACTCAACCTCTATGGTCGACCATGGCGAGGCCTGTTCTGAGTGGAACCTGTCCTGTTAAACCGCTGTATGGTCTTGGCCAGCTCAGTTTCAGGGTCTTGGCAATCTTCTTATAGCCTAGGCCATTTTTATGTAGAGCAAAAATTATTTTTTTCAGATCCTCAGAGAGTTCTTTGCCATGAGGTATGTTGAACTTCCAGTGACCAGTATGAGAGAGTGAGAGCAATAAAACACCTGCTTCCCATTCACACCTGAGACCTTGTAACTAACGAGTCACATGATACCAGGGAGGGAAAATGGCTAATTGGGCCCAAATTTGACATTTTCTTTTTTTTTTTTTTTTTTTTTGGTTTTAAAAGGCTTTATTGGTATTGCTATTGTCTTTTTCGGGTATCCGTGAAAGAGGGAGGGAACTTTGACACTTTTTACTCTCCTGCCAGACCTCGAAGAGACCGGTGTCGTTATCTGGGGATACCCCCACCAGTCTGGCTCGAAGTGAGAGGAGGGTGACTGAGTTAATATTCTACATCGTTAAGTTTGAAAATCTGTATGAAGAAATTACATTTTGGCTCCAATAACCTTGTTGTCTTTCAATAATCAAGATAAGATGTTAGAGACCACATTCATGAATAATAGGACGCTACGAAACATGAGAATTTTATACAACTCGGTGGATCCGAACAATAAAAAGGAATGTATGAAGTACAACGAATGACATATCGAAAGCTACATACATTGACGTTTAAGGTTATTTCGGAAAATTTTGGTTTTTTTTTTTTTTTTTTTTTCTTTTACAGTTTAAACCCGGGTTAATCGGT
>BLSH010277719.1:846012-861995 GCA_018402905.1 Glandirana rugosa | reverse complement strand
AAGAGACAGGAGTTAGGGACCGGGATAGGTAGAGATCTAAATAGATAAATTAGCTGGGGAAGTTTATTCATTTTAAAAAGCGCCAGGCGTCCCAGCCAAGACAAGTAAGGCTTTGATAGTGCGTCCAAGTCTCCCTGCAAGGTTTTTAGAACAGGAGGGTAGTTTGCTTGATAAAGTGCTGCGGAGCTTCTGGTTAGCTCGATTCCCAAATAGGTAATGGAGCTGTCTGCCCATTTATATGAGTATTGCTTTTGAATCGTGGCTTTGAGAGTCTGGGGTATATTGATATCTAAGATAAAAGACTTAGTTACGTTTGCTTTATAGTAAGAGACTTTGGTATAGTCAGACAGTACTTGCTGAACCGAAGCCAGGGAGGGAAGGGGATCTGATAGCGCTAAAATAACATCATCCGCAAACAAATTGATTTTGTGGATCTTATGGCCTATGCTAATGCCGCTGATTTTGGGGTTGGAGCGCACTTTCTCCGCCATGGGTTCCATAGCCATATTGAAGATTAAAGGCGATAGTGGGCACCCTTGTCTTGTGCCATTTGTAATGCGAAATGGTTTAGACATCATGCTAGAGCAGTATACCTGAGCTGTGGGATTAGAATAGAGGGCCATAATGGCGGAGAGTATGCGTCCATGAAAGCCAAATTTTAGTAGCGTTAGACGAATATACAAATTTGACATTTTCACTTAGGGGCATACTCACTTTTGTTGCCAGTGGTTTAGACATTAATGGCTGTGTGTTGAGTTAATTTGAGGGGACAGCAAATTCACACCGTTATACAAGCTGTACACTCACTACTTTACATTGTAGCAAAGTGTAATTTCTTCATTGTTGTCACATGAAAAGATATAATAAAATATTTACAAAAATGTGAGGGGTGTACCCACTTTTGTGAGATACTGTATATTGTGGTATGCAGACCATGGTGTTTGATCTTTAGGATATTGGCATTGCATAAACAATTCAGGGGGACCCAATGGGCATTCTAAAGGGTAAGCATAACTACAGAGGGTATATACAGTGCATCCGGAAAGTATTCACAGCGCTTCACTTTTTCCACATTTTGTTATTTTACAGCCTTACTCCAAAAGGAATTAAATTAATTAAAATTCTACAAACAATATCCCATAATGACAATGTGAAAGAAGTTTGTTTGAAATCTTTGAAAAATTATTAAGAATAAAAAACGAAAAAAATCACATATACATAAGTATTCACAGCCTTTGCCATGAGCTCAGGTACATCCTGTTTTCACTTATCATCCTTGAGATGTTTCTACAACTTGATTGGAGTCCAACTGTGGTAAATTTAGTTGATTGGACATGATTTGGAAAAACACACACCTGTCTACTGTATATAAGGTCCCACAGTGCATGTCAGAGCATAAACCAAGCCATGAAATCCAAGAAATTGTCTGTAGACCTCAGAGACAGGATTGTATCAAGGCACAGATCTGGCGAAGGGTACAGAAAAATGTCTGCAGCATTGAAGGTCCCAATGAGCACAGTGGCCTCCATCATCCATAGATGGAAGAAGTTAGGAACTACCAGGACTCTTCCTAGAGTGGGCCACCGAGCCAAACTGAGCGATCGGGGAGAGGGGCCTTAGTCAGGGAGGTGACCAAGAACCCGATGGTGACTCTGACAGAGCTCCATTGTTTCTCTGTGGAGAGAAGAGAACCTTCCAGAAGAACAACCATTGCTGCAGCACTCTACCAATCAGGCCTGTATGGTAGAGGGAGCCAGACGGAAGTCACTCCTCAGTAAAAGGCAAATGACAGCCCCCTTAGATTTTGCCAAAAGGAACCTGAAGGACTCTCAGACCACAAGAAACAAAATTCTCTGGTTTGATGAAACAAAGATTGAACTCTTTGGCCTGAATGGCAAGTGTCATGTCTGGAGGAAATCAGGCACTGATCATCCCCTGGCCAATACCATCCCTAGAGTGAAGCATAGTGGTGGCAGCATCATGCTGTGGGGATGTTTTTCAGTGGCAGGAACTGGGAGACTAGTCAGATTCGAGGGAAAGATGAATGCAGCAATGTACAGAGACATCCTTGATGAGAACTCTGGACCTAACACTGGGGTGAAGGCTCATCTTCCAACAGGACAGCGACCCTAAGCACACAGTCAAGATTAAAAAGGGGTGGGACAACTCTGTGAATGTCCTTGAGTGGCGCAGCCAGAGCCCAGTCTTGAACATCTCTGGAGAGATCTGAAAATGGCTGTGCACCGATGCTCCCCATCCAACCTGATGGAGCTTGAGAGGTCCTACAAAGAAGAAGAGGAGAAACTGCCCAAAAATAGGAGCTGTGTGAAGTTGGCACCCCATGTTTGTAAAACCTGAATAAAAATATACCATTTGTTTGCGCCGCGTTTGTGCTGAAGCTTGTAGCATCATACTCAAAAAGACTTGAGGCTTTAATTGGTGCCAAGGGTTCTTTAACAAAGTATTGAGCAAGGGCTGTGAATACTTATGTACATGTGATTTTTTATTTTTAATACATTTGCAAAGATTTCAAACAAACGTCTTTCACATTGTCATTAGGGGGTATTGTTTGTAGAATGTTGAGAGAAATAATGAAATGAATCCATTTTGGAATAAAGCTGTGACATAAAATGTGTAAAAAGTGAAGCGATGTGAATACTTTCTGGATGCACTGTACCATACAGTGCTTGTTCCTCTATGTACATCTTCCTTTTTACTGATTTCCCTAACAGGATCGCTTTAAAGAACAGCTCTGTAAAAGCAGAATGGTTTAAATTAATTTAGATGAGCCTTAGGCCTCATACACACGGGCGTTAGAAAAAACGAACTGTAAAGTTCCATGCCAATATAAGTCATGGCACATGGTGGACCCAGCATTACATCGGGAGAGCGTATTGAGGCAACATCGGAGGAAGAAGAGAGGGAGAAGACAGCGGAGAGAAGAGGCCCGGCAGAGGCAGAAGACAACATCAAGAGGAGAAGAATCGGAGAGGGGGAGAAGACAGCGCAGGGAGGAGATGAACCTGTGTACTGTGTTTATTTTTGACACTTTTTTTAGGTGAATGGGTAGGGGTACAATGTACCCCATACTCATTCACATAGGGTGGGGGGCCAGGATCTGTGGGCCCCCTTGTTAAAAAGGACTTCCAGATTCTGATAAGCCCCCCCGCACGCAGACCTCGACAACCACCAGCCAGGGTTGTCGGGAAGAGGCCGTTGTCCTCATCAATATGGGGACAAGGTGCTTTGGGGTAGGGGGCGCTCACTCGTCCCCCCCCCTTTCCTGACCTGCCGTGCTGCATGCTCGGATAAGGGTCTGGTATGGATCTTGGGGGGACACCACGCCAATTTTTTTTTTTTCAATTTTGGCGGGGGTTCCCTTTCAGGAACCTCAGCAAACAAGTCGCACCGCAATTAGGATCATCATGATCCAACTTCTGGTGTGACTTCTATTCAAATCAGTGGGCTCCCATAGGGAACCATTGATTTTGAATAAACGCATGACAAACGCCTGATGAGGCTTAACACGCTGTATCCAGCGTTAAGCTGCGTTTAGCAGCTTTTACTGGCTCAGCCGTTTTTACAACATGGTGAGGCGTTCTTAAGCTGTAAAAAAAAACGCCCGAGGCTCCCAAAAGCGGCTGTAAAAACGCTGTGTATATGAGGCCTAAATATGTAACAAATTGAATACGTGTTGCATGAAACTGTCAGTGATTGTATTTTGTAAGCCTTTTTCAATCTTGTTATATTGGAAGAACCTTTTAAAAAATGTTCAGATCTCAGGGAACCCATACTAAAATCAGTTTGTCAGGGGCCAGTGGCAAGACTTCCCCCCTTACAGTCAGTTAAAAGAATAGGTGTCTTGCAACTGGCTCCGCTGATCGATCGTGTGCCTGGGGGTCGTGTCCCCCCCCCGATCTGGCTCTTTACTACCTGACTGGCTGTGTCCAATCACAGCCGGCCACTTTGTTCCCATACATGGCCGTGGCTCGTGTGTGTCCCCGGGGACGCGCATCGCGGCGATTTGGGACGAGGCTTGTCCCTTGGACACAGCCCGTCCCCGATCAGGGTAAATGAGCCAATGAAATGGCTCTTTACCACATGACCGGCTGTGTCCAATCACAGCCGGTCATAAATGTAAACAGTTCACAGGTAACGCGCTGTTACCTGGCTCTTCTCCTCACACACCGATCCAGTGTGAGGAGAAGAGAGCAGAACTGTGAGTTGCATTGCTTGAGCGATTTACTGTGCCCAAATTGTGCCCAGATTGTGTCCAGATTGTGCCCCACTCCCCTAAAGAGTACCTGTCAGTCCATCAGAGTACCTGTCAGTCAATTAGAGTACCTGTCAGACCATCAGAGTACCCTATCATCACATCAGAGTACCCGTCAGTCCCTCAGAGTACCCGCCATACCACCAGAGTACACTATCATCACATCAGAGAACCTATCAGTCCATCTGAGTACCCGCCATACCATCAGAGTACCCGCCATACCATAGGAGTACCTATCAGTCCATCAGAGTACCTGCCATTCCATCAGAGTACCCGTCAGTCCATCAGAGTACCTGCCATTCTATCAGAGTACCCGCCATTCCATCAGAGTACCTGCCATTCCATCAGAGTACCTGCCAGTCCATCAGAGTATCTGTCAGTCCATCAGAGTACCTGCCAGTCCATCAGAGTATCTGTCAGTCCATCAGAGTATCTGCCAGTCCATCAGAGTATCTGTCAATCCATCAGAGTAACCACCAGTCCATCAGAGTACCCGTCAGTCCATCAGAGTACTCGCCAGTCCATCAGAGTACCCGCCAATTCATCAGAGTACCCGCCATACCATAGGAGTACCTCTCAGTCCATCGGAGTACCTGCCATTCCATCAGAGTACCCGTCAGTCCATCAGAGTACCTGCCATTCCATCAGAGTACCTGCCAGTCCATCAGAGTATCTGTCAGTCCATCAGAGTATGTATATTGTTATGTTTCGCGCAAACGGATACAATTATATATATTGCTCTAAGAGCTGCTGCCTCCACCAGACTCCACAATAAGTGTAGTTGGACAATATGATCAAATTGAGGTGGATATGGCGCTGCTATATTATATTTTGGTTAGTATCATTTAATTTCCAGGATGCTGGTAAGTAAATATTGGATGGTGCGATTTGTTATATAGCTCTATTGCACGTTTAAAGTGACAAGTGCATCTATTTATGTGTAAAGTGATATATGGGACAAAGAATTGTTTCCTCTGGTTGCTAATATATACAAATATTAAAAAAATGTTTTAAATAAGAGTAAGAAATGCATTAAAAAATAATAATAATCAGAAAAAATGCTTAATCAACAATTCTTTGGAGATAATTATTTCACGGTGGAAGACATATTGCATGCCTAAGCAAAGAAAGTGCTAGCATTTGAGGATTAAATAAGATCTTTCCCACGCGAATGAGACTGTTTGTTGCACACTAAAGAACGTTTTATGGCACATTGTTTTTTCAGCATGTTTGCACTTTATTTACTAGCATTTAGATGTTTTTATACCACATGGAGTGTTTTGCACAATAATTGATACATTTGTCACTTTCAAGCCATAAAGCTTAATTGTATGGTTTATATTACACTGAGCTGATTGCACTATTAGCAGAATTGTTGATTAAGCATTTTTTCTGGTTATTATTATTTTTAATGCATTTCTTACTCTTATTTAAATTTTTTTTTAATATTTTTATATATTAGCAACCAGAGGAAACAATTATTTGTCCCATATATCACTTTACACATAAATAGATGCACTTGTCACTTTAAACGTACAATAGAGCTATATAACAAATCGCACCATCCAATATTTACTTACCAGCATCCTGGAAATTAAATGATACTAACCAAAATATAATAGAGCAGCGCCATATCCACCTCAATTTGATCATATAGTCCATCAGAGTACCTGCCAGTCCATCAGAGTACCTGCCAGTCAATCAGAGTATCTGTCAGTCCATCAGAGTATCTGCCAGTCCATCAGAGTATCTGTCAGTCCATCAGAGTAACCGCCAGTCCATCAGAGTACCCGCTAGTCCATCAGAGTACCCGCCAGTTCATCAGAGTACTCGCCAGTCCATCAGAGTACCTGCCAGTCCATCAGAGTACCCGCCAGTTAATCAGAGTAACCGCCAGCCCATCAGAGTACCCGCCAGTCCATCAGAGTACCCGCTAGTCCATCAGAGTACCCGCCAGTTCATCAGAGTACTCGCCAGTCCATCAGAGTACCTGCCAGTCCATCAGAGTACCCTATCATCACATCAGAGCACCTGTCAGTCCATCAGAGTACCTGACAGTCCATCAGAGTACCCTATCATCACATCAGAGCACCTGTCAGTCCATCAGAGTACCTGTCAGTCCATCAGAGTACCTGTCAGTCCATCAGAGTACTTGACGAGCAGTCCAGTGTAACCTGTCATACAGCCACCATGTCCAAAAGGTTATACACTCCAGAAGAAGCATACAAAATGCTATGCCTGACCGATGAGAGCAGCGGGGAGCTCTCATAGCCCAGTGACAGTTCCGATTACGGTTCTGATTTGGAATACCAGCCCATCGAAGAAAGTGTGTTATCGTCTGAATTTGAGGAGGAATTAGTCCGTCGGAAAAGAAGACGGTTTGAAGACGAGGCAGCTACCAGCAGCCTCAGAGACCCTAATGGCCAATCGGCAAATGCCAATGGCGCTAGACCAGAAGAAGAGAGGCCCAGTACAAGCACTGGAATTCCACATCAAAGAATTAGGGCCCAAACTCAGCTTCCAGATTCCTTGGCAAACCCACAGTGGCTGCCTTCTAGCACAGGGTCACCCACAATCCCCCCTTTTACAGCACAGCCAGGCGTGCAGGCCAACACTGAAGGTTTTTCCGAAATTGTTTTTTTTTATCAATTTTTTCCTAATGAGCTACTGCAAAGCATCGTGGACCAGACAAACCTTTATGCCCAACAACACATTTGGAACAACCCCAACTCTTTCTATACCCATCCTTTTGAATGGAGAGAGAACCCTAACCACGCAGGAGCCTAAAATATTTTTTGGCCTTACATTCAACATGGGTATTACAAAGAAAAACAAACTGCACGCATATTGGTCGACCCACCCTGTCTACCATATGCTAATTTTTTCATATGTCATGACCAGGTCCCGTTATGACATGATAATACGGTTCCTGCATTTCAGCAATAACTCGCAGTGCCCCCCCAAAATCATCCCGACTTTGATAGATTGTTTAAAATTCGCCCCCTAATTGATTTTTTTTTTAAATAGTTTGCTGAACTCTATATCCCTGAACAGAATATTTCCGTGGACAAATCCCTGGTCCATTTCACAGGCTGCCTGGTTATGAAGCAGTACATCCCCAGTAAGAGGGCCAGGTACGGAGTAAGGCTCAACAAACTTTGTGAAAGTTCCACGGTATATGTGCACGCCTTTCGTATATACGAAGGCAAAGACTCCCATCTCCAGCCCCCTGATTGTCCATCGTACCTGGAAATAAGCGGGAAGATTGTCTGGGAATTGGCTTGCCCACTCTTCAAGAAAGGATATCATATTTACATGGACAACTATTACATGAGTTTGCCCCTTTTCCGCCACCTATATCGGGAGGATACTTTGGCCTGCGGTACTGCAAGAAAAAACAGAAAGGACTTCCCACAGAGTCTAATCACCACAAATTTGCAAAGGGGGGAATTGGCAAGCCTCAGGAACAAGGAAGTGTTGGCTGTGAAGTGGAGGGATAAGAAAGATGTGTACATCATGTCCACAATCCACAATGCCACCTCAGTGGAACGTCTAAGAAGACAGGGTCCCGTTGAAAAGCCACATTGTATCCATGAGTATAATAAACTCATGGAGGGGTGAATTTAAATGACCAGATGTTGCAGCCCTATCTACCAACTAGAAAATCCCTCTTCTGGTACAAAAAAGTTGCGGTTAAATGAATTACAAAAAAAAAAAAAGTTGCGGTTTACATTTTTCACATGGCTATGTACAATGCTTACATCACCTACCGGAAATCAATAGAAAGACCCAACCCCTTCCTAAACTTCATTCAAGACATTATTACTGCCCTGATATATCCACAAGGATCCCCCCCAGAAATCATTTGCACCGATTGTCTCAGCAGACTGCATGAGCGCCATTTACCTGAACATGTTCCCCCATCAACAACCGGAAGAAGAGGCCAAAAAAGATGTCGGGTGTGCAGCAAAAGAGGAGTTAGGAAAGACACCAGTTTCTATTGTCTCCAATGTCCCTCCAATCCTGGCCTTTGCATCGGACAATGCTTCAAACGCTTTCATACACTTGTAAATTATTAGTATTGCAATGATATTTCAAATAGACTGCCATTTCCCAATTTTCAATTCCTGTGCTGATTATTTCCCTGGACCACCCATACCACTGCCTTCCATGTGAACTGACCTTGGCCTTTTTATGGACTATGCCTCTGCCTGCCGTCTTCATTGTTTATCCACCAGATTTCTGCCTTTCACATGAACTGACCCTGGACTGTATCGACTATGCCTCTGCCTACCGTCTCTTTCTGCCTTTTACCTGCACTGACCTCAGCCTGTTGACCATGTTTTTGTCTGCCCCTTGGACTGATCTTTCACCCTGCTACAAAGGGGTCTCACATATGTGAGGGGCTCCAGAATGATGTTCTGATTTGAGAAAAACAGTTATTGGTTTTCTCTTTGTTTTGTAATTCCCAGAACAGGGTCTGGTGTCCGGAGGCTTCAAAGTGATTTGGGTGGGAGAAGCCTCTACCCCTGTCCCTATTCTTTCCTGACCGAGGCCCTAAGCTTGATGGTCTGGCCTGCTGCCAGGACAGATACTTTGGCTGTACTGACAATATCTCTGCCTGCACTGACCCAGGACTTTTTATGGACAATGTGCCTGCTGCCTGGACTCAATACTTTTGGCTGTACTCTGCCTGCTGCCTGTGCTATGGACAGTATTCCTGCCTGCTGCATGGACAAACCTTTTGCTGCTGCTGACCACATCCCTGCCTACTACCTGGACCAATGCTTTGACTGTGCTGCCAATATCTCTACCTGCTACTATGGACAGTATTTCTGAGGCTGCCAGTTTTGCTGTCACTGTCCACGTTCCTGCCTGCTGCCTGGACCAATGCTCTCCTCTGTTGACCACTGCACTACTAAAGCCGCAGGTAATCTTTTCTTACCCTTTGCTCAGCAGAATGTATTTTGGTTTGTAACTTGTATGTACTGTACATGCTATGTGTTAGAAATATGAAGGGCCTTCAACAATGTGATAAGTTGTCAGGAATTTATGTGTGTGATTTATGTCCCTAGAACACCTGGAGATGGATGTTGGGCCTCTGTATGTGGCCAGGCTGTGTAAAAGTCTCACACATGTGGTATCACCATACTCAGGAGGAGTAGCAAAATTTATTTTGGGGTGTCATTTTTGCTATGTACATGCTATGTGTTGGAAATATCATATAAATGGACAACTTTGTGTAAAAAAAAATGCATTTTAATTTTTTTTCCACATTTTCCAAAAACTTCTGAAAAAAAATGACATGTTCAAAAGACTCATTATGCCTCATAGATTATACATTGGGGTGTTAGCTTTCCAAAATGGGGTAATTTTGTGGGCAATTACATTGTCCTGGGGCTCCAGGGCCTTCAAAATTGTAATAGGTGGTTGAGAAATGAGATATGTAATTTATGCTCGTAGAAAGCTTAAAGGTGCTACTTCAATGGTAAGCCTCGGTATGTGGCCAGACTGTGTAATAGTCTCACACATGTGGTATCGCCATACTCAGGAGGAGTAGCAGAATGTATTTTGGGGTGTAATTTTTGCTATGTACCTGCTATGTGTTGGAAATATCATATAAATGGACAACTTTGTGTAAAAAAATGGGTTTTCATTTTTTTCCCACATTTTCCAAAAACTTCTGGAAAAAAAATGACATGTTCAAAAGACTCATTATGCCCCATAGATTAAAGTACAAGAAGGGTGCGCCTCTAAGTGCAGTAGTGTTAAAAGGTAATTTATTAAAACAAGATAAAAAACTACTCACAAAGGTAGTATGCAGGTGAGCGTTGCAGTGTCAGCCACTGCTGGCTATAAAAGTCCTTGGGGATGAGCTGATAGGATGGAGTCCGGTCTGCCTGGCGGTGGTGCACTGGGAGGGAGGCGTCGGTGGTTCCCGGCGTCTCCTTCTTTGACTGCTGTTGGTTTTGGCGCGAACGACCGTTCGGTCCGTGCAGAGCAGACGTGTGTCTCATCCAATGGGCAGCTGGTGAAGGAATGTAACGGCGATGCGTTGCGGGGCTCCGCCCCTTCTTCAGGCCTTGGCTGTGGACTTCTGGAAGTGGGGAGAATATAAAGGCAGAGGAAGTGGGAGGAGTTTATGCTGAGTACCCGCCTCCTCTGGGCTGTTGCTGCTGGTTGGAGGAGGGGTGGCAATGTAGCAAAAAGTCAGTGAAAAAAAGGAATATATTATATGTATACACACATCTGGATGTTAAAAACGTATATGGATAACGAATATCAATATATATAAACATATATTGTTGTCAATAGACAATATGCCAGGATAAGCTAAAAAGTGCAATTGGTGTATTTCAGGCTAACCATGGTACCATACTGTGAACGATGGAGTGTACATGTTGAGCGTGCAGGCGTGGGGGGGGGGCCCTAGGGCACTGAATGTATCATGAGTAGTGGCAAAGGGATGTGGGTGAAGCTTAGGGCTAATAAGATCTGTTGTGTCTGGGCTTAGTGCTTCTGATGTTGGCTGATCATGGGTTGATGCTGTTGTGGACTGAGTAAGAGTGTCTGACCTGTGGTTGTTTTCGCTATAGCTTGTCTATCAGATGAAGACATTGCTATCTATTTCTTCGTTGAGCCCTCCTGGGGATAAAAGATCTAAATGGTATATCCAGAACATCTCCTGTTGACATAGCTTTTTGTATCGTTCAGCTGGGGGCAGGTTGGATATGGCTTCAATGATACATACTTTGAGCCCATCTGATGACTGATTATGGTGTGTCAGGAAGTGTCTGGGTACACTGTGAATATCTTTGCCACCTTCCACAAATCTACGGTGTTCACCGAATCTTTGCCTTAGGGGCCTGATGGTACGCCCCACATAGTATAGATTACCCCATAGATTATATGTTGGGGTGTTAGCTTTCCAAAATGGGGTCATTTTGTGGGAAATTCCATTGTCCTGGTGCTCCAGGGCCTTCAAAAGTGTAATAGGTGGTTGAGAAATGAGATGTGTAATTTATGCTCGTAGAACGCCTAAAGGTGCTACTTCTATGTTAAGCCTCGGTATGTGGCCAGGCTGTGTAAAAGTCTCACACATGTGGTATTGCCATACTCAGGAGGAGTAGCAGAATGTATTTTGGGGTGTCATTGCAAGTATGCATATGCGGTGTGTGAGAAATAACTTGTTATGACAATTTTGTGTAAAAAAAAAAGATTCATTATGCAAAAAATTGTGGGGAAAAAATTACAACTTCAAAAAATTCACCATGCCTCTTACTAAATACCTTGGGATGTTTACTTTCCAAAAGGGGTCATTTGGGGGGTATTTGTACTTTACTGGCTTGTTAGTGTCTCAGAAAATTAGATAGGCCGT
This sequence comes from Glandirana rugosa, assembly GCA_018402905.1. NCBI lineage: Eukaryota > Metazoa > Chordata > Amphibia > Anura > Ranidae > Glandirana > Glandirana rugosa. The sequence continues at coordinate 850,344 of BLSH010277719.1, read as the reverse complement.
CAGTACATCAGGTGTGATCGATTTTCAATGATTTGCACCCTAGCTTGTAGACTCTATAACTTTCACAGAGACTAAATAATATACACTAATTTGGGTTATTTTTACCAAAGATATGTAGCAGTATAAATTTTGGCCCAAATTTATGAAGAAAATTACTTTTTTGCAAAATTGTACAATAGAAACTAAAAAAAGTGTTTTTTTTTTCAAAATTTGTGCTCTTTTTTTGCTTATATTGCAAAAAATAAAAAAACCCAGCGGTGATTAAATACCACCAAAAGAAAGCTCTATTTGTGAGAAAAAAAAATTATACAAATTTTGTTTGGGTGCAGTGTAGCATGAGAGAGTAATTGAGATTCAAAGTGTGAGAGCGCTGAAAGCTGAAAATTGGTCTGGGCAGGAAGAGGGTATAAACGTCCTGTATTGAAGTTGTTAAAGCAGCTGTGCAAAGTAAAGGAAAACCTGAAAACAAGGCCCATTGGGGGTACTTGAGGACTGAGGTTGAGAACCACTACTCTAGAGGAACCCTGGTTGAGATGTAATATAACAATCCTTGGTACCTGAAAGATGAAAATCTAGGCTTTGGAGAAGAATAAATGAATCAGGGGTAATCCTAGCTCCCACAGCACCCAACCCTGTCTTCCACTGATGAGTACACAGATGATCATACTACTGCAAATCATTATGGAAACCAGCTGCTGTGCTACAGTCATCACTACCACATAGATCACAATCTTCCTAAAATGTTTGCAGGAGGTAGCTTTCTGCTATAGGTTATTATAGTAGTGTTCTTACACCATAACCCACTGTGGACATGGGCAAAAAAAAAAAGTTATCTGAAAATAATGAGGCAATTCACATATATTTTATATTCATCCTCACTATGTGCTTAACTAGAGCTGTTTAATTACTTGTGTTTTTTTTAAATAATTTGACAGGTAACATAAAAGATTCAACACTGTAGACAGCGAGTCTTCACTTTCACTGGAGCAGAGTTTTCTGTGGATTACTACATTTTGCATTTTAAACTATTAGGGCCGGTTCACACTCGCGCGACCCGTTCACATCTAGGCGAATTGTCAGGCGACTTGAGTCGCCTGACAATTCGCCTTAATGCTGTGCAAATGGGACCGTTCTAATAGGAGCGAATCGCTTCGCTCCGCCTTAGAAAAATGGTCCCTGCACTATTTTCAGGGCGATCTCAGGCGGCTTGCATTGACTTGATAGAAGTCTCCAAGCAAGCCGCTTTGAGATCGCCTCAAGCGCCACATCGCGTCGCTTCAGTGTGAGCCGGCCCTTATAGTGTATTTTTTGTTTTATATTGTCTTTAGTTGTAAATACTTGAAACGCAGGTTTAAATTCTTCTTACATATTTTATGTTCTAGCTCAAAGCCGGATTCACAGCGCCCAGGTGTTTATAATGAATGAAACTGTGGCTATGATCTGGAATGTTACAGACATGAGGATAAAGACATATATGGTAGAGTGGTGCATGGACTCCATGCTGAACCCATGTAGTAATATATCCTTTCAACAAGTGGAAAATTCATTACAATGGACTGGAGACAAAGGTAATGGTCTGACACACCTCCGTAGTACAACTGGCATCTGGGATCATTAAACAAGTCCCTGAACTTAACAAATCTGGGTAAAGCTTGCATTACATGAAGAGGAAGCCAGTGTGATTGGATTAAGCTGCTAATGCATGCACATAAAACTAGCGTATTCTGACTCACATGTGGCCTTACAGTTCTTCTTATTGGCCCTCCATTCTTTAGAAATGTTAAGTGACCAACTGTTGTTTTTTACAAAAGTTACACTTTCATGTGTAAGAACAAGGAGAAGAACAGCGCCCTCTAAGTGCAGCAATATAAATACTTTAATTCCAAGCAATAGAATAAAACTCACAGGATAAAGGAATGTCAGCACATTTGAGTGGGTATAATGAGTTCATCCGCTCAGGGGGGAGGATGGGCTGTGGCGTGTGGAGAGGCACCTCCAGTCATGGCTGCGCCGTTGGCTCCTAGCACTTCCTGGTCCACGGGTACACTTAGAAGTGGCATTCCCTTATCCCATGAGTTTGATTTTATTGCTTGGAATTAAAATATTTACATTGCTGCACTTAGATGGCGCTGCTCTTCTTCTTATCCTTTTTTCTGCAGAGTTCCTTCTAGCTCATATCCGAGCCGACAGCCATCCATAGCCAGCATTTTACCTCAGAGACTTTGTTTCAATATTGAACTTTTAAACCCATAGCTCGTGCTCATTCCATCCAGCGACTCAGTGCACCAAACACTGTTTGTCCTTTTTGTACTTCCATATATAATTTGCTTCTCAATATTCAAGAAATGCTTTGTGACCCTTATATTTGTACAATATTTAACCTTTCCTTCAACCTGCCTAGTTTCCAGAATGCTCTGTATGCTGAGCACCCACTCCCAACATTGCAGGAGTGCTGCTTCATCCATAAGCCGTGAATGCACAATGTGCTTTCTCCCCTGACGCAGCAGTGGCTGAACCTAGGTCAGCGCGTGTTTTAACCCACTGGGCCTGTTGACTACATCAAGTTATAATATTTTTTAAATTAAATTGTATCTAAACCCAAGAACACATATATATATATATATATATATATATATATATATATATATATATAGCAGCTTATCATGCCTTAGATGGTCCTAAGGTGGCTGTATCAGTTTTTTTCTTTTTCAGGCTTTTTTTCCTTTTATTTTCACCTGGTGATCATGCCAGTAAACCCCTTCCTTATCTAGGGTGACAATGCATAATGTCCATACTGTATCTATGGGGGAGCAGCGTGGTCTCCCTAGGACATGGCTACAGAACACCACCTAACTAACATAACTCTTTTTTATAATGTTATGTAGTGCACAGAGACAGCTGGGAACAATGTTACTAAAAGTACAGCTCAGAATATTTAGGGCAACATCAACAGATATTTTTTTGCACTAATCAGATATAAAAAATAAATACAAACTTGTTAAATTGGATTTTTTAACATGTCAAAAAAGGGGCAATTATGAAAGGTACATTGTTGGGGTTTACATACACTTTAAGTAGCTACAGCCCTCAATGGATAAAATGCAGCCCCTTTGAAAATGTATTCCACTCGATTTGGCCCATTGTTTTAATTCAGTTTTACATGGCTATATTAAGGGGTTTTCTAAGACTGAGGTTACAGAGTGGTAAATCTCAGAATTCCTCACCCTCGCATCCACTTTTTTGATGGTAGGGTTGGAATTCGCCATAACATCTTTATGAATTGTTTCGTTTTGTTACACATATACCCTGATCACTTGCCCTTAGGTGACTAGACAGTTAAAAATAGGAACATGGTAACTAAAGCCTAGGATTTCTAGAGGAGAAATTTGTTATGGTATATTTTGTAGCAAGATGACCCCATGCCATGGGGTAAAATGGTGGTTTACGCCAGATTTTGTAGGAAGTAGGCACACTAATGGTGCAGGTGTGTGTTGGGTTTATGTTAAAGACAGAGTTAGAGGTCAGGGTCCCACCTACCCGAGGCAGTCGGTGTGTGAAGGGAGTCGTTAGAGGTGCTGGTATGCGCCATACTGTCCAGGACAAGACAAACGAAGGCCCGAGCTGGAGAGAGTGCAGGAGGGATAGAGCAGCTAGGGAGTCTCGAGAAAGTATTTCTATTGAAAGTAATTTCTATTGTAATTTCTATTGTTTGGGTGTCATGGTTTCTGTGCGTGTGTAATGTCAGTATGTTTGTGATGGTTTTTGTTCGTGTTCAATATCATTGTATGTGTGCATGCTGCAATGAGAGATACACACACACACACACACGTGTGTATATATATATATATATATATATATATATACTGATAGATAAACTCTGACAATCCCAAACTAACACACTGTCAGACACACGCACATAATCCAAAATGAATACAGAGGTAGACACATGCACGCACATGAAGCCTACCTGTGTAGTGCCCACCAAATGCAGCGTCCTGAATGCATTGCCCACCAAATGCAGCTTCATCAGTTCAGTGACCACCAAATGCAGCTTCATCAATGCAGTGCCCACCAAATGCAGCCTCATCAGTGCAGTGCCCGCCAAATGCAGCCTCACTACTCCGACGTAAACCGCCCGTGACGTGACTACTCCAACGTAAACCACCCGTGACGTAACTACTCCGACGTAAACCACCCGTGACGTAACTACTCCGACGTAAACCACCCGTGACGTGACTACTCCGACGTAAACCACCCGTGACGTAACTACTCCGACGTAAACCACCCGTGACGTAACTACTCCGACGTAAACCGCCCGTGACGTGACTACTC
>BLSH010277719.1:820479-838487 GCA_018402905.1 Glandirana rugosa | reverse complement strand
GGGGGGGGGGGGGGGGGGCAAGGAGGAGGGCTCGAGCCAGAAGAGGAAATTATGTACTTCGCCATGGCAAGTTGGGACAGGTGTACTTCAAAAAAGGTAAGAAAAAATATATATATCCAAAAACAAGGAGGGTGTGGTGGACCAAGTTATATAGTTGGATGGAACTCCGCTTTAAAGATTTCCCTTTTCTTTGTTCAAACCCATACACTTCATAATTATCACTAGTGACTGTCTAGTTACAGACATCACGAGTGAATATTTGACTGGTCAGTCTTTCTTACATATTATTTTTCTGCAGTATGTGCTGTGTCACAGTAAAATGCCCAGTGTCTGTGAAGTTATTCATATTAATAAATGCCCCACGTAAGGCGGATTGCTCAAGAACGTGTAACTCTGCAAGTCTGTGTGAGAGATTTCAAACACAATCACCTGGTGCAAAACAAGGCTGCCATAGAAAGTGCAGAAGTAGGGGATATAATGTATCCAAATGAGTGCTAAAAAGGAGTTGTAAGTAATAATGTAAACTGAATATGAATAACGATTTTATTGTACATTTTATTGATTCTAGTTGCTACAGTGAGCAGTGATGTCTACGAATACACCTTACAATCCCTGAAACCGAAAACTTTGTACACTGCTTATGTGGTAGCTAGCACCCAAGCCGGGAACACAAGCGGACACAGTGTTCACTTCACTACACTTAAATACGGTAAGTTATTACAATGATATATTTCTGCAATGTGACATGGCAACTGAATGTGCCCTCCACACAGCAAAACCTGTATTCCAGAATCCTCCTCTACAAGTAGTGATCTTTTTTCCTAAGGCTCCGTTCACATCAAGGTGTTTTTGGGCGTTTTTCTGCTTTAAGCCTCGGCTTTAAAAACGCCCAACAAGAAAAATCCCATTCATTTCAATGGCCCCTGTTCACATCTGAGTGTTGTGTCACTTAAAGCAAAACGCCCGTCGCTCAATTAAGTACATGAGCTTCTTTTTTTGGCAGATTACAAGTGTTTTAATTCTTTTACACTGGTGACCTTTTGAATTTCAAAATGCCTGTACAAAAAGCTGCAAAAACGCCTGAAAAACGCCTGTAAAATAGCAACGCCTAGATGTGAACGGAGCCATATGCTAACACTGGGTTTATCAGTTGCTGTAATTGTAGAAAGCTGCAAATACAGTAGGGCAATGTGCTGTAAACCCACCTCTGGAGCATATCGCTAATGTCCAAGAAACAATACTGGAATTTCACAGGTAACCACAATGCAGTTACATTGTTTCACTGGGCGTTCTGTAGCAGGATTGGGTGCTCAGCAGCTGATTCAGATCTTTGGCTTTGTACGGGACGCCAGCTTCATTGACATCCAGTGTTTCCAACACTTGCACTCCCAGGACTTACTGAAAGCCTACACCATTTTAAGCTGACAGAATGGATTTCTGGGCCAGTACTTGCAAACATTTAACGCATCATGTGCAAGAACATTGTTGTGGCGGAGATTCCACTTGTCAGGCCAGAGTTCTGGTCTTTTCCTCTGAACAGATTCGGTTTGCACTCTGTCCACATTTGTATCTGTCTTTTGCATCATCGTGGACATCTTCTTGTGTCATGGTGGACAACTTCCCGCTCCTCCTTAAACTACCTATGCCATTCAAAAACACTTGATTTCTTCATGGAATGTTCACCATAAGCCTGTTGTAACATAGCTAAAGCTTCACTCACACTTTTGCCAGGTTTACAAAATGTAATGTTAACCCTCTGCTTCACATTCCTGTCACTAATTTACAGCTTAATGCACACATGTTATTTATTCTACTACTCTATAAAGACTAAGGCTGGAGAACCCTTGTGTGAATTGGATGCAGTTTTCCTCCACATCCAATTCGCATGACAGGAGACTGACTGACTCTCAATGGAGCTGGTTCACACATCTCCGGCAGCGGCTGCGGAATGGATTGCACAGGGGTCCTGTGAATCTTTATCTATGTTTCAGGTCCGAATTCAGGCAAAAATTTGTCCCTGAAACAGAGAACAGGGGTGCACCAGACCTCTGCTATGAGCCGCATCCGAATAAAGTGTGACCCCAGCCTGAGTCACCTGGTCTGCGACCCAGGCGAGTGCAAATTAGAACATGCTCAAGTGCAAATAGCTGTGTGACTTACCACCATAATGCTACACTGCGGGCATACCGGGAATTAAATTGTCACATCTCGTACATTGTAAAGAAAACTATGCCAGATAGTCACTGCTTCACAGCTTTATTTGCATTTCAGTTTAATGAATACAAAGTGCAAATACTGTAACTGATTTGCTGGATGTGACATATAAGTTCTATCATGTATGTGTTTCTATGAGCTCAATAAACAAAGCTAAACATACAGGTGCATCTCCAAAAAATTAGAATATCATCAAAACGTTTATTTATTTCTGTAATTCAATTCAAAGAGTGAAACTCATATATTTTATATAGTTTTTTTACATAAAAAGCAATATCAAATTATAAAGGTAGTGGCGCTTCACCATACAAAATCGTAATACATTCCTAAGTCTCTATAAACATGAGCATAACATATACAATATACAGTACATACAAAAACGTGAATAAATGCAAATCAATAGTCCAATGTGACTGTGCCCAACACCAATAATAAAGGGGTTCTTCCACATATGTGTGTCTTCTATTGCTTCATCACAAGTGCTCTAGAGTTAGATGGCAACTCACCAGAGGTGGTTGACCCTTTATTACAGGGGGTCAAAAAGCACTTTATGAGAACCACAGGGATAGTTAGACTTTCATTATACTCCTCCAACTGTCTCTCAGGTTTAGCTGTGGAGATAAACACAGATGCACTATAGCCAAAGAGGAGTCATAAGCACTTTCATTGGGATATGCAGCCTGGAATGGCTGAATGCCCGCCCCTTACGTTTTTTTTATGTATATTGTATGTTTTGCTCATGTTTATAGAGACTTAGGAATGTATTACGATTTTGTATGGTGAAGCGCCATTACCCTTACAATTTGATTTCTTCACTATTTGAGAAGTGTTACACATCACACTTCTTTTTAAAGGGGCAGCTATTCACTCTTTGATGTTTTTATAGGGTGCCTTAACTTGTTTGTTTAACCGCTTCCCGACCACGTCATGTAATTTTACTGCTACGTGCTCTCGTGCCCGCCGCACGCTATATGAGTGTGGCTGCGGGTCGGGCGGACTCAATGTCCGCCGGCGGCCCGCAATTGCCTAATACAGAGGAAGAACGGGGAACCGCTGATGTATACACGGCAGTTCCCCTTTCTGTCAGGGTACATGACAGAGATCTACTGATCCCTGTTATTAGGATCAGTTAGATTTGCCATGGCCCTGCCAGCCCAGCCTCCAATTATAACACAGTGAGGGAACACACTTAACCCCTTGATCGCCCTTAGTGTTAACCCCTTCCCTGCTAGTGACATTTATACACTAATCAGTGGCTATTTTTAGATCTTATTGCTGTATAAATATCAATGGTCCACAAAAAAGTGTAAAAAAAGGTCCTCCACAATATCGCAGTCCGGCTAAAAATCGCATATCACCACCATTATTAGTAAAAAAAATATAAAAATAATAAAACGCCATAAATCAGTTCTCATTGTTTGTAGACGTGATAACTTTTGTACAAACCAATCAATAAACACTTTTTGCGATTTTATTTACCAAAAATATGTAGAATACATTTTGACCTAAACTGATGAATACATTTGTTTTTTTTGGATATGTATTATAGCAAACAGAAAAAAATATTGTTTTTGTTTCCAAAATTGTTGCTCTTTCTTTGTTTATAGCGCAAAAAATAAAAACCGAGGAGGTGATCAAATACCACCAAGAGAAAGGTCTATTAGTGGGGAAAAAAGGTCAATTTTGTTTGTGTACAACGTCGCACGACCGGGCAATTGTCAGTTAAAACGACGCAGTGCCGAACTGCAAAAAGTGCTCTGGTCAGGAAGGGGGTAAATTCTTCCAGGGCTGAAGTGGTTAATCACAAAGAGTGATATATTTCAAGCATTTTTTATTTTGAAGATTATGGCTTACAGCTAGTGAAACCCCAAAATTCAGTATCACAGAAAATTAGAATATTATATAAGACCGATAAAAAAAATTTCATGGATCTTTAGTACAGGATTTTTCAAGATTTTTAATACAGAAATGTTGACTTACTGAAAAGTATGTCCATGTACAGTATAGTATGCACTATTACAATACTTGGTTGGGGCTCCACTGCAGCGTGGAATGGAGGCGATCGGCTTGTGGCACTGCTAAGGTATTATGGAAGCCCAGGTTGCTTTGATAGCGGCATTCAGCTCATCTGCATTGTGGGTCTGGTGTCTCTCATATTCCTGTGGGGTACGACAGGAGACAGTGGAGAGAACACACATCTCTGAATTTATAAGATCAACTGTTTTTTTTTCCCTCCTTTTGCACTTATCAAACAGATATAACAAAACTATTTCAACTGTATATTTAACGAACCTAAAGGGAGCAAATTAGAGAATTTTATTGTTAGGGTTTAGATGCACTTTAATATAACAGTATTTATTTGTATATTTTATTCTTTTATTTTCTTTAGAAAGTGAAGAATTTGGCCATGTTATTGGAGCAATTGGAGTACTCATGGTGCTTGTAGTGGTGTTTGGAATTGCATATACACGCAAGAAGGAAATGTAAGTTACAATATTACACTGTCTGACTGAACGGCAGTAAAACTGACAGGGGTTACAAAAAGCCCTATCCAAGATAAAAAAAAAAGTTTTGCCTTTAGTTCTACTGTAGAGTTGGGTTTGGATACACAATAAGCTGATTGAGAGGCATACTACCACATTCCCCCATAGCTCACCCAATGTATTGTCCTCATTAACCTCACTGACCATCTTTGTTGCTGTATAGGCGGTCCCCTAGTTACAAACATCCGACTTACAGACGACTCCTACTTAGAAGCGGAGGGAAACAACAAGAAGTGAGAGGAAATCTCCCCCTAGGAAGGGAAATTCACTCCTGTAAGAGTTATTATGGGAAAAAAAGTGTCTCCATTGATGCCTTATCACCAATCCTTGTTTCCACAACAACCCAAAATTTTCAAAATCCAATTATCATTGGGACAGAAAGTGAGGTGAAATCTCCTGAACAGAAACATAGACAGCAAAACAAACCTTACAGGGGTGTTACCCCTTCCCTATGCTATCCAAAAAGCTTAAAAATATTTTTTTTGGCTGAAGCTACACTTAAAAGATGTACCTGTTCCGACTTACATACACATTTAACTTAAGAACGAACCTACAGTCCCTATCTTGTTTGTAACCTGGGGACCGCCTGTATACAAAGGATCGTCGCTCTCAGTAAAACCCACTCAGGAATATTTTACAACATTTCATCAAGACTAAAATAATTTACATTGCAGGATCAAACATCTCTTTTGGCCAGATGTTCCTGACCCAGCACACAGTAGCATTACTGAATGGTCTTCAGATTGGGTGAAGGTAAGTTACAGATGTTATGCATATTACTTGAACCACAGTAGAACTGTTGTTTTTCTAGCGGGATGTGCAGTAATTCTGTATTGCTTTAAGGGGAAGGAGTGCAGTGTTTCATTTTAGCCCAGTTTTGTATTTCTGCAAATAAATGACAGAATATCATGGTATTAGCAGAAAGCTTTGTATTATAGAGAACTTTGCACATATTGTCAGGTCCTACTAACGTCATGGAAACCAAATGTGTCATGTGCGATACAAGAGTATTTTTTTTTAAAACTCTATTTATGGTCTGCAGTGAAACAAACAGCATGACATGACCAGGCTCCTTTACACAAATCAGCGTACAAACATTAATACCTTTGCAATGTATATATATAGATATTGAAGAGACTGACAGTAGGAAGAATACCACCAGAAGCAGATCAATTTTAAAATAACTGTGGGCTTCAGCCACTACAACAAATATATCCTGTATGTTACTGCTCCATGAGGTGGACAGTAAATAAGGGAACTTCTTGGTCATGGAAAAGCCCAAATAAAGGGTAAATTACTAACAAACAGGTAGTGGGCCACTGTATGGCGGGGAACCAATCACTTCTCTTGCTCATTATAGGTTACTTTATCTCCTCCCCAGAGCAGCCACTCCTAGTGACTAGCCATACCTGTGATTTTATCTAAGCCTTTTATTTTGGGGGGTAAAAGAAAAATGACACCTAAGGTGCCAAAGAAGAGAAAAACAAAAACAAAGAGAGTATCAAGTAAAAGAGAAAGTGTAGGAAAAGAGGGCAAAAGAAACTTCAGGAGGGTCGGCGGCTCTAGGCTATTATCTCTCACGGAGGGATCTGTCTATGAATAAGTCAAATAATCTTTTGAATATCGGAACATGTCCCAATATAGCCAGTGTGTGTTATGCTCATCCGTCTTATCTCTGAGGGCAGCTGTCAAGGCCTCCATCTGTTGGATGTCGTTCACCCTGGGAAACCATTGCCTCAACGAAGGTGGGAATTGTTGTTTCCACATGCTTGGAATGCACGCCCTGGCTGCGTTTAACAGATGTTTCAGCAAGGATTTTCTGTATCTTTTGCTGGACATAGGGGTTAAATTAAGAAGTATGGCGGCTGTATTATCCAAAAGTGAAATCTCTGTAAGTTTGTGAACGATCTGCAGTACCTGTTGCCAGAATGGTGTAATCTTCGGACAGTCCCAGAAAATGTGGAGTAAAGTGCCCACTTGGGAACCACATCTCCAGCAGAACGGGCTATGGCCAGGGTAAATAGATGCCAACACTGCCGGTGTCCTGTATCAGCGTGATAGAATTTTAAAAGTGATCTCCTGGTATCTGCTACACAAGGAAGACTTGTGAGCAAAGAAAAGTATGCGGTTCTTCTGATCTTCTGAGAAGGTAGTGTTGAGATCTCTCTCCCACTTACACAGGTAAGGGGGGTCATGTTGGGAAGAAGCAGCAAGTAAAATGCCATAAGAGAGGGAAAGAGCCCTCCGCAGGGGATCATCTCCCAGGCAGAGGTCTACGAACGAATTCGGCTGTCTACGGAAATTTGCAGGGTTTGGGAGGGAACGTAGAAAATGTGTCAGTTGTAGCATCTTCCACTTACCCAAAACTGAAGAATTCATGGTGGGGAAAACCACTGATGGACTTACCCAGTCAGAAGTCCCAAGGAATGTAGCAGCTCTTATCAGGTTCTTTTCCTGTTGGAGCATAAAAGCTTTATCAGTTAAACCGGGCACAAAATCTGGGTGTCCAACTATAGGTGTCAATGGGGAGGGTAAGCTAGACATCTCAGTTAAGCGGTAATATCTACGTATTTCGAGCATAGTGGACTCGATCAACGGATGTGAAAGGGAAAGTCGGGAGAAGTGAATTCCAGCCCAAGGTAGGCCGGCTATTGGGATTGGTACTGACTCCTATTCAAGGGATACCCATAGTTTGTGTGACGAATATCTGCACCAGTCTACCACTCTGGTCATGTGAACTGCTGTGCAATATAGCAACGGGTCTGGAAGACCCATACAAGAGTATTTTAAATAATGAAAATAAATAAATACATACATGAAAATAATTGAAATTAATTTATCCATACTTCCCTACATCAGTCCCATCCTCCAGCCTCATTTACAAGGATATGTATTGGGTCTCATAGACATGAAACCTTTCTATATCAGTCAGTGATTAGAGACCCTGTCTCAACCTAAACACAAAACAACAACCTAAAAGCACAGAAAATTAAGCCTTTTAAATACTCACTTACAGTTCTTTCCTTTCCATAAATTATTTTTAATGACTTGCAATGTGCCTCTGAACTTGCTAGTAAAATTTGACTACTCCAGGTGAGTCAATTGCTTAGGACAGTCCCTCCTCCTGCCACGCATCCCAGCTTTCTCCTGTCCTAGGAGTGTTCAATTACACTCTGTGTTGCTCCAGCTCCTCCAAACCCTCCCACATAAATTTTATGTAGCAGCCAGGGTGGGTGAGTGAGGGGAAATACCATAGTGCGTCCTAAGTGACAGCTCTGAGTATGCTGGGGCAGCTGACTTCACATCCAGGATGACAGTGCCCAGCAGCTTCTCAGGGCTTTTGGATGCCTATGCCGTGCAGGCATTCACAAGGAAATAACCTTCATAAAATGTTAAATGCTCATGTCTTGTTGAAATGAATAGTCTGGCAACAGGGTTTATTTAACCAGAAGTACAACAAAAAGGGGGTCAGATGATCCCCTAGAGAAGAAATGGGACTTTAATGGTGTCAGTCAAGACCCCAACTCTGGAAAAATAATCTTAGACACATATATTCATCTAAAACCACATTTTATTGATACATGATAAAATATGCCCACACGGGCTAATAATAACACAGCATGATATAATCGACATAAGTGCCACCAAATTGCCTTAGTGAATAAGCACCCAGGCACACTGTTAAATCTCCCCCCTAGGGAAAACAAATACCACATTTGCTACCCGATGGAACAAAAATAGGGTGGGAGCACAGGATGCAGCTGGTGCTAGGTCCTTCCCAACGCGTTTTGCCTTATAAGGCTTCCTCAGGGGAAACAGAGGAAAAATTTATTGGGTGTATGTGATCCCTTATTGCGCTAAAAAGGCAGAGACAACTTTGTCCACACAGAGGGGAAGAGAATGGTGCTGAGGTCTCTAGAGCAGCTCTTTCTTGTATATGGTTGATTAAAAACCAGCCAATTAATATAAATATTGGATATATCAATGTGGTGGCCACAGAACTGGGGAAAAGAGAAGGATGGCGTCAAGGGATATGTGCTTCCTCACTGAGAGGTATGCTGCAATATGGCGTCCCAGAGAGAGAGGAATGAGACCCCAAAAAAAGAGGGTAAAATCTCTTATTGCTATATAATTTGGTGTCCCACGTTCAGGGGAGAAAGCCTAGTCGGACCCCCCAATGGGGCTCTGTTTAATCCACCAGCCAGAAGTGGAATGGGGGAGGGGGATGGGTAAACCTTACACTTCCAATACACCCAAACACCGGAGCATGTGCTTACTCCTCAGACGTGGGCAGACATCGTATTTTTGTTCTTTTGGTTTCATCGGGTAGCAAATGTAGTATTTGTTTTCCCTAAGGGGGAGATTTAACAGTGTGCCTGGGTGCTTATTCACTAAAGCAATTTGGTGGCACCTATGTTGATCATATCATGCTGTGTTAATTTTAGCCCATGTGGGCATATTTTATCATGTATCAATAAAATGTGGTTTTAGATGAATATATGTGTCTAAGATTATTTTTCCAGAGTTGGGGTTTTGACCGACACCATTTTTTTTTTTTTAACAGAAAAGTTTATTTTGTTTCTCACACAAACATATTACAGCACAAATGTATACAAGTTCAGTTCATATATGCATCTAAAAAAGCAAAGAAAACATTGCGTGACCTAGTGTCGTCTCAGCCATGTTGAATCTAGGATATTATGAAGGTTTCTTCTATACAATTTGCAGTTCTGTTTCCTAATCGGAATTAACGTGTGCCCCCACATTTGCGGAGAGGTTAAGACTTAACCCAATCTCCCCAGACTTTATCAAATTTTTTAGGACATCTGCGATTCATGTAGGTAATTTTATACAGGGGTAGGACTGCATCGATTAATGATCTCCATAGTGAAATCGCGGGCAGGTCCGCCTCCCTCCATTTCAGTAGTATCGCTTTCCTAGCATAGTAGGCAGAGTAGAAAATAAACAATTGCTTGTGTACATTTTTAGTAATCTTATCTGTCACCCCCACCAGTAGAACCACTGGGTCCAAGCCTATGGAAAATCCCCCCACCGAGTTAATGACTCCCACCACATCCATCCAAAACTGCTGCAGCACTGGGCAGGACCAGACAATGTGAAAAAAGGTGCCCATTTCTGTCATACATTTCGGAATCTATCTGATCTGGATGGGTATATGCTTGCCAACCTTTGGGGGGTATAGTATGCCCTGTGTAGAAATTTCAGCTGCACATATCGGTCTCTAGCCGAGATCATCAGTCATATGTACTGCTGAACCCCCTCCGTCCAGTCCTCCTCATCCAAGTCAGGAAGATCGGCCCCCCACTTAGCAAACAAAGTGGACCCCCTGCCTGAGTTCTGGGAGGTGATTTGAAGATATAGGGAGGAGAGTACCCGGTCCACATCCTTGGATATGAGATAGCTCTCCACCCCATTAGACTCAAAGGTTATTTCTCCTGGGAATTGCACCTTAACTGCCTGTCTGAGCTGGAGAAACCTGAAAAACATCTTAGTGGGCAGACTGAAATTGTCTCTGAGTTGATCAAACGTGAGGAGGGTACCCCCTGGCATAATGTGTTTGAGGATTTTGATCCCATACCTAGCCCAAAGGGCGGGGTCCGGGACAGTGAAAAGGTGTCTGAGTTTAGGGTTCCCCCATAATGGGGTATATGGTGACCAGGTCCCGGGCATGTTTATTCTCACAGACATTTGCTCCCACACCTTGACCGTAGTCCACATGGGAGCGGGCATATGCTGATGGGCTCCAGTTCCCCTGAACACCAGGTTACTCAGTGCCAAATAGGACCCTAGGATAGCTGCCTCCAGGTTCACCGCTGGGTTGGACTGGTTTTGAGTAAACCACCATCTCGTTACCAGCACTGCTGCCCAATAGTACTTGCAGAAGTTAGGCAATGCTAGGCCACCCTGGGAGAGGGGTTGTTGGAGGGTGTCCCTGGCAACTCTGGGATGGGAGCCCGCCCATATAAATGATGTGACCGTTCGTTCCATCTTCGCAAAGAAGGAAGAAGGGATAGGAACTGGCGTGTTACGGAATACGTAGAGAAATTTAGGGAGGAAGGTCATTTTCAGTAGATTAATTCTTCCTAAGAAGCAGAGATCTCCAGGCCTGGCGTTTGCCAATAAGTTGGTTCAGTATCGGGTACACATTATCACTACGGTAGTTTTTTGCATCCCTCTGTACTTCCAAACCCAGATGTTTAAATTTGTCCACCAGACACAGTTGGGTATTTGCCCCAGGGGCAGGGGAGGACCCCGATAGGGGAAGAGCAGTGACTTGCTCCAGTTAACTCTTATCCCCGAGAAAGAGCCGTAAACGTCAATCGTCTTACAGGCCTTTTCAAGTGAAGAGGAGGCGTCAGCAAGATAGAGAAGTGCATCATCCGCATATAGAGATATTTTCTCTATCAGTGGACTACCCCCATCCCCCTAACCTCTTCAGAGGACCTAATCAGGATGGCTAGGGGTTTCATCTCCAGGGCAAAGAGCCCCGGAGAGAGGGGGCACCCCTGTCTAGTACCCCTAATGAGACGGAAGGGTGGCGAAAGCAGACCGTTCGTTCTCACTCTGGCTGTGGGCCCAGAATGTACTTGTTGTACCCAGGAGATAAACTTGGGGCCAAACCCAAATTTCCGCAGGATCTGCCAGAGGAAGTCCCACTCCACCGAGTCAAAAGCCTTCTCGGCATCCAATGAAGCAACAAATCCAAGATCGTCGCCCTCGGAGGAGTGGGAGATGTTCATAAATATATGGCGTATATTAATGTCAGTGCCCTTCCCCGGCATAAAACCCGTCTGATCACCATGTATCAATGATTGTATGACTGAACTCAGCCTGGTAGCCAACACCTTCGTCAGGACCTTGGCATCCACATTAAGTAAAGAGATTGGTAAGACCCACACAGTTCAGGGTCCTTGCCGGGTTTGGGCACCACCACAATCACCGCCTCCGACATGGAGGGCGGTAAGGACCCCTCCTCCAACATTCTCAGCGGCAGCTTGTGTAGACCAGGGGCCACCACCTCCAGATGGGTCTTGTAGAACTCCACTGGAATCCCATCTGGGCCCGGGGTTTTACCTGGCTGGAGTGAGGCAATAGCAGTGCGTACCTCCTTAAGTGTGATAGGAGCATCCAGTCTAACACGAGCCCATACCGAGAGCTACGGGAACTCAATAACCTCTAGAAAGCTGTCCAGCTCCGTCAGAGAGTAATTGGCCCTAGAGGTATACAAGGATTCATAGAACTGAGCAAATTGTTCATTGATCTCCCCGGGGTCAGAGTGTAGCACACCCTCCCTGTCTCGGATATTCGCTATATGGGAAGTAGTTGACCTCTCTTTCACCAGCCATGCCAACATCCTACCTGATTCTCTCCCCCTGCTCAAAAATTCCCTGGGACTGTGTCAAGAGGATCTTCCTGCAGGAGGTCGCCCTCATCACTGATATTTCCTTGTATAATGTTAGCATGCGGCCGTATAGGCCAGCATCTCTAGAGGAAGTATATTGTGATTCAAGCCTCTGTGCTTCTTGTTCTGTCTCCATCAGCGCCAACCCAGACTCTTTGTGGACTTTGTGTATCAGCTGTTGATATAGCCCCCTAGTACAGGCCTTAAACACATCCCAGGTCTGTTGAGGAGGCACCGTCCCCTCCCCATTGCACTCCCAATATGCCTTGATCTCACTATCTATTTCGGGGGATATTCGCTCGTCAGTGATCCATTAACCTGACAAACGCCAGATTGTAACTCCCGCTGGAGTATCCAGCCTCAGCCAGAGTGACACCGAGGAGTGATCTGACACCCGCCTGACCGACACCATTAAAGTCCCATTTCTTCTCTAGGGGATCATCTGACCCCTTTTGTTGAGGGATGGAGTGTCAGCTATAAGTATTAGCCTTTGTCTTTTATTTTTGGTTTATTTAACCACTTCAATACTGGACACTTTCTCCAACTTCCTGCACAGGCCAATTTTCAGATTTCAGCGCGGTCTCACTTTGAATGACAATTACACAGTCATGCAACACTGTAACCAAATTAAATTTTTTTATTTTTTTTTGACACAGATAGAGCTTTATTTTGGTGGTATTTAATTTCCAGTTTTTTTTTTCTTTCTTACTTTTCTTGCTGTATAAATGAAACCATACCAAAAATTTGAGAACAAGAAAACACACAAGGCACTTAAGTGGGGGACATAATAGGATGTTTACTTGGGATGGCAGTGCTCCCACCCAGACATAATATTACATTAGGACAGATGGGAGGTGGTTAAATCGCCAATGTTCCTGTAAGGAAATCCACACAGCAAGTTGTGCTGGCAAGGAAGTGTTTGAGAACTAGTGCTGACTGATATATTTGCAATGATTTAGGATGGCAATAAGATGTTTTGCTCATTGTTATGAACATCATCTCTCCTTGCAGGCTGCTCTTCTTGTGAATCCCGAAGAGAATGATGGAGTGTTCCATGAAGGAGACCTTCAGGTTCTGCACACTGCTTACATCAATGAAAAAACTTTCCTTAAGGATGAAGAAGGTAGAAAGTGTCTAAGTGCTGACATAGTGAGAAGAACTGACTCACAGACTTCCCAAGAGGATTCCTCTCCGGTGCACTATGCCATCACAGAGTTCCGTCATGAATTGTTAGAAAGCGCGCCACTATTACAGTCAACTTCATGTTCAATGACCAGCAGCTGCAGCTCACTAGTATCTTCCTTGGGTGACATGCTCTCTGAAATCCAGGAGACACCCCATGTGTTGGAACTAGAGCAGCTCAGTGGAGACATTCTTGCTGAAGTGAACCCATATCTGAAAAACTCTGTTAACACCAGGGAGACTATACATTTTGTCAATAGCTAAAAGCTATTACTGAAGTTGCCCATACTTCCTGTGATGTTATAACACATAGCCAGGAGACGCTCATCTTGGTCTTACATTGACACAGGTTCCTTTGTGCATTCTGATGTGATTATTATTAGCACCAACTGCCCAAGTCCTGAAGAAGGGGAAGCCCCACCTCAAAGAAAATGCATTGACTTTATCTGATACTCTTAACTATTAAAATGTTTCAAAAAGTCCTTTAACTGAGGACTGGGCTCTTCATTGTGTACATTCAAATGTCGCTTTATAAAGTTAGTTTGGGACAGCTTGGTTGAAATACATTTTTACTGTTACAGAAGGCTCTGGGCCACTGTGGAAACTGAAATACAATGTAGCCACTTGTGTTACCTACAATAAACTGTGCTGTGTTCCTACCCAGGCCCTACACACTTCCCTTGTGCGAGGTGAAGCTTGTGACTTCATCTGTCTGTTTTTTCCCACCTCAGCCAATCAGAACATGCCTTGTTTTAATTGAGTCACGATCATTGAAAAATTAAGAAAAAGAAAAATCCACAAATTGAGTTCCCCAGGTGAGTTTTGCAGGTATTCTGCTTTTAGATTGATTTAATTTCAAATCTTTGGATGGGCCCACAAACATTTCCTATAATTTCAAATTGTATTTTCTTTTTTATTCTAGCTTGTTGCGTTAGGAACAAGCTGACAGAGTAAAAACCTGACAGAGGTTCTGTATGGGGCTCCATTAGAGAAATTTGCTCTCACCCTCTATCAAGGCAAGAATAGGGAAAATTGTTATACTTATCATAATTTTCCTTTCCTGGACGCTCATCACGTCAGCCTACGTATGGGTCAGGTCCTCCCCTCTGACCCCCATAGGACAACCCACTAAATGAATAAAAGGAGGGCCTCCCTATACCCCTACATTCCTAAACCTCCTCGCGATGGAACATCAGGATGGGAAACCCTAAGCTGACATGACGAGCCTCCAGGAAAGGAAAATTACGGTAAGTATGGTAACAATGTTCCCTATTCCTGGAGCTCATCATGTCAGCCTACGTATGGGATCTAACTAGCATACAAAAAACAGAGCGGGAATAAATAATTACACATCACTCCAACTGAATGCTCAGAAAACCTGTATTATATTAGACAGAAAGAGCTTAGGTCAGCACCGAATTGTCCAATGCCCAAGCCAGGCCGTACATTACATTTAAGCGATAATGAGCAATGAAAGTGTTTGAATACTTGGATTACGTGGATTTGGATATGGATTACCAGGATTCTAGGTGGAGCCATTTGATCAATTTTAGAATTTACTGCTAGATAACCAGTTATTTGCCCGCTTGAAATTCTGCGTTCTCTGTAGATATGTTGAAAAAAATGACCTAAAAATTGCATCCACTCTTGACCAATCTTCCTGTCCCGAAACTGCAGACAATGAAGGTTGCACCACTTCCAAACTTGTATGAGAAAAGGTTCAACCTTTTGAAGAAAAGATGGAACTGGATTAAGAACCTCTCTGTTTTGACACGGCTCAAAATATGGAGACTTGGCAGAGAAAGCTTCGATTTTTTTCCGAGATACGACTGATTGTTGATTTAGCTATAAGGTTGCTTGTATGACACCTGATCTTCTATGCAATGAATCGCTAGAGCTGAAACGGTCGACAACTGGACCGAACTGTAGCCAAGCCCTTTGTCTAGGGCCAATTGCAAGAGCGCCAAGGCCTCAATATGAGAGGAAGACTTAAGGATTGGATTGAATAATCACTGACACAACAAAGATCTTTTCCACATACTATAGTACGTAGCATTCAAGGATATCGTCCAAGATTCAAGCAGCTTCCAATGGACCTCTTCTGCTATGCCCACTTGGGCTAGCCGGCTTCTTAAAAATAACCAGGCTGTCTAATTGAGCCATATTGGGATGAGGCATGCTGTCCGAGTACCAAAGATCTCTGAAGTGCCATCAGCAGAGCTATTAACTGCCTCAACAGTGGAAACCATGAACGGAGCAGGTTCAGGATTAGGGATGTTTGAGAAAAAAAACGCATACAGGCCAGAAAATCCAGCGCTGGGACAGAGAATCATGACCCCTGTCTCTCGGATCGAGGAACCAGGAGAACACTACCAGCACAGCACTGACAGGAGATGCCATTAAATCCACTTGCAGGGTGCTCCACTGAGCAAACAGTTATAGGAAACATCCATATGTTTAGATCCAGAAAGAATGTGCTCAAAAAGTGTCTGCTCACATATTCTCCACCCTGGGAAGGTAAGAGACTGACATGGACAACAGATTGCACTCCGCAACCAAAAGATGTGTGCCACAAACTGCCCTAGGCTGCTTTCCTCCCTGACTCGACACATATGCTACTGTCTGAATCCTCACGATGGTCTTGAAATAGTGGTGCAAAGATCAGTAATGCCTCCTGTGCTGCCATCAACTCTAGAACGAGGAATCGCTCCCTTCAATCTTCCTTGAGCAAACTGGTTCTGTCAGTGGGCTTGACCCACTGCTGGAGTAAAGCAAGCTTAAAGTGTTTGAGATGCCATCGAGCCCAGGCCACTGTGGGGACTGATGCATTCATCAATACCCTCATACAATGCCTTGCTGATATCAAATTACTTTTCTTCAGAGCGTGGACCATCAAGATCAAGAGTGGTTTCTTCTTCTGTGGAAGGAATACTTTCCCCACTGTCGTTTGAGACACCCAGAAACAACCTCTGTGAGGGAACTAGCTGGCTCTTGCTGAAGATCAGCAACCAACCAAAGATCTATAGCATCTCCAGGGCCCTCATCCGATGATTCAGAAGCCCCCTAACTTATTTCCACTGCTTTCCATCTCAAATGCATCTCATCAGCCTTAAAAAGGAGACATTAAAAAGCAGACATAGGTCACCCTTCTACATATATTCTTCTTTGGAAGAGTCTGAAGGTTGGTCGGCCTGAGAAAGCTATTGAGTCCAATTACTGGCTTCGGAAAGAAAACTGGACCTTACCAGAATTAACGACCCTTGCACAAGGCGAGTCCAAACAGCTCTTTTAGAGTGTCTTGATCTCATGTTTAATGAATTGTGACAATTGTGTCTATCATCATCTTAATCCCCAACTGGCTGAGCAAAGCAGGATTCATAATGTCATGTTCATGCACATCTTGGCAAAGCCGGAAGAGTGCTGCCTTTCCTGAGAAGCAGATGGGGACGGTCCCCTACCTTATTT
Organism: Glandirana rugosa; assembly: GCA_018402905.1. Lineage (NCBI taxonomy): Eukaryota > Metazoa > Chordata > Amphibia > Anura > Ranidae > Glandirana > Glandirana rugosa. The sequence goes on along the minus strand of BLSH010277719.1, from coordinate 821,660 downwards.
AGTAGCGCTGGTCTTTATTCGGGGTTAGCATTTGCTTTCCTGCAGAAAAAGAAGGCAAGCAAAAACATTTTTTGTTCAATGACTATTAAGCAGCAGTGCAGTGCTTCCTCCATACGGAAGCTCCGTAAACCAGCAATAAGGAAAATGTCCACTCCAGCCATGATATTGCACTGCTTCTACATTGAGAGTGATTTACACTCATATGCCGCCCCAGAGACCAGCAGAGGGGCTCCCTGATAGATGATGCATTTAGCATGTGAGCACAGGGACCATATCCCATTGGAACAGGATGGACAGCCCAAAGTTTATTCAGGCTAGGTAGGAGACGTGCCAATTTCCTGGACCCGGTCCCTTCCCTGTGTGAGTGGAAACAACTCCTTTAGAGGGTATTTACGTTTACTGAATGTGACAACCTGTTAGGCGTTGTCATCTTGTCTTTGCTTGCTTCAACCAACAGGATTCACACAGTTCTATTCCATCTGCATCTTCTCTTGGAAGAGTCTAGAAAGAGTTGATTTGCCCACAGTGTGAGTGGAATCCACTTCTTTAAAGTGTATTGCTCACATGTTTATTGCATGTGATAACCTATTCGGTGTTGATATCTTTGTGCTTGACTGCTTGAAGCAGCAGGATTCATAGTCACATTCATTCATATCTTCTCTTTGATGAGATTGAAGCTGATCGTTTGCCTGGGAAGCCCCCGAGACTGCATAGTACCAGAATAGGCAACCCCTCATTAGGCCAGTGGACACATTTCTTAGAGTGTTTTGACCACAGGCTTAACCACTTACCAACCGGAAGTTTTTCCCACTTTAGGACCAGAGCACTTTTTGCGATTCGGCACTGCGTCGCTTTAACTGACAATTGATATTTAGCCGGTTTTGGCCACTTTTTTTACAAAAAAATATATAAAAAAACCTAATCTTAAAATCGTTTTTCATTCTTTAAACCCAAAAAAAACGTTTTACCAGCGAGAAGAAAACAAATATCGGCGCTAGTTTTTACTACGTCTCCGCTAGTTTATGGTGGTTTTCTTTCGAGATAAACACCCCTTTTTTCCTGCGTTTAAATCAAACCCATGTTGCAGCGTGCTGGCACGTTAACAGTCAATTTCGCTGCGTCACGGCTTAGCGTTTTTCACGAGACCAGGATTTCACCCTTTTTGAAGGCCAACCATTCAC
>BLSH010277719.1:800506-810550 GCA_018402905.1 Glandirana rugosa | reverse complement strand
CAGATTCCCTTTAATTTAATTAACCTGGCATCACAACCAATTAGAAATCATTCTTTAGTTGATCTGACTACAGAGAAAACTACTGACTAAATGGCCTGGGTTACTAGGATTTGGAATGAATATGCTTGCCAGTGAAAGCTCAGAGTCACTGATGAGTGCCCACATCCAAGGCAAAATGAATGAGTATAATCTGTACCAGATGATACTTCCTGAAAGACTCCCTTTCTCTCTTTTGGAAGACCAGTGTCAGAGTTGACTGTAAAGTCTTCTAAGTGCTGAATGGCAAATGTTTCACTAAACATCCAAGATGTCATCAGCACCCAGTGAAGTGTGAGCACGAACACCTACATGTTCTACTGAACTTTTGGAGGACACATTATATCTGGTTTCTAGAAATGTCAGGTCACAAAGGAATAAGCTGCTGAATGTCAATGCAACTAGTTGCCCTAAATGGGCTCTTCTCACTCCAATACATCTTTCCATTTGCTTAGATCAGGGATCTCCAAACTTTCAAAACAAGAGGCCAGATTAATGTCCTTCAGACTTTAAGGTGGTGGACTGTGGGCAATGGCATTAGAAAATGCTCCAGTATTAGTGGGACTAAACATTGTCTCAGGCATAAGGCCCGTACACACAATGCGAATTTCAGGCGGGAATTTTCGTTCGATGGCCTGTCGTCCGGAATTCTTACCATTAGTATGTTCCTTTTGACAGCCGATTTTGATTTTTCGTCAGACAAAAGCTGGATGTGCAGACTAGTAAAGTTTTGTCGTAAGACAACGCAGCGTCCGATTTTTGTCCCGTTAGTACGGTTTTCGTAGGAAAAAAGCGTACGACCGAGACTACGCATGCTCAGAAACTAAAAAAAGATGCAAAAACATTAAATATATTCCTCACTTCTGATGTTGAGTTTGGTCGTATAAAAATTTTCATATGGTTAGTACGCTCTTCACTTTCGACATGAGACAAGCATCCAAAAAAAAAAAAAAACGGATGTTCTGTCGTCCGAAAATCAGACAGTGTATACGATGCTTTAGTTGTCAGTGGGAGGAGGAAAATTACATAGCACCTATAGGAGCTGGTGGATTAGTGACTCATCTTTGGTATTGGTGGGAGGAATAGTGCCCTATCAATCACATCATTGGAAGGGATAGTGCCCTGTTCCTGGTGTCAGTGTTACATCGTTGGCATCAGTGAAAGAAATATGGAGTCCCATTTTTGGTGCAGTGGAAGAAATCGTGTCTCATTGTTGGTGTCAGCGGAAGTAAAAGTGTTGAAGGAATAGTGACGCAAGGGCCAGATAAAGGCAAAGGGCAGTAGGTTGGAGACCAATATCTTAGATGATGGCAGCACCATTAATAGACAGACCATATTCAGTCACTGGCTGTACCTGTTCATACATGGGGGTGCCTTAAGATTTTAATGATCTCTCACACACAGTATATTTATATGTACATTTTGTCAATCGTGTTTACATAATTTTTATTTATTTATATACCATGCATATAATTATACATGCATACAGGTACTGCTAAAGGGTGATCACTGTCCTGATATTAACTGTGTATTCTGAAATCACTAAGCTCTGATGTGGGAAGTTGAAACCTAAGAGTTGCATAGAAGCAGATTTAATCAATCAAGATTAATACAGAAAGTATACTCACTTTAGTGCCTGTAACATTTTAAACACTCCCAAAAGATTGCAGCGAATAAGAAATGAAAAAATATGCTGAATCAGAAGAAACATTTAGGTCTGGGATCACACTATCAAGGTGTGGTCCGTTGTATTAAGGCAGCCCATGAATGGGCTGGTAATGCACCCAAAAGTAAAGAAAAACACCCCCCCCCCCCCAAAAAAAAACCAAACGTTCTTGCCATTTTCAACACCACAGTATAGTAGTGCTTTACCACACATCTGCATTGAAGCAGTGTTGCCTTTGGGGGGCCATTCTAAATGACACCACACTGCGCTAAGACACTTAACATGCATCAACATGTACAGTTCCACAATGCATTGCGAACCCAGAGTCACTGAAAGTCAATGATCGCTTTGGTAATGAGTTTAAAAGGTGAAGCAGTCATGCACCAGGCCTGGCTTAGTCTCCTCCATTCGTCCATTTGGGTGGCTTTGAAAAATGAAGTCCAAATTCTGACACAAGGCTCTCAAAGTCTATTGGGGCAAGTAGCCCCCTCGCCTTACCGTCTGTGGTAAATAGCTTTTTATCTCCATGTCCATCTCTGCTGGCTGACATTCGAGACTCACATTCTGGCCAGTATTAAAACCTTCAAGGTCCATTTCATGGCCAAGTCCAGCTAGTTGTGGACTCTGACCTTGCTCATGTATATGAGAAGAAAGGTTCTCCTGCTGCAGGGCCTGAAGCCTGCCCGTAGAATCTTGAGTGCAGTTTTGCTTAAAATACTGGTTTGGTACTTCTAAGACCTGTTGCTCGTCTGGCCTCTCTTCAGACTCTAGCAGAGGCTGAGTTGATTCCGATCTGGAGAAAGTTGGGAGCACTGCAGCAGTTGGCTGTTGTCCCCTGTATCCACTGATAATGACTGTAGAGTACTGAACAGTGCTAGATGTGTTCTGACCTGATTCAACCTCGTCTGTGTCTGAAATACTCAGCTGTGGGGAAGACAGGCAGGAAGAACCTCCAATGCCACTACTGAGGCCCTCCGATGTGTTCTTTTTGATGAAATCCACAGACTTCAGGTCCTGCTTACTACTGTATGAAGACTTCTCATCAGCGGTTATCTCCACCACACTCACGTCAGTAAAACTACCGTCCTGGAAGGGATGGCTTTTTGGCTCATGCTGCAGAAACATACAAAAAAGAAGTTATTTTACATTATGTGATAATGATTAAAGTGCACCAGACACACTACATACCTAAGAGTATGACATACAGACTGTCCTGTACAAAGTCCTAATAAGACCATCAAAATATAGGGGGCTCTGTAATGCAATCAACAACCAATCTTTGTAGTGAAGGTTCCACCCGCTCCCAATTAAAGGTTTTACTATCTACACTATGAAGGGTACAGTAAAGAGTGCAGGTACAGTATTGGTAATCAGAAAGCATTGTTGGCTTTTACATTACAGATAGTATTGGATTTTAGGGTTCCCAGGTGTGTTACAGGAGGCAGTGCGCTGACCCCAGAAGTGTGTGCGGTATTCAGTATGTGTCACTTTAAACACTTTTAAACTTCAAAAATGCACCTAAAATCACAGAAGAAAAAATGTAAAATGCCATACAGAGTACTGCTAAAAGGAACTAAATCTATGCCCAGAACAAGCTGTAAAACTGGGTGACAGGAGTTACAAGACAAAGATTTCTCATGGCCTCTTGCCTCCTCTTCCCGATCACTTAAGCCTCGTACACACGATGCAAGGTCGTATGACCGGACGTCCAAAATCGTATTTTGGCTGTTGTGTCTCGCATACTGACGTGCACTAAGCGATCGTACGACCAAGCCCAACGTGGTGACGTGCTACGAGCGTATAACGAGGAAGTTCAGGTGCATGTGATTTGTGAATTGGGAACGTAGGTTTACATGAACGGACACTTCCGTGCGTTCCTGACTTCTGACTATGCGTGCTTTGCACATACAACTTGTTGGACCAACTTCTCTGTACAAATGGTACAACAGTCGTACGACTGCTTGTTGTAGAATCAAAGTTTTCTAGTTTGCTCATCCAACTCCTGTTGTACGACCATCGCACGTCGGCTGTTCTAATCGCGCATACTAATGATTGGATGATCGTACAACAAGCTGTTGTATAACCATTTTCATATGACCGTCGCACCGTGTGTACGGGGCTTAAGGAAACTGGAGACAGGCTCCCAAACCAGGTCAGGACCTACAGGAATGCGCCTCCTACCGGCCAATTTCCCTACTAAATATTGAGGCAAAGATCTTAAAGCGGTGTTCCGGACGTTTTTAAGTTTATTAAAAGTCAGCGGCTATAAAAAAAAGTGTAGCTGCTGACTTTTAATAAACAGACACTCGCCTGTCCCACAGCCCAGCGATGCGGCTGCCTGAAGCCTTGCTTCTCTCCCTCACCTCTCCCCGGTATTGCAAGTGTGGGCACTTGGCTGTGAAAGCTTGTGGCTTCACACTGAGTCTTCTCAGTGGCTGGGCAATCTTCTGGGACCTGTGACATGTCCCAGAAGATTGCAGGGAGGGAGGGGGAAAGGAGGAGTCGGCTAGGCGGCGAGAGCGGAAGTGGGAGCTGCATACCTGTCAAAACTAGGTACCCACTCCCCCCCCCCCCCCCAAAATGACATTCCAAATGTGGCATGTCAGGGGGTCAGGAGTGCTTAAAGTGGAAGCTCCACTTTTGGGTGGAACTCCGATTTAAATTCATAAATCATGCAATTAATCAAAGTAAATCTCTATGCATAACACATAATGTAATGTGCAATAAAGTGACAAGTGCCGTGTCCAAAATGATTCCTTGGCATCCGTAATAGAAAACAGAAAAAAAAGTGACATGTGCTATGAAACAATATACAAGTCCATAATATAATCGGGTTCATAAATCTTGCGGTGTGCCGGTGATTCCACACGCGTTCACTCCCTCTTGCTTTCCTCACTCTCCAGAAGCTTTCCCCTTTTAGGGGTGTAACAGCATTCTCAGCACTCTGTGGCTGCATACAGCATTCAGATCCAGGGCTGTCTTTATTTACTCCTAAATACGTCTGCCCATCCAGATCCATGCTGTTATGTCAAACCACCTGTGTGTTGTTATAACAACATTGATCAGGATGGGCAGACGAATTTAGGAGGAAACAAAGACAGCCCTGGGTCTGAATGTTGTATACAGCCACAGAGTGCTATGAATGCTGTAACACCCCTTAAGCCTAGGTTCACACTATTGCGAACACAAGACATTGCATGTGATTCACACTGAATTGCTGTGCCGATCACATGCGATGTCTGTGCAATGCGAATTCAGCCATACCATTTGTTTTTCCCCCGCACTGGAATCGGATCGCATGGGTGTTCACACTCATGCAATTCGATTCCTGTCCAAATTCACAGTTTGCACTGCAATCTGATCTGGGGATGTCATTAACTTTATATTGACACCCGCAGCAGTTCGCAGAGGGCAGTGTGAACTGCCTGCGAGGGAGATGCAATGTGGGAACCGACACTGAAATTACACTAATTCCCGCACCACAATAGTGTGAACCCAGGCTAAAAGGGGAAAGCTTCTGGTGAGTGAGGAAAGAAAAGGAAGCATGTGTGGAATCACCAGCAAACCTCTTATGTTTGCCCTTTTTTCCCAACACCCCCCAGAATTGAAGACTGCTGCAGCCGCCACAGAGAAAAAGGGACCACGCCAATAACAATTATTTATCCAGAATTGAAGACTGCTGCAGCCGCCACAGAGAAAAAGGGACCACGCCAATAACAATTATTTATACAGTGGATATAGAAAAGAATCATCCCCTTTAAAATATTCACATTTTGTTGCTTTGCAGCCTGAAATGAAGACAGACACAGTTTGTTTTTCCAGCTGTATTTACTCAGTGCAACTTATAACATCCAAGTGAAAGATCCATGTCAGAAAAAAAAAGTTCAAAAACAGAATCACTGAGTTGGAAAAAGGATCACCCCCTTATAACAGTATTTTGTTGAACCACCTTTTGCTTTAATTCCAGCCTGTAGTCTGTTGGGATATGTCTCTACTAACTTTGCACATCTAGACTTTGCAATATTTGCCTATTCTTCTTTGCAGAATTGCTCAAGGTCAGTAGTCTGTTGGGATATGTCTCTACTAACTTTGCACATCTAGACTTTGCAATATTTGCCTATTCTTCTTTGCAGAATTGCTCAAGGTCAGTTACATTTGATGGTGACCGTTTGTGGACTGCAGTCTCCAAGTCATTCCACCAATTTAAGTTTGGGCTCTGACTAGGCAATGCAAGGACATTCACCTTTTTCTTGTTCAACCACTGTGTGGTCGTTTTTGCTGTGTGTTTTGGGTCATTGTCACGTTGGAAGGTAAACCTTCTTCCCATTGGCAACTTTCTGGCAGAGTGCAGCAGATTTTTCTCAAAAATTTGATGGCATTTTGCCCCATCCATCTTTCCTTCTTGACAAGTGCTCCAATCACTGCTGCAGAGAAACCCCCATAACAGGATATTACCACCTCCATGCTTTATTGTAGGAATGGTATTATTTGGATGGTGAGCTGTATTGGATTTCCACCACATATCGTTGGTGTTGAGGCCAAATGATTCAATTTTAGTTTCATCTGACCAGAACATCTTTTTCCATGTGGCCTCAGAATCTTCAAGCTGCGTTTTGCTCAAAGCTCAGTCGTGACTGCATATGGCCTTTCTCGAGGAGTGGCTTTTTTCTTGCAACCCTATCATACAAGCCACATTTTGTGGAGAATTTGTGATATTATGGTCACATGCACACAGTGACCACTCTGTCATAAATTCCAGCAACTGCTTCAGGGTTGCTGTAGGCTTCTTGGTAGCTTTGCTGACCAGTTTCCTCCTGGCATGTACTGTTAATAGTTAGAATAACTCTATTCCAGTATCTTACGAGCTTGGGGCACTTCCAAATCATGTGTATAAACTCCCGGGGTGAATCTGGCATTTGGGGCAAATGGGACTTTCCAGTCTACCCCATCTATGTAACTGCACGGGCATCCTGTAAGTGTGGTACAAGATAAACAAATGGGAAAGTTTATGTGCTGCAGAGACCGAGACCAATGGACCAGCTACCACGATCTGTTCCCACTGTTAACCATCAATAGGGCCCACATCTCGCTCCCATTTCCCATGACAGGGTAATAAATCAGGGGCTTGTATATGTGCGAGCAGGTGCAGATATATTTTAGAGATGATGGCCATCTTTTCTGGCTCACTGAAAATAGACTCAAGAAAAGAAGATTCTGCTAAACGCATGGCAGTCTGTCTGCTTTGGCAGACCATTTCATGACATAATTGCATATGTATTGGTATTGGCAGTTTGTAGTGCCGGATATTCTAGCAGTAGATGAGCAAAGGGCTTCAATACAGAGTCAGAATATAGTTGTGCAACAAATTTAACCCCCGCCTCTACCCAGTTACCAAAGCATCAGGAGGAAGTGTAGCCTACTTCCCAGCCCTGCCCTGACTTCCTGCGATCGTCCATTCACTTCCTAGTGAAAAGACAGATTGGTACTGGTGCAGGCTCCCCCTGGTGGCAGCTTCACAGGAACTGCAAGCAAGACCAATCATGACTTTCCAGCCGAGCCCTCTGGTGGTGAGAAAAAAAGTGCAGGCAAAAGGAGGGAAAATTTAAACAAACTTTTTCCTATGTTTGCAGGAAGCCAGCTGGGTTCAGTAACATTATCCACATTGGGGATTACTCACCATTCCCGCCGCAGGGCCTGGAGGAGACTGCAGGCCCAACCTTCACCCATCACGGCGGGCTTTATCTCAAGGACCGAGTACCCATTCTGAGGGTCCACTCCCTTGGACCTGTATAGCACCCTGCAGAAGTACCTTGGTTCAGTGTTCCAGGTTTACCTACACGCAGGATCCAGCGCAATATATGGTTGCTTACAGGCAAAACCTCGCAGTTTCTTCTGTCTTCTTAGCGAGGCCCCGGTACGTTTTATCTTAGCTTAATGCCGTTTGAAATGGATCCGGATGAAGGCTGTCCCTGATTTTAAAAGAACCTGTGTGGGAACCAGCATAGAAGCTCCACAGAGCTGTAGAAGTGACCATCCGCCTTCAAGACACTGGCGAAAAAACTGAAGCGCTCCCAGTGTGGGAGGGGTTATATAGGAAGGGGAACTTCCTGTTTTTTATTAATTACCAGTGTCAATTTACCTATAGGTGGTGTATAACCCAGTATGTATAGAATATATAGACTGCTCTGTGTCCCGTGATGTCCCTTCCAGCATGCCACAAAAATTACACCCAGGGTCAATGTAATATTTTGCTGGAGGGGACAGCCTGTTTGGTGAGACATCTGGACAATATTGGGGAGCGGCACCATGGAGCACTGGAACTAGTGTAGCCACCTCTGTCTGCTCCCGCACGTCTCTCTGTTAAGGGGGCATATACCAGTTCCTCCTTATCTGAGATATAGATCATTTTTATTGGCGGGGTCCCTTTTTCTCTGTGGTGGCTGCGGTCTTCAATTCTGGAAAGAGGTTACATGCAACATAAACCCTCATAGCATAGTAGGCTTTGTCCTATGAAATATGTCAAAGATGAGGATATGTATATGAGATCCTCTTTATGACCAACATGGTATACAGTTATCACTAATGGCTTGATATGTAACTGCATTTGTTCTGAAACAATACCTGGATGTTTAACATTTACATTTAAATGCTTCTTAATGTTTTGCATAATAAAAATGCAAGTTTTTATTCTTAATTTTTTCTTGGTGTGGTACCTTTAAAGGCCTAGTAATTTTTTCATGAAGGGACTAAGCTATCCTTTAACCACTTGACCACTGGGCACTTAAACCCCTTAACAACCAGACCAATTTTCAGCTTTCAGCGCTCTCACACTATGAATGACAATTACTCAGTCATGCAACACTGTACCCATATGAAATTTGCGTCCTTTTTTTCACACAAATAGAGCTTTCTTTTGGTGGTATTTAATCACCACTGGGTTTTTTATTTTTTGCGCTAGAATTAAAAAAATACCGAAAATTTTGTAAAAAAATGTAATTTTCTTCGTTTCTGCTATAAAATTTTGCAAATTAATAATTTTTCTTCATAAATTTTGGCCAAAATTTATACTGCTACATATCTTTGGTAAAAAAAAAAAAAAAAAAAAAAAGTGGATATTATTTTGTCTGTGTGAAAGTTATAGAGTCTATCTTTGAAGTTGTAATTTTTTCCCACAATTCTTTGCAAAATAAAGATTTTTTTTCCCCCCAAAATTGTCATATGTTAACGGGTTATTTCTCACACCCAGCATATGCATACCACAAATTACACCCCAAAATACATTCTGCTACTCCTCCTGAGTATGGCGATACCACATGTGTGAGTCTTTTACACAGCCTGACCACATACAGAGGCCCAACATGTAGGGAGCGCCATCAGGCGTTCTAGGAGCATAAATTACACACATAATTTCTTGACTACCTCTTGCACTTTTGAAGGTCCTGGAGCACCAGGACAATGGAAACGCCCAAAACATGACCCCATTTTGGAAAGCAAACACCCCAACGTATATTCTAGGAGGCATAATGAGTCTTTTGAACATGTCATTTTTTCCACAAGTTTTTGGAAAATGTGGAAAGAAAATGAAAACGCATTTTTTTTTTACACAAAGTTGTCCATTTATACAATATTTCTAACACACAGCATTTAGCTAGAAAAAAATGACACCCCAAAATATATTCTGCTGCTCCTCCCGAGTATGGCGATACCATATGTGTGACACTTTTACACAGCCTGACCACATACAGAGGCCCAGGTAGCACCGTCAGGTGTTCTAGGGGCATACATTTCGAATCTAATTTGACTACCTTTTACACTATTGTGAGGCAATGTGGTGGCATGGATAGGCAATGTAGTAGCACAGATGGGCAGGGTAGTGGCACGGATGAGCAGTGTAGTGGCACGGATGGGCACTGTAGTGGCACGGATGGGTCACGAATGAGAACTGATGTGGTATGGATGAGCATGAATGAGGCAAAAATGAGCCATGGATGGGGATGGATGAGCACGGATGGGTGGGTGAGCCCGGATGGCTGAGCATGGCTGGGTGAGCATGGATGAATGGCTGGGTGAGCATTGATGGATGGGTGAGCATGGATGGATGGCTGGGTGAGCACAGCTGGGTGGGTGAGCATGGATGGATGGATGGGTGAGCATGGATGGGTGAGCATGGCTGGGTGGATGAGCATGGATGGATGGATGGGTGAGCACGGCTGGGTGGGTGAGCATGGATGGATGGATGGGTGAGCACGGCTGGCACGAGTGGGTAGGTAGGTAGGTACGAGTAGGTGGGTCGGTACGAGTGGGTAGGTACGAGTGGGTAGGTAGGTAGGTACGAGTGGGTG
>BLSH010277719.1:771862-793596 GCA_018402905.1 Glandirana rugosa | reverse complement strand
TTACAGGTATTCAAATTAACAAAATGACAAGGGTGCCCAAATTTATGCATCTGTCTAATTTTGTTTTGATGCATATTGCACATTTTCTGTTAACCCAATAAACCTCATTTCACTACTGAAATATTACTGTGTCATTCAGTTATTTGAGAGATCAAAATTAAATTGCTGATCCAAACACCCAAATATTTATAAATGACAATCATGGAAATTGTCAGGGGTTCCTAAACTTTTGCATACAACTGTATATCATGCTGACTTGACTAAGCTGTGGAAGGCTAACCCATAGCAGGGGACTGAGAGCTTGCACTGCAATATAGGAATTCCCATTTCAGACATGCACTTGAAAGAAATGCTGAGATAGCTACTTGGAGGGTAAGACGTCATACACACGGACGTTTTTTACTGCCGCGTTTTTTCCTCTCCATGTTATTAAATGGCCCCATACAAACGCTGACGTTTTTGAGCTGTAGGTGGCGTTCTTAAGCTGTAAATCGAACACAGGACCCGCGCATTCCGAAGCTGTAGTGTTATGGCGTTTTTGATGCTGAGCCAGCAAAACGCTCACTAACGCCATATTGACGTTAACCTACGTTTTTAGGTTATAAAAATAGCAGAGGAGTTTTATTTTTTTTTAAACAACACGCCTATTGGCGCCGACACTCACTGACGCGCATTAACGCCGATGCAAAACGCTGACTAAATCTCGTTTTTGACGCCGATTTTTGCCTGACGTCGGGTCCCGACGTTTTGCTATTACGCCCATGTGTATGAGGCCTCAAACCTTTCCATGTCCTCCAAAAATAGCAAACTCCTTTCATAACGATTTAGTAGGTCGAAAGTGGTAGTCTGATTTCTCATGTATGCTGCTTTATAACAAGAGTTCCCCTTTAAAGTGTATCTAAACCCAAAAGCAAAACTTTAATATATTGCAACCTATCAATTCCTGGATGTAGTGGATGCATTCATTTTTATTGACTTAGAGCATATTTTTATTTTATTTTTCACCTGGTGATCCTGCCAGTATGTATGATTTTTGAACTTCTTTTAGCCATTTCCTATGCAGTGCACGTATATAAACGGTGGCAGCCGCTCTATAAGGGGCACAGTCCCCCACCCATGTGTCCGGCCCCCTACTCTACATACAGGGTGCTGGACACATGGATTCCAATGGCGGGGGTGTGTTTTTTTGAAGCACATGATTAGAGGCTGATGCTCTAATAGGCTTCAAAAGAAGGATGGGCTCGGGGCACAGATCCCACCCACTTGCGTGACACTAGCAAATTAATATTCGCTATTTTCCTCCCAGCCAATCAGGAAACCCCTATTGGTCAGGGAGTCTCAGGGGGTGTCGGTGCTAGTTTGGGCGGCCCCCCCCCCTAAATAGTGAGCACCAGCTGCCACTGTATATAAATGTCCTGGACGAGAGGTGCTTATACCAGTATCATGGCTGCAGGAACATAAAACTACCATAGACATGAATGAACCTTTGCCAGAAACTAGTAAGACTAAAATACCAATGCATTTTACCTGAATCAAATCAGACATGGAAGACAGTAAAGCATCAGAATGAACTTCTGTTAGGCTTAATGTACAAGGAAAACTTTTTCAACCCCTCCTGAATGATTTTTTGAAAGCCAGATACTGACGCTTAAAAAACGGCAGTTTAGCCGCAATTTACATACCGCGTTCACGTCCAGAAGAGTTTTTCTTTTAAAATAACGCCTCTAAACGAAACACTGCTAAGCGCGAGTTATCGCGTTTAGGCGCGCTTACAAGCTGTTATAGGCATTCGGTGTTTCAAATGCCTCTGAACTTCCGTCTGAACAATTTTTTTGCTTTCCAAAAAGAGCCTATAAACTGAACTGCCTAGAAACCACAGTAAACGACCCTGTGTAAATGCACTGGTAAGATAACAGAGGAGAGCTCAGGGGCAGCTGAAAAAAATGCCCAACTGCTTCTAAATGTCCGTTTACCAGCAGCAGCGTACATGTGCCCTAACAATGCCACAGTTATTCTGTATTATACCACATGGAGTTCCACAGTGGCAGGACCATCCTGTACTAGAATGAAAAGCATAAACGCCAAACAAGAACCATAAGCATACCTTCAAATTAAATCCATATCTATTGATGCCTGCAGCTCTTTCACAAGATCGTTTCACAGACAGTACAATTAGACGTGTATAGCTTGCATCGAGCAACTCATTATTAAAAACTAGTACTGTCCTCTTTAAAGCTGAAAGGTTACATCAGCTACATTTGGAGAGATGCCTTTCTACAAACTGAAATCTTGTCTTGGATTTGCTTAAAGTCTAAGTTCACCTTTACAGAAAAACTGTAAAGTGAACTTACACTGGAACCCCTTCCCATCACACCCAGTCCCGCTGACCTGGAGTACGGTGATCACCTGTTCTGGCCGATCGTATCGCTGCTTTACCAGTCAGAGGATTTGAAATCCCCACGGCTTTCTCTCCTCTTTGCCCGTGGTCACAGGCTGGGCTAAGCGGGTTCTGATTGGTCGGTGGCAACCAATTAGAATGCTCCTATACGTACTTCCTTACAAGTTATGTTTAGGAGATTAAGCTGTGGGGCATTTCTAAGCCCCGGACCGGTGAGGCGGCTATACGAGGTCTGCTAGTGGGCAGTGTTAATTTCGTCGACTAAAATATGTTAGTCGACTAACTTAATACCATTTTAGTTGACTAAAATACGACTAAAACTAAAATGGCATTTTAGTCAAAAGACTAAGACTAAAATGAAATTTGACGTCAAAATTAACACTGGCCTGTAGTGCATGTTCATACCTCAATACCATAAATAATAACAGATTCGATTTTTCACTCTAGCAGTATATAATGAGTTTGGAAATTGCAGAGTAATGCTTAACCACTTCACCTCCGGAAGGATTTCACATTTTAGGACCAGAGCCCTTTTTGCGATTCGGCACTGCGTAGCTTTAACTGACAATTGTGCGGTCGTGTGACGTTGAACCCAAACAAAATTTGCGTCCTTTTTTTCCCACAAATAGAGCTTTCTTTTGGTGGTATTTGATCCCCTCTGCGTCATTTCTGATCGCCGCTATAAACAAAAGAAGAGCGACCATTTTGCAAAAAAAACCCCCAAATTTCTTACTTTTCGCTAAAATTCAAATCCAAAAAAAAATATGAAAAAAATTTTTTTTTCACCGATTTTGGCCGATTTATATTCTTCCTCATATTTGTGATAAAAAAAAATTGCAATTGGCATTTATTGATTGGTTTGCGCAAAAGCGGCCGCGTTTACGGATGATGAGAATTCATTTCTGGGGTTTTTTTTTTAACTAGTAATGGCAGTGATCTGCGATTTATAGCGGTACTGCGATATTGCAGCGGACACGTCGGACATTTTTGACACTTTTTTGGGACCAATGACATTTATTCAGCGATCAGAAATTTAAATGTCCACTGATTATGTGTATAAATGTCATTGGTAGTGAAGGGGTTAACCTGCAGGGGGAGATCTAGGGGTTAACTGTGTTCCCTGGGTGTGTTCTTACTGTGGGGGAGGTTGGGCTACCATGGGCACGAGAGATCTAACTGATCCCAGTGACAGGGATCAGTAGATCTCCCATGCCCGCACTGTCAGAATGGGGAACTGCCGTGTTTACATCGGCGGTTCCCCGTTCTTCGCCTGTGGCCACTCATCGCGGCTCGCCGGCGGACATCGGGTCCACCCGAGCCGCGGGCACACTCCTCAGGAGTGCGGCCAGTGCGCGCCCCCTAGCGGCAGTTCGCAGAACCGTTTTTTTTTGCTATAAAATTACTTAGAACCCCCAAACATTATATATTGTCTTTTTTCTAACACCCTAGAGAATAAAATGGCGGCCGCTGCAAAACTTTGTCACACCGTATTTGCGCAGCGGTCTTACAAGCGCATTTTTTTTAAAAAACAAAAATCCGTTTTATGAGTTAAAAAATAAGACAACAGTAAAATTAGGCTAGTTTTTTTTCCATATTGTGAAAGATAATGTTATGCCGAGTAAAATGATACACAACATGGTTAAATATTGCATTACAATTTAAATACACCCATTTGATTTTAGATGACTAAAATGATTGTAGTTGACTAAAATGTAATGGAGATGTAGTCGACTAAATAAGTCTAAAACTAAAACAATTGCAGAAGACTAAAATAGGACCAAAACTAAAATGCCATTTTAGTCCTAACATTAAGAGTAAAACTGAATCGAAATTTGCTGCCAAAATGAACACTGCTAGCAGGTGATCGCCGTGCTCCAGGTCAGTGGGACTGGGTGGGATGAGGAGGGGTCCAGTGTAAGTTCACCTTACAGATTTTTCTGTAAAGGTGAACTTACCCTTTAAGTATTCACACCACAATGCAGCATTTAGCACGCATAACATGCAATTTTCACTACACCGGATTTTTATATGCATTGCAATGTGTTTTATATGCATTGTAGTGCTTTTCACCTAAATACTATTTAAAGTAGTTGCAAACCCCTGAATTAAAGCGGTTGTATACCCTGCTTGGACATTTTTACTTACAGGTAAGCCCAAAATATGGCTTACCTGTAGGTAAAATGCATAGCTCCTAAACCTACACGGTTTAGGAGATATTCACCCTGCATGCAGCCGCTGACCTCAGCGGAGCATAAGCTCTGAAGATCTGGCAGATCACGCCAGAACGCAGCACAATTGTGGAACCGGCCACTCACAGTGCCAGAGCCAACAAATCCGGAAAAAAAGCCAAGGGAACATGTCAGCTCCCTCAGCGGTGACCAGGTGCGCTGTGGGAGCTTCGTTCTAAGGTATTTCATAATATGCTAATGTAAGATGCATACTAGCACATTATGCTATTGTCTTGCAGGTTTTTTTTTTCAGCGGTTTACTACAGCTTTAAAAAGAACAAAGCATATCCTCCTATAGTGTCCACTTGCTTCTATCCAAAGACCCAAATGGGAATCTGATTGAATCTAGCAGTCTATGCTTATGCCCACACCAAGCAATTCTGGGACATGGGGGAGGAGGAGATTACATACTTATTTCATGTCCACACACACTGAATTAATGGACAAAGTAGGGGTTAAATTGTACCTGTGCTGTTTTTTTTACTTTTTTATCAGAAAATTAACACAAACTGAACTAAATATTGGGGTGCTGCTGTCAGATTCACCACCCATACACTAATGCTGTTTGATGTTATGTTTTCGAAGACTTCTTGCTGGATTCCAAGACCCCCCCCAAGTTGTGTTGACAAAGCTGTGCTGCATTGACATACATGCACAAAAAATGCAGATTGCTCAACTTAGTGCAATGGTGTCAACTGCTGTTATTGAAAGTCAATGATCTTTAGCATATATGCATTGAGAAACACATCCCAACATATATGGTGTGAATAGGCCCTACAATAGAGAATGGCAGGCTTTTCAGGCCGCTTGTGGTATGTCTGACATACTGGACCGACAACACATTGTGAAACCTATACAGATATGATCTCAAGGAAGGGGTTAGGCACTCTATGGTTAGATAGTTACTTACTTTTTAATGGGCCATTGTTGGCTTTATATTTCAGTGTGTAATTGGTGATGAAACCACGCCGTTTCTGTAAAGGAACAGGTTCCCATACAATAACTGCTTTCGTCTTCTCAACTGACTTGTAGCTAACCATAGGTCCAACCTCAGGAACTGCAGAGAAAAGCAAGAAGATTTACATTTTATTGAGCACCAATATAGGAATTCTAAGGCAATTGTAAGCCTGGGTTCACACTATTGCGAAGACAGACATCGCATGTGATTTGCAACGCATTGCTGTGCAGATCACATGCGATGTCTGTGCAATGTGAATTCAGCCATACAGTTTGTATGGCTGAACTTGGATTGGATTTGCACAAAAAGGGTGCACTGCGATCTGCAAACCGATCTGAGAGTGTCATTAACTTTGCATTGACACCGTAGCTGTTCGCAGGAGACAGTGTAAACTGCCTGCGAGAGAGATACGATGCGGGAACCTGCACTGGAACCGTACATTGCAATAGTGTGGAATCAGGCTTAAGGTATTTTTTTTTTTTCCAATAACAAACATGTCATACATCTAGGAGATCCTGACACCACACAAACTGCATTTTGAAAACCAAGGGTGTTTTACTGTGCAGATCTGAAGGGGCCCAGATCTGATATGAAATGAATATGAAAAATACATTTAAAGAGTTCACAGTCCCCTTTAGAAACACAACCAGGGCTGCAGTACAGATACTATCTGATCTTGGCGTCTGTGTTGTGGATTCTGTGGCTGCCAGATAAAGTTCTATCCAGAACAAATTTATAATGTGTGATCAAGTGAACAGAGATGTTGTGACAAGTCAGGCTGTTTGTTGGTTTCTGCATGTGACAATATATAATGGGTATAGAAAATACCCCCCCCACCTTTAACCACTTGCTTACTGGGCACTTAAACCCCCCTCCTGCCCGGACCAATTTTCAGTTTTCAGCACTGTCACTCTTTGAATGACAATTGCGCGGTTGTGCGGCGTTGTACCCAAACAAAATTGACGTCCTTTTTTTCCACAAATAGAGCTTTCTTTTGGTGGTATTTGATCACCTCTGCGGTCTTTATTTTTTGCGCTATAAACAAAGAGCAACGATTTTGAAAAAAGAATATTTTTTACTTTTTGCTATAATAAATATAAAAAAAACTAATTTATTCATCAGTTTAGACCGATATATATATTCTTCCTCATATTTTTGGTAAAAAAAAAAAAAAAATTGCAATAAGCGTATTTTGATTGGGTTGCACAAAAGTTATAGCGCCTACAGACTATGGACATTGGTTTATGGTGTTTTTATTATTATTTTTTTTTTTTACTGGCAATGGCGGCTATCTGCGTTTTTAATGGGACTGCGATATTACGGCGGACATGTCTGACGTTTTTGACACTTTTTTGGGACCAATGACATTTATACAGCGATCAGATCTAAAAATAGACACTGATTACTGTATAAATGTCATTGGCAGGGAAGGGGTTAACACTAAGGGGGCAGTGAAGGGGTTAAATGTGTTCCCTGTATGTGTTCTAACTGTGTGGGGCTGGGAGGGACATAGCAGATCTCACTGATCCTGATCACAGGGATCAGTAGATCTGTCATGCCCCCCCTCACAAAGCGGGGAACCGACGTGTTTACATCGGTGGTTACCCGTTCTGGCTCTCTGTGAAGTAATCGGGGGTCTCCGACTGACAGAGTCCGACTGACAGAGTCCGCCTGACCTGCGGGCACGCTCATGCAGCGTGCGGCGGCGAGAGCGCGCCTGGCGCAAGCAAAAGGGGAGGACATCTATTGACGGCCTCTCGGCATTTCAGATCCACGCTGTAGTGGTCAATCGGCTATAGCCCGGATCTGAAGTGGTTAAAATAATCACATTTTGTTGCTTTGCAACCTGAAATTAAGGCAGACATAGTTTTTGCTTTATACGCTGATATAACATCAACATGTCAGGAAAAAAAAAACAAAAACAAAATGACTTGGAATAAGGATCAATATTTTGTTGGACCACTTCTTGCTTTATACATTTGCCGACTGCCCTATAGCTATTTTATGGCTACTGGCCGGCCACACTGTGCAGGATCTTGTATAAATACATGTGATCCTGCACTTCCAGGTATCGGGCGCGAGTGCGTGCTGTCAGCGACTTGCTCCCGCTGTGATTCTACATAGCAGGTCCTGCAGACCTGATGTCCACCGGCACCTGCTGACCGTTCTGTACACAGGTTGAACGGGGATGTGCCTATGTAAACAAGGCAGATCGCCATCCTGTCAGTAAAGAAGGCACTGATCCGGTGTTCCTGCAAAGGAGGGACATGGATCTGTGCCTTCTTCTAGTCAAAGCACCTCCCCAGCAGTAGTAAACCACCAACTAGGTACACAGTTAACCCTTTTGATTGCCCCTGATGTTAACCCCTTCCCAGCCAGTGTCATTAGAACAGTGACCGTGCACATCTTTAGCATTGATCACTGTATTAGTGTCACCAGTCCCCAAAAAGGTGGCAAAAGTGTCAGTGTCCAATTTGGCCGCCACAATATCGCAGTCCCACTGATCGCCGCCATTACTAGTAGAAAAAATGAATAAAAATTCCATAAATATATCCCATAGCTTGTAGATGCTATAACTTTTCTGCAAATCAATCAATATAAGCTTATTGGTATTTTTTTACTAAAAAACGTAGCAGAATACACATTGACCTTAACTGATGAATAAATTAGATTTTTTACAGGGTGTTTTATAGCAGAAAGTAAAAAATATTCTTTTTTTTTTTTCCAAAAATTGTAGTGCTATTTTTGTTCATAGCGCAAAAAATAAACAGCAGAGGTGATCAATTACCACCAAAATAAAGCTTTATTTGTGGGGAAAAAAAGACACACATTTTATTTGGGTACAGCGTTGCATGACATCACAGTTAAAGCAATGCAGTGCCGTATTGCAAAAAATGGCCTGGTCAGGAATGGGGGTAAATCTTCCAGAGCTGAAGTGGTTAATTACAGCCTGTAGTCTGTTGGGATAGGTCTCATTTGATGGTTACATTTGATGGTGACCATTTGTGAAATGCAGTCTAAGTCATTTCACAGATTTTCAATGGGGTTTAAGTCTGGGCTCTGACTAGGCCATGTAAGGACATTCACCTTTTTCTCCTTCAACCACTGAGCGGTCATTTTCTCTGTGTTCTTTGTGCCATTGTCATGTTGGAAGGTAAATCTTCTTCCCATTGACAACTTTCTGGCAAAGAGCAGCAGATTTTCCTCAAGAATTTGACAGTAATAGTAATTAGTACTTGCATGCGAGACAGCTCATATACTTTTACACTATTTTGCATCTAAAACATTACATACTTCCTTGCTGGAGATAGGCCGCCACATATCTTGGTCTTTCAGAGCCACTTTTATACAGTGGATAAACTTTGATCATATAGTAAACAAATGGTTGCAGGTCACCTATAAAATGACAAAAGCAAAGATTACATTAAATGCAGAACCAAAATGACTTGTAAAAAATAGAATGAAAATAAGTGAATCAGTAAAAAAGATTTAAAATAATTAAAAACAAAGGCCTGCAAATGAGGCAATTCACTGCAAACTTGGAAACCCC
Source organism: Glandirana rugosa (assembly GCA_018402905.1). NCBI lineage: Eukaryota > Metazoa > Chordata > Amphibia > Anura > Ranidae > Glandirana > Glandirana rugosa. Next base: position 784,462 of record BLSH010277719.1, on the reverse strand, counting down.
CAACATTATGTTGTGTGTATATATTTTTCCTGGACCTCCTCATGTCAGCCTACTATGGGTCAGCTCCGTCCCCTCTGACCCCTTCAGTACAACCTCTTTCCAAGCCCATAAGAGGCGGCTGTCTACCCCTATGCAGTGTTCTTTTTTCGTCCTCGCTCCGGATACCGCTAAAAAAAAAAAAAAAAAAAACAAAAAACATACACACACACACACACACACACACACACACGGTAGGAGACTTGCTGCAAAAACTTGTAATGTCCATGTGATCCTGCTCAGATTCATGCACTCTCCTGAGGTCAGAGGACCCCCTATCTGGGCTGTAAATCTCCCTTTGTGGTGGTACCCGTGGTGCTGGGTCTCAGTTCTGCAGTATAAATGACTGCCTGTGTACACCGGCCTCTACAGAGCCGTTAAACACTGCGGGTATGGGCTATACGGCAAATTGGTGAAACAGCAGGCAGGCAAAGTCTCAGTTCAGCAGTATAAATGACCGCCTGTGTACCCCGGCCTCTAGAGAGCAGTTAAACACTGCTGGTATGGGCTGTGTAGCGAATTGGTGAAACAGCAGGCAGGCTGAGGCTTGTAGTCCCACAGGAACTCCCAGGAGGTTGCTGAGAGCGGCCACTTACTGGTATGATAGGAACGCCCTCTCCCATGCTCTGGTTCCTGCTTCCCTGCTGTGATTACAGCACCTGTAGCTCAAGCTTGTCTCAAAAACACTGCCTCTGTGGTGAGTGATGTGACATGGCTGCTACCTTGGGTTGCTGGATAGATCTCTGGCTGTCTATGTGTTCCCAGGTATCCTTGGTCCTCCTGCCTGCCTCTATAGCACTGAAGAACGCATGGAAAGGTTTTCTATTTTTAACGTGTTTTTTTTTTTTTTTTGTTGTTTTTTTTTTAACCACTTCAGCCCCGGAAGGATTTCCAGCTTTAGGACCAGAGCCCTTTTTGCGCTTCGGCGCTGCGTCGCTTTAACGGACAATTGCACGGTCGTGTGACGTTGTACCCAAACGAAATTTGCGTCCTATTTTTCCCACAAATAGAGCTTTCTGTTGGTGGTATTTGATCCCCTCTGCGTCATTTCTGATCGCCGCTATAAACAAAAGAAGAGCGACAATTTTGCAAAAAAACCCAAATTTCTTACTTTTTGCTAAAATACAAATCCAAAAAAAAAAAATATAAAAAAACATTTTTTTTCACCGTTTTTGGCCGATTTATATTCTTCCTCATATTTGCGATAAAAAAAAATCGCAATCGGTGTTTATTGATTGGTTTGCGCAAAAGTGGTTGCATTTACAGATGATGAGAATTCATTTTTGGGGTTTTTATTTATTTTTTATTTTTTACTAGTAATGGCGGCAATCTGCGATTTTTAACGGTACTGCGATATTTCAGCGGACATGTCGGACCATTTTGACACTTTTTTGGGACCATTGGCATTTATACAGCGATCAGTGCTATAAAAATGCACTGATTACTGTGTAAATGCCATTGGCAGTGAAGGGGTTAACCTGCAGGGGGCGCTCTAAGGGTTAACTATGTTCCCTGGGCGTGTTCTAACCGTGGGGGGACTGCCCTGGCTGGGGAAGGGAAGTGGTCACAGCCTTCGTATACAGGAAGGCTGTGATCACAGCCCTTCCCCCTTCACAGAACGGAGGTCCGTGTTTACATACACGGACCTCCGTTCCTTCACTCCGGGGGGCCATCGCGGGTAGCCGGCGGCAATCGAAGCCGCCGCACCCGCTCCCTGGCCCTCCCCGAACACAGTGAGCGTGCGGGCGCGCCTCCGGCGGCGCGCGCTCACTAGGCGCGATCTCGCGGCCGCCGTCATATGACGGCGATCCGCGTTACAGAGCCACTTTGCCGCCGTCAATTGCCGATCGGCGGTCGGCAAGTGGTTAAAAAGAGTGCATTCTTCCTCTCTACACAGAGAGAAGACCCAGGTGCGGGATAAACACCCGCAGGGAAGTACAAAAAAGCCGCATTACCCGCAAAGAAAGAAGCGCTCAAAGCGTGATAAGTCGGGTCAGAGGAGTGGTCGACGGCGGGACAAAATCCCTGTAGAACGCCACTCCAGCTCACCCTCACCGGGGCCTCATTGCAGTGCCTTGAGCCCAGGGCCAATTGCTGTTGCAACACCAAAAAGCGGCGTGTGATAATCCAGCAGATGCACGCCAGGTGAAGCACTATATTAAGGTGGCAGTCAACGGCGGCTTGAAAACTGTATCTAGAGATCTCGGCCTAGGCGGCACTCATCCGCTTCAGAATCAGAGCTAGATGCTACATATCGCTACAGTTCAGATGAACATTCAGAGGATTCTGAGTCAGATCTGGAACCAGACACTCATGGATTTGATTTTTCCTTGATTCCTTCTTTGGGCCTGATTCTCACCAGTGCGTTTTTGGTGCATTTTGCGGATCTGCACTACAGTCTATTTGGCATTGTTTCCTATGGAACACATTCTGTGTTGTGGGTCTGCAGGGGACGCATGGGTGTGGGTCGAGCCTAAGACCCCTTTTAGAGGCCAGTTTTTTGGGAGACTAAGGTTCCCCCTTTGCAGTCCATTAAGATAATGGTGTATTTTCTAGCAGAAGTAGCCGTGGACCAGGTCAGGATGATAGTGAAATTGATGGCTCATTCTGTGAGGGCATGCAGAGCCCTATGGCTGAAGCATTGGTCAGCGGATAGTGCTTCCAACACAGCTTTTGCTCAGTTCCTTTCGATGGGAAATTTTTTGGCAAGACCTTGGAGTCAGAGGTTCAACGAGTTTCTGGAGGGAACTCTGGGCTTATTCTGCAGGAAAGGAAAAGATATCCTCAGCCCTTTCGTCCTGAGAGATCTAAAGAAGGTTTTGAGGAAGCTTCCACGTACCAATCCGGGGCGACCGTTCTTTAGGCAGTGGAAGGGGCAGGGTCCAGCCTTTCCCAAAGCAACCAAAGCCAAGGCAAACCAGCCAGCGAAAGCTTCAGACAAGCTCTTCTGAAGAGGTCCCCGTCCAGACTTCCCAAGTGGGAGCAGTAGCTCTTACTTTAGAGAGGTCGGGGCGGAAGAAGTTTAAGATGTCTGGGTCTTGGACATCATTCAAAGAGGATATTGCCTAGATTTCAAGGAAAGACCTCCCTAGTCTAATTCTGTGGAGACACGGATTCCTACTTGTCCAGAGAAAAGGGCGGTTTATTTATTGGCATCTCAAGCAATTCTGCCAGTTCTGGAGCACGAGAAGGGAGAAGAATTCTATCCTCCTCTGTTCTTGGTAACAAAATCCTTGGTAACAAACCATTGTCCATTGTGGAGAAGGGAGATTTGCTACCGTCAATAGACCTAGCGAATGCCTACCTACATGTGCCCATAAGTGCATCACACCATCGCTTCCATTTCCAATTTCGTTGTCTGCCATTCGGGCTGTGCACACTCCAAGAACATTTTCAACAGTTTTGGCAGTGGTCATCGCTATCTTAAGAATCAGAGGCATTCAAATTTTTCATTAGCTGGGCGACATTCTCCACCGGGCCGCATCAAAGTCCCTCCTTCAACAGCACGTGCTGATAACCTGCAGCACAATCAGACATTTCGGGTGGTTAATCAACCATCGCAAGAGACGGTTGCAACCAGCTCAACTCCTAGAGTATCTAGGAATGCAATTCAACACTACCCAAGGTCGTGTATTTCTGCCTCTCAGGAAGATTGTGGAAATTCAGACCAAATCAGAAATAGTAATGACCAGGCCATTTCTTATGGCCAAGGATTGTATGCAGTACCTGGGCCTGTTGTCTTCCACGATCCAGATAGTACCCTGGGACAGATGACGGAAGGGGAGATTTCAATACAATTTTCTCCATCAATGGGATCGCCACTCGTTAACCCAGAAGATCTACCATTCAGTACCAATAAAACGGTCTCTGTTGTGGTGGAAGATATCTCAGAATCTATACCGCGGGGGGCCTCTCGAACCTCCAGTTCCAGTAGTGCTGACTACAGATGCCAGTCTAGTAGGCCGGGGAGCTCATTCCTTAAGCCAATAAGTACAGGGCAAATGAGAGGCATCTCTATCTCACCATTCAAACCTGTTAGAATTAGAGGCCGTTCGGCATGCTCTAGTAGCCTTCCAATTGATTTTGCAAAAGGGGCAGTCAAAGTCCTTTCCGACAACAAACCATGGTAGCCTACGTGGCCCAGCAAGGGGGCACCAGGAGCCTCCCACTGCTCAGAGTGGCATGCCACATTTTTCCCTAACAGCAGCATACCTTCCAGGTCCACAAAACAAGCTGGTAGATCAACTGAGTCGGAGTTTCTTGGATCTGAACGAATGGGGCTTGAATCCCAGATGCCTGTTCAAAATCTTCAAGGTCTGAGGGACATCGGTCATAGATTGGGTGGCATTGGAAGAAAACTCTCAGATAACATGTTACTTCTCTGGAAGGTGTGGCCCGCAAGCTCTAGGCCAGGATGCTCTATCCATTCCATGGGACTTTCCCCTAGTCGGTGTTACCTCCTCTCTCGCTAATCCTCAAAGTTTTAATGAACAATCAACAGGAGGAGGTAACCGCAATAGCGGTGTGGCCCTTCTGGCCCAGAAGACCATAGTTTTCACTAGCATACAAAATGAAGATGTGTCAGCCAATTCCTCTGCCTTCTCACAAAGATTTTCTGCTGCAGAACAAGCAGTTTAACCCGAAGCCGGGGAAACTGAAGTTGATGGCGTGGAGGTTGGGAGGAGATCTATAGAGCATTTAGTCGAAAGAAAACTACCAATAATACTTTATTATAGGATATATAAAGCCTTTTGTCCCTTCTCAGCAGGAAAGAGCTGGGATCTGAGGTCACCCTCAGTCTCTAACATATTGGAATTTCTCCAGGAAGGTCTGGGCAAGGGTTTAGCGTATAGCTCCTTAAGAGTGAAAGTCTGCCCTGTCAGCTATGATGAACAAAGATGGGCCTTGGATCCTCTAGTGATGTGCTTCTTCTTCTCAGCAATAAAGATCAGGTCTCCAATAAATCATTTTCCGTAGTGGGACGTGCCTATAGTTCTGAAACCCTTATTAGCACCTCCATTTGGTCCAGTGTCATCATGCTCTTTGTCTCAGTGCAATTTTTTGATGACAATTGCATCACCCAGATGGGTGTCTGAACTGTGTGCTTTCTCAGTCAGGGAGCCATGTTGCCTAATACTCCAAGATGAAATAGTACTCAGACCGGTCCCAAGCTTTCTTCCAAAAGTAGCATCAGCTTTGCATATGAATTGGGAATCAGTCTTATCGGCTTTCCCGGATAGTAACTTGGAAGACTAATGGACTAGGCTAGATCTAGTGCAGGCCTTATCAATATACCTAGGGCGAACTAAGGATTTCTGGAAACAAGATCAGCTTTTCATCTTTCCCGGTGGCTCCAGGAAAGGCACGGCTATGCCACCTAGAATGGTGTCTTCATAGATCGTAAAAACTATCCAGATGGCATATAGAGAGTTGGGATATCCTATAATTTTCCTTTCCTGGATCCTCCTCATGTCAGCCGAGGAACTCCCACCCAAAGTCCGTCGCGAGGTGGGTAAACTAAACACTGCATAGGGGCAGACAGCCGCCTCTTATAGGCTTGGAAAGAGGTTGTCCTGAAGGGGTCAGAGGGGGTGGAGCTGACTCATAATAGGCTGACATGAGGAGGATCCAGGAAAGGTAAATTACGGTAAGTATGAAAACAATTTTCCTTAACCAGTTCCACACTGCGCGCTGTACATTTACCGCGGCAGTGTGGACGCGTCCTGCGAATCGCCGTAAATAGGTGGTGATGTGCGCAGGCCCAGCTAGGGGGCGAGCGCGCGCCGCCGCGCTCTCGTACCCAACACACTCTGGAGGAGTATGCCTGCGGCTCGGGCGGACCCGATGTCCGCCAGCGAGTCGCGATGAGCGGCCAGAGTGAAAGGACGGGGAACCGCCGATGTAAACACGGCGGTTCCCCGCTCTGTCAATGGGGACATAAGAGATCTACTGATCCCTGTCACTAGGATCAGTTAGATCTCTCATGCCCATGGTAGCCCAGCCCCCCCACAATTAGAACACGCCCAGGGAACACAGTTAACCCCTAGATCTCCCCCTGCAGGTTAACCCCTTCAATGCCAATTTATACAGTAATCAGTGGACATTTAAATTTCTGATCGCCGAATAAATGCCATTGGTCCCAATAAAGTGTAGAAAATGTCCGACATATCCGCCCCAATATCGCAGTACCGCTAAAAATCGCAGATCGCCGACATTACTAGTAAAAAAATAAATGAAAACCCCAGAAATTAATTCTCACCATCCGTAAACGCGGCAACTTTTGTGCAAATCAATCAATAAATGCCGATTGCGATTTTTTTTTATACCAAAAATATGAGGAAGAATATAAATCGGCCAAAACCGATGAAAAAAAAATGTTTTTTATATATATTTTTTTGGATTTATATTTTAGCGAAAAAAGTAAGAAATCTTTTTTTTTTTTTGCAAAATTGTCGCTCTTTCTTTGTTTATAGCGGCGATCAGAAATGACGCAGCGGTCATCAAATACAACCAAAAGAAAGCTCTATTTGTGGGAAAAAAGGACGCAAATTTTGTTTGGGGACAACGTCGCACGACCGAGCAATTGAGAGTTAAAGCGACGCAGCTCCGAATCGCAAAAAGTGCTCTGGTCCTAACCTGGGAAATCCTTCCAGGGGTGAAGTGGTTAATTTATTACAGGTACTATATGCTATGTATGTGCACTCAGTTTACACCTCAACTCAGATCCATGTAAAATTTCTCCTTTAAGTTCTATCCATACAGGACACATGGGCACTCTGATTTAGAGGACCATTTACATTCGATATGGGTGGGGAAAGTGGTAGCACTCCCTCTAATTGCCTTGTATACCTGGGTGCTGCTCACTACTTGGGCAGGCGAGAAGCAGAATATAATGTACATGAATACCCAACAGTTCTACTGGTCTGTAATACACAAGCGGAGTCAGACAAGAGAACAACACTCGCTTCTTGACTGACTGACGCGAAGATACACATAATTCTTCTCCCGCTTCCTCTTGATGCCTTAGGATGGAAGTGAGGGGGGTGTTCACCATCTCACACCAAATTGTATTTTTGTCCAGGAAAGAGTTCAGGGCATCTCAAAAGCTGGGTACACATGATCCAAATATTGGCCGGTTCAGCAAGAAACAACCAACATTTAGGCAGTGTGTATGGCTGCCTGTCCGATAGAAGCCGGTCTCACGACTGGCGTCTGTTACACAGTCTTGCTGGAAAACCAGCATCTGACTAGGAGCCAATCAGCGCACATGCCAATGGCTGCACAGTGTTTTCTCCCAGACATGGACACAGGTTCCATGTCTGGGAGATTTCCCCCTTTCCCTCTGACTGACTTAAAGGTCACACCCAACCACTTAACAAGAAGGCTACCCATTATAGTGGTAGGTGAAAAGGCCTGTGTATGAAAGCAGCCAGGGTCAGTAAGCTTTGCCTTGCAGTACTGTAGCCAGGGTGCATGAAAAGTGAAGTATGGGGTTTTTTGCAGATTTATACTTACCTATTTAGAATGCTGCATCTGTCCACAGCTGGTTCTAACACTGAGAACTAAACAATCTAACATCTTAGATTGCTCGGTTTTCACAGCTCCCCGAGCAGAGAGTTGATGACTGTCAGTCACCATTCTTTGCTTTGACCCTCCTCCCTCACTGGAGCGCTGGGCTGTGGAAGGGGTGGGAGCGGCCTGCTCAGGCTCTCTGAGCTGAGCCAGGTGCAGGTCCAGGAATGTGGGTGGATCCCGACCCCAGTGTCACGATCTTGCCCGAGCCTGGCCTGTAGCAATGTGACGTCAGCAGACAGCGGACTTCAGCCCGCTGTCAGCCGAAGACAGGTCACAGGAGCGCAAAATGAACTGCACTCCTGTGATCCACAGAAAAAGTACAACCAAACAAGCTTTGGCTGTACTTCTCCTTTAAATCTATGGATGTTTTTCCTGGTTATCTTACATACACAGAATTTTCTGCATTAACTTGGTCTGGTTTTACACTGGAAATAGCACCCCAAAGTGCAGATGAGAGAAACAGATCACACAGTGGGCTTCAGAGCTCCAAAAAGTGTAGTTAGAACAACAACAGTATTATAGCTAGGACAGATATCTGGTTTTGAATTATATACTCTAGGTGCACATAAAACTGGTAAAGAACCAAGGGCAGAAAATCTTAAGTTAATCATATATGGAAAGATGCGATCACGTAATTAAAAGGCACAATCTTGGGACAATCTCTCATTTGAGATATAAAACAGTGAAAACAAATCTTTAGACTTCTTTAGAGAGAAAGGGTTTACCAGCAATTGTCTTACCTCTCAAGAATGTCCCATTGACGGTGCTTGGCTCTCGCTGCCATTCAACATCACAACCCAGGGAATCTGAGTTTGCACACCATTCTATTACGTAGCCTAGAACACTTTTAGTCGGTGCTGTCCACTCCACCCAAAGTTTTCCATCTTTGGGAAACGCCTTTACGTCAATTTCAGAAGGAAGCGTCACTTTATTTGGAAGAATATAACAAATAAGATGATCACATGGTACAATCCCACGGTTTATATCTAATTATAATCTAGTTATATTTATTAGCTGTGGAGTGATCATTTTCAAAGGAGCAGTAAGCCTATGGCACAAGGAGAGAGAAAAGAGCAAGAGAAGACCGAGCAAGAGCAAAAAACAACTTATTGCAGTTGGGTGTGTATATGCCAACATTGCTCCAAAGGACTAGATCCTAACTTAAAGGGTAACTCCGCTTTTGTGGGGAAAAAATATAGCAATTAAAAAAAAATGACCATACCATATACAGTTGCTACACAAGCCATATTGTAACTGTACATTGGAAAATACATTTCTTTTTCAACCTGCAGCTAATGTAATTTTATGTAAGATTCAATGCAATAGGGCAACCTGGAGGCCTTCTGTACACAGGTGATGTACAGAACTTCCCCAGAAATGTAATTTCCGCACTGATTTTACAGTTCCAATTGTAGGCATCCTCTGCAATGGGAATTGTATTTTTGGTGAAATACTCCCTCCTAAGGGTTATGTCTAAAGGATAATCTGGTAAAGCACGGCCATTCAGGGCTATTAGACACAGGTGATTCAGTTCCTGCACGATGAAATGGGCTCCCCTTTAACATTGTGCCTCTAATAGTGTTTGCTGGGACTACTCCCTGATCAAGAAGAAAACAGACACCACCAGACTTTCATGCAAGAAACACTATATGTGGCCAGAATACTGATAGCTAGAAAATGGCTTTGGACTGACGTACCAACTCATTAGGAATGGATAGTGAACGTCAACCAATCACTGGCATATAAAAAAGGTACTATACATGCACAGAAACTGTCCAACAAAATACCATAACATTTGGGACAGGTGGCTGGAATTGGCGTCCACCTCCACAGAGACGGATCCGCAGCCTGAATAAACACCATTGACATCAACTTAGGCCCCTATGTGCATACCTAGGGATTACCGGTAATACTGCTATTGCCTGCACACAAGCCATCCTGTATTGACTGTACTGATACAGGTTATAGGCAATTGTGTACTATCAAATCTCGATTGTTAGACCACGTTCATATCAAATGTAATGTGTAATGCCATTTTCTATATGTGATGCTCCAGCCTTTGTGTATAATAAAAGTTTGTTGGATTTAAAAAAAAATGATGTCTAAAGGAATGCAGACGCTGCACATTTAATCATGAGAACTCTGCAAGTGCATCCGCTGATCAGACTATACACAGACACTCCCATTCAAAAATCAGACTTCCAAAAACAAAGTAGAGGTTGGACAAGCTACAAAGTTTGTTAAATCCTTGCACTATACACTAATCACTCAGAGTAGAGAGTGTTTTTTTTACCCTCAATTAAAGTGATGTCTTTAACACCTTCCCACCTACCACAGCGTCCCTTTTAAATAGTTCTGAACACCAGGGGGGCAGGAGGAATCCGCACTCATGTGACCACTTTCACAGGCGGCACTCCGAACTACTGCAGTTAATTTATTGGTGGTTGCAATGCAAAGGTATAAAAGGAGACGCGTTTAGGCGGGCACAGCCGCCTTGGTCACAGCTGTGCCCAAGGCGGCTGTGCCAGCCGAAACGCATCTGCTTTTATACCTTTGCATTGCAACCACCAATAAATTAACTGCAGTAGTTCGGAGTGCTGCCTTTTGCTTTCATATCTATTTTGGATGCAGTGGCGAGGACACCCAGGCTGAGCACCTGTACAAGTGGATTTAGACTTTATGGGAATACCAGCAGCACAAGGCAATTAGGACACCTCCGTTGAGCGCTATAGTAAGTAATCAGTGGGCACTATTAAAGTCTACCATTGTGGAGGCAACTAGATTATATGTCAGGCAAGTTAGTAAGAATAAATGGAAGAAAAAACCAATATGGTTCACCAAAGAGGTAAGTAGGATAGTAAAGGGGAAGAAAATGGCATATAGAAGATTCAAGGAAACAGGAGGTGCAGCTGACAGAGAGGAGTATAAAAAGAGACAAAAAGGAGGCCAAACACATTATCGGTGCTGCAAAAGGACAGAAATAGGAGGAAATTGCTAAGTCTATTAAGGAGATATAGGAGATAAAACCTTTTTTAGGTACATTAGTGATGGAAGGAAAAAATACAATGGGATCACTAAATTGAAAACTGGGCACAACACATATGTTGAGGGAGACCAGGATGTAGCAAACCATTTAAACAATTACTTCTGTTCAGTCTTCTCAGAAACAGACTGCACTAATGATAACAAGTTAGGGAATCATATTGGTTCTAGTAATGATGGTTCATTTCTAGGAGTTCTGGAGACAGAGGTAGCTGAGGAACTGGCTCGCTTAAAGCTTAATAAAGCAATGGGCCCTGATGGTATTCATCCCAGAGTTCTAAGAGAACTTTGCGATATAGTTGTTGGACCATTAATAAATCTTTTAAATAAATCTCTTCTAACAGGAGAAGTTCCCCATGACTGGTGGATAGTTAATACTGTACCTATCCACAAGAAGGGCAGCAAGGTAGAAGCTGACAATTACAGGCCAGTGAGTTTAACATCAATTGTAGTCAAGGCAATGGAATCACTTCTGAAAAGAAGAATCATCGATCACCTAAAAATACACAGCTTGCTGGACCCAAAGCAGCATGGCTTTACTGAGGGCAGATCATGCCAGACAAATCGGATTGAATTCTTTGACTATATTACCAGTGTTTTGGACCAGGGTGGTGCTGTGGACATAGCGTATCTTGATTTCAGCAAGGCATTTGATACAGTTCCACATAATGATCTAATATAAATATATACTATATATATAGTATATATGATCTGCTACTGATGGCTCAGTGCCAGGGCATACCTTCAGAGGTCTAGTTCTAGTCCATACCTCGAGAGGTTATGGTGGGTGGTCAGAATGTTCTGGCTGATCAAGATATCATTGTGTGTGTGTGTGTATATATATATATATATATAGATAGATAGATAGATAGATAGATAGATAGATAGAGAGAGCGAGAGAGAGATAGATTTACACATGCACATACACGTAAAATATGCCTCTTGGCGCTCATGCACATTTGCTGTAAAGCATACAAAAGTGTATATTTTCTACCGATGGTGCATACAGCCCTATGCCAGCAGCAGCTATACACATGTTCTTCACATACACAGCCATATGAGACATTCTACGTTTGGGGCATACGACCACATTTGTAAGTACCGCTTAAAAGGGGACAGTAAATGTGTGATTTTGATACCCTTTATTTAGATACCTTTTTGTATGAAAGTCAATTGGAGACTCAGCAGACTAAAGCTTAACCATCCAGATAGGATGTTCTTCAAAAGGCCAATGTGAGACCAGAGGCCTCATGTAAATAGGGGACTTCCATTACAATTAACAATAATTATAATTAATATTCTTGCATGGTAATTATTACATTTTATATGAGAAAGTGGTAGTAAATTCATACCTCTGTTTTTTACATCTGGAATAACCAAAATAGATGGAGGAGATGGACCATAGTTGTTATAAGCAACAATTGAAACTTGAACAGCATCCTTTGGGACAGTGACATTATATTGTCTATCATGTTTTGGCAAAGCATAAGCATCAAGGAAGTTTTTAGATGTTCCAATGGTTATGTTGTATCCTGATATTTCTCCATTAGCATAAGTCCCCAAATCCTGGTATGAAGAAAAACAAATGTAAAGTTTGTATTATTAGTGAGATTGGAAGAACATCATTTAATATTCACTTCCAGACCCGGCCTTTTCAGGCACTTTTTGTTTACATGCAACAATCAGTATTTTTTGGTAGAAAATCAATTAGTACCCCAAACATATATAGTGAAGGCCACCGGTGTTTTAACTTCAATATTGATAGGAGACACCTTGAAGATCCATTCAAGAGATCACCATGGTGTACATGTCTGCCACCCACACAGAGGGTTAAATGTGCTTACCAAAATGTGTGGACTCCAATGCTATCCACAAGTCCATTCAATTCAACCAATAAAAAAATTATTGGTAACCTTGTAGATTTTTGAAGGAACTACGAATACGAAA
>BLSH010277719.1:756203-770369 GCA_018402905.1 Glandirana rugosa | reverse complement strand
ACACACACACATCTATATATGTGTGTGTATATATATATATATATATATATATATATATATATATATATATATACATACATACATATACACATACATACACACAGTATCTCACAGAAGTGAGTACACCCCTCACATTTTTGTAAATGTTTTATTATATCTTTTCATGTGACAACACTGAAGAAATGACACTTGGCTACAATGTAAAGTAGTGAGTGTACAGCTTGTATAACAGTGTGAATTTGCTGTCCCCTCAAAATAACTCAACACACAGCCATTAATGTCTAAACCGCTGGCAACAAAAGTGAGTATACCCCTAAGTAAAAATGTCCAATTTGGGCCAAATTAGCCATTTTTCCCTCGCCGGTGTCATGTGACTTGTTAGTGTTACAAGGTCTCAGGTGTCAATGGGGAGCAGGTGTGTTAAATTTGGGGTTCTCTCTCTCACTCTCTTATACTGGTTACTGGAACTTCAACATGGCACCTCATGGCAAAGAACTCTCTAAGGATCTGAAAAATAGAAAAGAATTGTTGCTCTACAAAAAGATGGCCTAGGCTAGAAGAAGATTACTAAGACCCTAAAACTGAGCTGCAGCACGGTGGCCAAGACCATGCAGCGGTTTAACAGGACAGGTTCCACTCAGAACAGGCCTCGCCATGGTCCACCAAAGAAATTGAGTGCACAAGCTCAGAGTCATATGCAGAGGTTGTCTTTGGGAAATAGACGTATGAGTGCTGCCAGCATTGCTGCAGAGGTTGAAGGGGTGGGGGGTCAGCCTGTTGGTGCTCAGACGCCGCACACTACATCAAATTGGTCTGCATAGCTGTCATTCCAGAAGGAAGCCTCTACTAAAGATGATGCACAAGAAAGCCAGAAAACAGTTTGCTGAAGACAAGCAGACTAAGGACATGGATTACTGGAACCATGTCCTGTGGTCTGATGAGACCAAGATAAAAACTTATTTGGTTCAGATGGTGTCAAGCATGTGTGGCAGAAACCAGGTGAGGAGTACAAAGACAAGGGTGTCTTGCCTACAGTCAAGCATGGTGGTGGTAGTGTGTTGTAGAAATTTAGGATATGTTAATTATGTATTGTCACAGTGTCTCCCAGTGTCGGTTTACCGGTATTCGCTGTGTATAGCGAATATGGCTTTAACCGATATTGAGGACAGGCCACTTACAATGGGAACCTTCCATTATTTGGTAACCATACGCTACCCGTCCGATCATTCCAGCCGGCAGGCGCTCTGAGCGGTTAACGCTGGAACGAACGCTGGCCCGGATCTTTGAGGTGCGATGCACGTTCCGTGACGCGGGTATATTACCGTCAATCGGGGGGCCCCTGTATTATGTACTGATTGATCCGCTTGGCGGGGATGTACTTGCGGTATGGAATCAGTATTGCCTTTTATGTAAGGATAATGGTCTGTAAGCTTTCTGTCATGTCTGATCCATGTGGCAGAAACCCACAGCTATATTCCTTTGTGCATAATTTACCCTTTAATGGAACAGTAGTATAATCACTATTAAATATAGCTCTATGAACTATATTTCATAGGATTAGTTGTAATGGCAGTTCTGGCTTTGCATGTGTGGCGTTTTGGCGGGAAAGCCTCTGTGAGATAACACGTTGGTTTCAATGAGAGCCAGGTTTCCACATGGCTTTCACTGTTATCTGGAGTGTGTGTATCTCCATCCACCCAACGCCTGTGACTCATCCAGGCTGGCCAACCCTTCCACATGCATGCACGCCTCTTCTATTGTATCGTTTGAATATAAACAAGTGTGTCATTGGTTGTTATTTTGTATTGAGCTCATGTCATGTGACTGTGCCTTGGAGGCTGGTTGGCTGATTGTGAAGCCACCAAGTCCTTTTGTTATCCCTGTCTGATTCCTATAAATTAAACCAGCAAGCACTGCTAGTCAGGACTGATGGGCGAGCTTGCAATGTGAGAACAGCTATTGTGTCTGTCTTACTTGCTTTAACATGAGTGCACTCAAATGCATTATGCAAAAGAGCTGAAAAGTGTGTTTATTAGCGCAAGCAAAATATAATGCCCCAAGGTATTATAATTTCGCTAACAAGTGTCATGGTCTGGGGCTGCATGAGTGCTCCTGACACTGGTGAGCTACAGTTCATTGAGGGAACCATGAATGTCAACATGTACTGTGACACACAGAAGCAGAGCATGATCCCCTCCCTTCAGAGACTGGGCCGCGGGGCACTATTCCAACATAACGACCCCAAACACACCTCCAAATGACCACTGCCTTGCTAAAGAAGCTGAGGGTAAAGGTGATGGACTGGCCAAGCATGTCTCTGGACCTAAACCCTATTGAGCATCTGTGGGGCATCCTCAAACGGAAGGTGGAGGAGCGCAAGATCCACCAGCTCCGTGATGTCATCATGGAGGAGTAGAAGAGGACTCCAGTGGCAACCTGTGAAGCTCTGGTGAACTCCATCCCCAAGAGGGTTAAGGCAGTGCCGGAAAATAATGGTGGCCACACAAAATATCGATAGTTTGGGCCCAATTTGGACATTTTCACTTAGGGGTGTACTCACTTTTGTTGCCAGCGGTTTAGACATTAATGGCTGTGTGTTGAGTTATTTTGAGGGGACAGCAAATTTACACTATATAAATATTTACAAAAATGTGAGGGGTGTACTCACTTTTGTGATACACTATCTATATATACACACACACCTACACAGTGTGCAGTATATGTGTATAATATATATATATACACAAACACACACACACAGCAGGTAAAATAATTATTGAACATGTCACCATTTTCTTGGCTATTGGCATGAAATTTTCACGTGTCGGTAACAACCCATGCAATCCATACATCCAAAGAACCCAAAACAAATAAGTTCAGAAATTAAGTTATGTGTAAAAAAAATGGAATGACACAGGGAAAGTATTGAAACCGCTGACTGAAATTTATTTAATACTTTGTAAAAAATCCTTTGTTGGTAATGACAGCTTTAAGATGCCTCCTGTATGGAGAAACTAGCCGCATGCATTGCTCAGGTGTGATTTTGGCCCGTTCTTCCACACAGTATTCAAATCTTGGAAGGTTCAGTGGGCCTCTGCTATGAACTCTGATCTTTAGTTCTTTCCATAGATTTTCTATTGGATTCAAGTCAGGTGATTGGCCGGGCCATTCTAGCAGCTTTATTTTCTTTCTTTGAAACCAATTGATCGTTTCCTTGGTTTTGTGTTTGGGATCATTGTCTTGCTGAAATGTCCACCCTTGTTTCATCTTCATTATCCTGGTAGATGGCAGCAGATTTTTTTTTCAAGAATGTCTTGGTAAATTTTTCCATTCATCCTTCCTTCAATGATATGAAGTTTGCCAGGACATTATGCTGAAAAACAGCCCCACACACAAACGACCACCTTCAAACTTCACTGTTGGTATGGGGGTGTTTTTGGATTGATGTGCAGTGCCATTTGACCACAAAACATGGTGTGTATTATGGCATCCAAAGAGTTAAAATTTGGTCTCATCTGACCAGACTACTATATTCTCCCAGTATTTCACATGTCTAAATGTTGTCCAGCAAACTTTAAATAAGCTTCAACATGCTTTTGCTTCAGCAATGGAGTCTTGTGTGGTGAGCGTGCATACAGGCCATGGCGGTTGAGTGCATTACTTATTGTTTTCTTTGAAACAATTGTACCTGCTTATTCCAGGTCTTTCTGAAGCTCTCCACAAGTTGTCCTTGGTGCTTGGGCAACTCTTCTGAGAATTCTTTTCACTTTTCAGAAACCTTGCAAGGAGCAACTGGTTGTTGCCGGTTTATAGTGAAATTATGTTCTTTCCACTTCCAGGTTATGGCCCCAACAGTGCTCACAGGAACATTCAGAAGTTTAGAAATCCTTCTGTAAACAATGCAATCAGAATATTTTGCAACAATAAGACTGCAAAGGTCTTGAGAGAGCTCTTTACTTTTACCCCCCATGAGATGTTTCTTCTGTGACACCTTGGTAATGAGACACCCTTTTATAGGCCAGCAGATGAGACTGAACCAGCTGATATTAATTTGCACTGACATGGGGCAGGATTGCTTTCTATTACTGATAGATTTCAGCTTGTGTCTTGGCTTTCCATGCCTTTTTGCACCTCTTTTTCTTTATGTGTTCAATATTTTTTTCCCTGTCTCATTACATTTTATTACACATAACTTAACCACTTGCCGACCGGTCAATGTAAAAACACGGCCGAAAGGTGGACTCATTGTTATGGGAGGGTGCACTATAACGTCCTCCCAGAATCACGCTCCTGTGCACCCCCTGGGGCGCGCACCCGGCAGTATTCGTGACTGCCGGGTCCGGGAGACCTGGCGCATTACGGTAAACGTCCACTTGCAGCAGACCTTTACCATGTTGTCGCTCAGTCATCCACATCCGTGCTCAGCTATCCCCTTCTGTGCTCAGCCATCCCCTTCTGCGCTCAGCCACCCACATCAGTGCCCATCCGTGCCACTAGTGCCCATCCGTGCCACTAGTGCCCATCCCTGCCACTACAGTGCCCATCCGTGCCACTACAGTGCCCATCCGTGCCACTACAGTGCCTCACACTAGTGTAATAGGTAGTCAAATTAGATTTGAAATTTATGCCCCTAGAACGGCAGATGGTACTTACTCCCTGCATGTTGGGCCTCTGTATGTGGCCAAGCTGTGTAAAAGTGTCACACATGTGGTATCACCATAATCAGGAGTAGCAGAATATATTTTGGGGTGTAAGTTTTGCTAGGTACATGCTGTATGTTAGAAATATTGTATAAATAGACAACTTTGTGTAAGAAAAAAAAAATGCGTTTTCATTTTCTTTCCTCATTTTCCAAAAACTTGTGGAAAAAATTACATATTCAAAAGACCCATTATGCCTCATAGAATATACGTTGGGGTGTTTACTTTCCAAAACGGGGTCATTTTTTGGGTGTTTCCATTGTCCTGGTGCTCCAGGACCTTCAAAATTGTAAGAGGTAGTCAAGAAATGAGATGTGCAGTTTATGCTCCTACAACGCCTGATGGTGCTCAGTGCATGTTGGGCCTCTGTATGTGGCCAGGCTGCGTAAAAGTCTCACACGTGGTATCGCCATACTCAGGAGTAGTAGAATCTGTTTTGAGGTGTAATTTGTGGTATGCATATGCTGGGTGTGAGAAATAACCTGTTAATATGAAATTTTTGTGAAAAGAAAAAAGAAAAAAAAAATCTTCATTTTGCAAAGAATTGTGGGAAAAAAAATTACAACTTCAAAAAACTCACCATGCCTCTTACTAAATACTTTGGACTGTCTACTTTCCAAAAAGGGGTCATTTGGGGGGTATTTGTACTTTCGTGGCTTGTCAGGGTCTCAAGAAAGGAGATAGGCTGTTAGTACATCAGGTGTGATCAATTTTCAGTCAATGGCACCATAGGTTGTAGACTTTAACTTTCACAAATACCAAATATCATCCACTAATTTGTTTTTGTTTTTTAATTTACCAAAGACATGTAGCAGTATACATTTTGTCCAAAATTTATGAAGAAAAATTACTAATCTGCAAAATGTTATAACAGAAATGAAGAAAAAATGCATTTTTTTCAAAATTTGAGGTATTTTTTCATTTATAGCGAAAAAAAAAAAATCCAGCGGTGGTTAACCACTTCAGATCCGCGCTATTGCCGAAGTACGGCTCCAGCGTGGATCTGAAATGCCGGGACGTCGTCCCCTGTGCACGCTCCTCGCTCGCCCCCTGGTGGCAGCGGCGGCGCGCGCGCCGCATGCTGTGCGAGCGTGCCTGTGGCTCGGGCGGACATCCGCCGATCTCTTTCAGGAGCCTCAGAACGGGGAACCGCCGTTGTAAACACGGCGGTTCTCCGTTCTGTGACAGGGGACATAGCAGATCTACTGATCCCTGTCACTGGGATCAGTTAGATCTGTTATGTCCCGACCAGCCCCGCCCCCCCACAGTTAGAACACACCCAGGGAACATATTTAACCCCTTCACTGCCCCCTGCTGGTTAACCCCTTCAATGCCAATGACATTTACACAGTAATCAGTGGATATTTAAATTTCTGATCGCTGTATAAATGTCATTGGTCCCAAAAATGTGTAAAAAATGTCCAACATGTCTGCTGCAATATCGCAGTCCCGCTAAAAATCGCAGATCGCCGCCATTACTAGTAAAAAAAAAAATAATAAACGCCATAAATCAATTCCCAGTTTGTAGACGCGATAACTTTTGCGCAAACCAATCAATATACGCCAATTGCAATTTTTTTTTTACCAAAAATATGTAGAAGAATATATATCGGCCAAAACTGATGAATATTTTTTTTTAATGGATTTGTACTTTAGCAAAAAGTAAAAAATATTGTTCTTTTTTGCAAAATTGTCGCTCATTTTTTGTTTATAGCGGCGATCAGAAATGACGCAGCGGTGATCAAATACCACCAAAAGAAAGCTATTTGTGGGAAAAAAAGGACGCAAATTTTATTTGGGTACAACGTCGCACGACCGTGCAATTGTCATTCAAAATGCGACAGCGCTGAAAGCCAAAAATTGGTCTGGGCAGGAGGGGGGTTTAAGTGCCCAGTAAGGAAGGGGTTAAATACCACCAAAAGAAAGCTCTATAAGTGTGGAAAAAACAAAAACAAAAAAAAAAGACGACTAAATGTTCATATGGGTTACAGTAGAGTATGACTGAGTAATTGCCATTCAAAATGTGAGAGCACTGAAAGCTGAAAATTGGTCTGGTTAGGAAGGGGGTTCAAGTGCCCGGTGGTCAAGTAGTTAATTTCTGAACGTATTTGTTTTGGTTTCTTTGTATGTATGGATTGCATGCGTTGTTACTGCCGTTAACATTTCAAGTCAATAGCACGTTCAGAAATACATTTACCTAGAAAAATGGTGACGTGTTCAATTCTTATTTTACCCGCTGTATGTGTATATAGAGAACATACTGTACATTCATATACACACACACACACACACACACACACACACATATGTAGCATGTAAGAGCCTTGGTTTTTGATGTTCTAAAAAGCAGACATTATTTAGGCCCATATGCTGGGGGAATAGGCTTCCTACTTCCATTTGCGTCTCTACTGTAATAGACTGATGAGATAACTTCTCTAAGTTGCTTTCTAATTGCCAATTCATCTTTGAACGTTTGATTACTTCTATACATGTACTGAAGCTTTCCATGGTATGATAGAAATATATCTATGGCAGATGATCTATTTTCACTGAAATATCACACTGTGGATGATTTACATAGCAGCAGTCTTCTTGTGCATATAATTTTTTTAATGAAAAGCAAATTTACAAGATAATAATAAACCTTTGTGTATTAAGCAAAGAAATTTCAGCATGCTCGAAGATTTGTATGCAGAATTCTAAAGATTATTTATGGTTGTTCACTATATTTGACTGCTACTGGAACTCCTATTATACAGCAAAAACTGTCAGTCTACACTAGATCTGTCCTCTTGTCTCACAGCTTAGTGAATATTTTTACCTTCCACATTAACCAAACAGTCCGGACGCCATTACTATCTGGATCATCAATCTTCCTCCAAAATTCTGGGGCTCGCGAGGGAGCTAAGAGATTCAAACGGAGAAAAATAGGACAGTTTATTGCTCTGTGGTTATAAAAAGCCAACGCCCTGCACCTACTTTTTGCCTGCTTGCTAACAAATTATTCCAATGCTGTTACATTATGGGCTTCACTGGGGAGCTATAACAACCAGTATTACCTAGTTCTACCCATCTATCAATGCCATTATCAAAAGTATCCAGTTGGGCTGTTTTACCCTACTGTTACCTTGTGATCCTAGTAGTAACACTTCCTGTCCTAGGGTGAGAACTCCTACTCACTGCTTTATATCCAGGATAAGCATTGTCACCTTTGGCTGCTCGCTCCTGATTTGTAATGCAGTATATCTCCCTTTCTCAGCAACACAGGGGTTGAGGTCTTCTTGAGTTCACAAAACAGAACTGGGCAGGGCTGATAACAATGCTTGAGAATTCAGTGCAACAGAGATGCTTTTTCGCTCATTTTTGGAAGTTATAAGCTCACGTTTTCTGACAGGATCAGCCGGTATTGCTTTGCACTTATTGAACACTAATGCTCAGTGGTTAATTTACCGGACCAAAAGAAAGCAAAAAATGGACAATAGTTTGGGCTTACATACACTTTAGGCTAAATAGTACAGTTATGTTTCCCCATAATGCAGAATAAACCTAGGAGTCTAGCTGTCAGAGATTGAGGCTACTATTAAAGCGTAGTTCCACCCAAAAGAAACAGAGCTTTTGGGGAGGAGCAGGTACCCGATTTTGACAGGTACGTGCTTCCACTTCCATGGCAACCGGGGAAACAAAAGTTCTCCTTCCATAAGTCTTCTGGGACACAACAGGTCCAAGAAGACTTCGGGACCAGTCACAGAGCACAGCGTCGCTCGTGCATGCACAGTGGGCACTCGGCTGTGAAGCCACAAGTTGTCACAGCCAGGTGCCCATAGTAGAGATGTTGGCACCGCCAAGTGAGGACACAGGGAGAAAATGGCTGGGGTGAGTACATTACGGGATCGTGGGACAGGTGAGTGGCTGTTTATTAAAAGTTAGCAGCTACACTTTTTGTAGCTGCTGACTATTAACAAAAAAAATGACTGGAACTCTGCTTTAAGGCCTACTACTACAGGAGGCGGAGGCTTAAAATACAACTGGTACTGTCTTTACTTAGCCTAAAAAAATGCTGCCACCACATCCAAAGATTGGTAAGCTTTAGGCCCCCTTCACACTTGTGCGACGCAATTTTACAGCAATTTTGACATGATTTGGGATCAGTACGACTTTGGTCCGACTTTGTTGCAACTTTCGCACAATGTAAACATATTGCAAAGTTGTACAGAAGTCGTTTGCATTAGACGTTAAGGGTTTAACATTGAAGTCTATGGACCTCAAGTTGCAACCAAGTTGGACCAAAGTAATGCAAGGACTACTTTGAAGTCGGCGTGACTTGAAGTCGTACATATATGAATGGTACTCCTTGGAAATCATGGGGAACGACTTGCCAAGCGACTTTGCAGTCCCAAGTCACAGGACAACTCGCATACGTGTGAAAGGTGCCTAAATTTAAAACATTTGTATTCTTGGGTTTAGATATCCTTTAAGAGTCAGTTTCTGTACACTTTCCTACTACATTCTATAAGGTCATTTTAAATTAAAATAGCTAAGGTAGACAAATACATGTAAATATAAACTTTAGTCTAATTCAACCATTCTTTCGCACAGATCAAGAAAGGTCATTTCTACTGGAAATGGTTTATCTTGAGGGTTCTATTTTAATCTGTAAATAGCAAGGAGCTCAATTTTTTCATAAACTGTACCAAAGCTGCATGTCACATCAGCTACACTGCTTTACTTATTGTGAAAGAAAATGATCAGAATATTTTTCTTATTTACATGTAGAAGCAGAAGTTACATCACTTTGCTTGATCTGCCTTTCCACTCATTAGAAAATGAATATATTATTATGGAAGAGTTTTGTGGTTTACCATAAGCTGTATTGTTAATCACAAAGCACTTCTTTTTCATTTACAGCAGGAGTGCCCAACCACGGGCCTGTGGGCCACATGTGGCTTGCGGAGCCCTCTGATGTGGCCCACGACCTGCTGCTCTGGAATGGCAGGTCAGCAAGCCTAGTTTGTGGGTTACCGATCCGCCATCCCAGAGCATCAGTATTGAGAATAGAGGAAGCATGTGGCTGCAATTAAGAGCAGAGTTGTTGCCTCCGGTATAGCACCGGCTCCTATCACAGGTGGAGTGATACCAAATGCAATCCACTTGGGCCAGCAACAGCCAGCGATAACTGCAGGATCCCTGAAGCTAAGATTGAGGTCAGTATTTAATTAAAATTATATAGCAATGGGCATTTCGGTTCTTTGCACTGGTAAACTGATCCGCAGGTGCACTACCTGCACTGAGCCATAGAATTCTTTTTTTACCTGCGGGTTTGGTGCATTTTCTGAAAGCACACCAAAACTTCTGAATGCAGGATATAATAGAATTATATGGCAAGGTGCAGGTAACCTGCAGGAAAGTTACAGGTGCACTGCGCTGCACTCATGGCGCGGGTAAACCATGGCACATCAGTGTGAAAGCCTAAGGACCCTTTCACATGATCGGGTCCGCCTGTCCGCATTTCAGGCGGACCCAATCGGACCCTCCATTCACCTCTATGGACCAGCAGATGTAAACAGACATGTGTTTACACCTGCCTACTTCCAATCCGCTATAAAAAAACACAATGTGGTCCGTCCCCTTCTATCTGGGCTGATCAGAGGACCCAAAGAGTAGAACAGGCTGTGTCCATGTCCTCTCTGCATATGCAGAATGGACACAGACCTGTCCACCGCCCGCTCCGCTCAATGTGGCCTGCGACCGGTTGCCTAGTCACTTAAATGGCCCTCGCTCATCAAAAGGTTGGGCACCCATGATTTAGAGGTTAAAAAGTATAAAAAATACATCTACAAACACAAAATCCCTATAATATACAGAATTAAACATGTATTTTAGCATACCAGACTCTGGGGTCATGGCTTCATACTCCTTACTCCAATCACTCCAGTATCCTTTATCGTTCTGCTGCTTACAGCGCAGGGAAAGGATATACTTTGTATAAGGTTGCAGATCTTGCAGCGTATATGAATTTCGGGTTTTATCAATGTCATTTGGAGGTACCTAAAAAGACAATCATATTTACTGTTAAAGAGGTTGTAAACTCTGAAATAAAAAAAAAAAATAAAAAAGTTTATTCTGGGTTTGCAGGCGCCGGCGCTGTGATTGGCAGGAGCGGCGATGATGCCACTCCCTCGCGTGTGCGCAGAAGCAGCTGTTCACGGCCCGGGGCTCGGACAGAAATACATCAAGGGAGTGGATAAGGTTCAAGAGGGCAGTCTTTTCAATATGAAACCAAAATCAAG
This sequence comes from Glandirana rugosa, assembly GCA_018402905.1. Lineage (NCBI taxonomy): Eukaryota > Metazoa > Chordata > Amphibia > Anura > Ranidae > Glandirana > Glandirana rugosa. The sequence goes on along the minus strand of BLSH010277719.1, from coordinate 759,382 downwards.
AACACTGGGACATGACCTCAAACTAACTGGAGGGAAGTTCAAAACTAATCTTAGAAAGTATTATTTTACAGAAAGGGTGGTTGATGTTTGGAATAAATTACCAACAGAGGTTGTGAGACAGTCAACAGTAAATGGCTTCAAAAATGCTTGGGATAAACATAAATCTATAGTCAGACAACAATGTTAATGTAAAAAAAAAAATATATATATAAAAAAATAAAATAAAATAAAAAAGGGGCAGACTCGATGGACTACTCAGTCTTTTTCTGTCTTCACTTTTCTATGTTTCTATGTTACCATGGCGGTTCCTTCATAGCGCATGCGTCAGTGATGTTACTGGCTGCATCTAATGTAAATATCTCCTTAACGGTGCACGTTTAGGAGATATTTACACTATCTAAAGGTAAGACTTATTATAGACTTACCTATAGGTAACTGTCAACAGAGGAAGTTTAGTTCCTCCTTAACCCATTCATGATCTTTCTGAACATAGGGTTTAATTTTGTTTTCAAATCTGCTGTAAAATGCCAATGCAGGCGCTATCCCTGTTTTAATGATGTTATGAGGCAGTATCTTGTCAACACTACTTTATATGCTGGACTGACGGTGATATAATGCTGGCACACAGTATTATAGTATCTTCTACATCTCCATGTCCTTCATTATTAGGCCAGTTAGCATAATGGCAGCTAAAACATTGAGGTGCTCCCTTACAGGTACTTGCATGAGCCCGGAGGTATGTCAGCAGTCTGTCTAGCTGCTGGCATGAAGTAAAAACATGGCAAATACAAACTGGAAATTAATTCAAAACCGTTAATTTTTTCAGTCTTGGAAAGCTTGGATGACCGTTTAAAAAAAAAAAATGGCCTGGATTATTTCTTAAATGCAGACAATATAATTGGATACTTATATTTATAGGTAAAAGTTGATCCAGGTAATATCCAATTGCCTTTTGGGTTTTTGTTTTTCATTTTTTCTCCAATCTGGGTTGAACTGAAAGGACTTCTGTCTTTTTTCAACCAGACTAACTATGAACTATGGAAGAGTGGGTGAAAAACCATTCAGTTTTCTGTGTGCATTTTTGGAGAGTCCAAACCATACATGGAAAATGTAGTTCAGAGAGGGGAAAGAGAAAGTGCAACTCAGAGCAATTCCAGGTATCACTGAGGCAGGAAGTGAGGATCAATCTCCCCACTGAGGACACAGCCAACTATATAACCTGACAAAAGGTCTTTGGCAGGCCATACATTATGTATACTATGTCTCTCGCAGCGCTATTAATGTTTAGGTTTTTAGTCTTTATTTTAAACTTGTTATTCAGACAGTAGACCAAGCTGTCCAAGTAAAGTGGAAGTTAGAGGGTGGAGACAAACTGTCAGAGCGCTTACAATGATCAGCTTTCATTTATATAAAACCTTTATCCCAAAGGGTAAAAAAAAAAGTTTCTGCAAAAGCCTAAAAAGTTAATTTGGCCTTAAAAGTGTTAGCCAAGGCCACCCAAAACTGCTAGTGCATCTAACACTACCCTCTGCCCAGGTTAACAATGCTAAAGGTGTCTCCATTGCTCCTTAATTCACAGTGAAGACACCCTAAGACAGGAAGTGTGTTAAAGTGGTTGTAAACTCTGTTACACCACTTGTACCTACAGGTAAGCCTATAACAAGGCTTACCTGTAGGTACTAAGATAGGCAGTAGTAACCGCGCTAGGCTAGAAAGTAAAAGCAAATTTGGGGGAAAGCTGCCATACAACGACCAAACAAATCGTAAACAGGTTAATTCATACAGAATGACGCTAATCCCAATATGAGCATATAATATAACTGAATAGATGGATAGAAAGCCACATATACTATAAAACAAGATATGCAAAAACAGGGATCACCTTACATACATGTAAACAATATGAATATGTGACTGGTTGGTAAAGCAACCCAACCTCAATATAACCACAAGAGATGATTGAGTAAATTAAATAAGTGATCCACATAAAGTGCTAAATGAATATCACATCAATAGTAGAGTTGTAAATATGTGCTTTGAGAAGATGAAGGTGAGGTGTGACCCCACAAATAAACCGTCAAGTCCAAAATAAAAAATTAAAAACTGTGTAGAGTTCCAAACAATAAAGTTCTTCAGTTGTAGCCAAAGGAAAGTATGTGTAAAAATATCAAGTGTTCCATATAGTGAAGGTGTGTCTACAACTGTGACCAAAAAAGTGACAAGGAGAAAATGGAGTCAGGGCTGTCCACCCCTTAGGATTCAAGGCTTACCGGATAGTGGATATATTCATGCCTGAATATATAGTATGGTCCAGATAATCACGGTGTAGACAGGGTCGCGTCACACTATCCTCACCAACCAGGAACCTCCAAGGGGGGAGGGGGAGGAAACGCCACACGGTCCTGCACCCGTTCGTTCACTATATCCGGTAGAGGTAGTCCTCAGCCAAACAGCACCAACAGGGGTTCCAGGTGGTCCAGTACCAAACTCAGAAATCTGCTCTGTGCAACAATGTTGCATAGACCTGTCAACTCCTTCTTCCTGCAGGTGTCCCTACTGCAAGTTGTGTGCTATGGTGGCATCCATGCAGATGCGCTCCCAGGCCAGTCTGTGTGTGTGTCCATAGACACACAGAGTTGCACAGAGCAGATTTCTGAGTTTGGTACTGGACCACCCGGAACCCCTGTTGGTGCTGTTTGGCTGAGGACTACCTCTACCGGATATAGTGGACGAACGGGTGCAGGACCGTGTGGCGTTTCCCCCCCCTCCCCCCTTGGAGGTTCCTGGGCGCAGTGTGATAGGAGTGGTTGGTCCTTGGAGGTTCCCCCCTCCCCCCCCTTTGCGGTGTGCCAGGACGTGGGCAAGCAGGTGATATAGGCCATCTCCATCAGGAGTCGGTTTGTCGTGGTTGTCCCCAAGGCCCACCAGGTCATGGTTTGAGTCTTTAGACGAGACACGTTGAGACACACAGATACCTGTGTGTGTGTCTGACCGGACCCTCGCGTAGACGTACCTACGGTGGTATCGTGTGTTGAACGTCATCCCTGTGGACGTCCTTCTTCCTCAACTGTCCAGATACGTTGTAACAACGTGTCTCGTCTAAAGACTCAAACCATGACCTGGTGGACCTTGGGGACAACCACGACAAACCGACTCCTGATGGAGATGGCCTATATCAC
>BLSH010277719.1:745141-756193 GCA_018402905.1 Glandirana rugosa | reverse complement strand
TCCCCCCTCCCCCCTTTCCTGGTTGGTGAGGATAGTGTGACGCGACCCTGTCTACACCGTGATGATCTGGACCATACTATATATTCAGGCGTGAATATATCCACTATCCGGTAAGCCTTGAATCCTAAGAGGTGGACAGCCCTGACTCAATTTTCTCCTTGTCACTTTTTTGGTCACAGTTGTAGACACACCTTCACCATATGGAACACTTGATATTTTTACACATACTTTCCTTTGGCTACAACTGAAGAACTTTATTGTTTGGAACTCTACACAGTTTTTAATTTTTTGTTTTGGACTTGACGGTTTATTTGTGGGGTCACATCTCACCTTCATCTTCTCAAAGCACATATTTACAACTCTACTATTGATGTGATATTCATTTAGCACTGGATTAGCACTTTATGTGGATCACTTATTTAATTTACTCAATCATCTCTTGTGGTTATATTGAGGTTGGGTTGCTTTACCAACCAGTCACATATTGTTAATATTGTTTACATGTATGTTAGGTGATCCCTTTTTTTGCATATCTTGTTTTATAGTATATGTGGCTTTCTATCATCTATTCAGTTATATTATATGCTCATATTGGGATTAGCGCCATTCTGTATGAATTTACCTGTAGGTACTGTATACATCTCCTAAACATGCAGTTTAGGAGATATTCACTGCTGCCAACGCATATCGACGCATGCGCACTGAAGGAATGGCCCGCTCGTTTCTTCAGGGCCTGTGCCATGACCAGCAGCTCCCGCGCATGCAATCCAATCCGATCACAACGTCAGAGCCCACAAACCCAGAAGTATCTCCAGGAATGATGTTGGCTCTGTCAGCGGTGTGTCAGTGCCCATTCGGAAAATTGAAAGGCTGGAGGAAGTGTCAATGGACTGAGGCCGAAAATCACTGCACCTCATGCTCCATTGAGAATTATAAGTCTTGTTATGATGATCTATGGTTTGTCTTTGTTCATGAAGATGCCTCAAAATCCTGTATTGGTTTCTGGTATTAAAATAAGGAATTTAAAAAAAAAAATGTACACATCATTTGCAGGAAAAAATGGGCATTGCTTTTGCGATGAGTGAATCATGGCTGCAAGGTCAGGCTCCTGCAAAACCCTTCTTCCCTCTCTCTGTTCATATTGAGGTATAGACTTTCAGTTGAAACGTTGGAGGAAGTGTCAATGGAAATCACTGCACTCATGCTCCACTGAGATTTTCAAGTCTGCCTGCCGTGGTGGAAGATGGGACTTGTAGTTCATTTATTCACAACTGAACTGATTTTAAAAGTGATAGCTGTTGCTGCAAGAACCCCCCCACACTGTCATTTGGGGGGGGGGGGGCATTTGCAACATGTTACACCTTAAATATGGGTGGTATATTGAGCAATAGATTAAGTTAGCCTTTAAGCTATAGAACAAGGTGTTCTGATGTCATAAATGCAAATTAAATTATTACAGGAATAAAGTTGGGAATTAAAAAAAAAAAAAATGCTCCATCCAGAGATACAAGTAGTGCACAATCCTCCATATGTTGAACTGCAGCTCCCAACAAGCGCTGCACAGAGAAATAGAACTTCTATTTCCAAAAACCCTGTGGGGCCAATGATGACCAGTGTATCAGAACACTTAAACGCATCAGTAGAGTTACCTGCTCCCACTCTGTGCTGTCTTTCTTCCGGTATCTGAGGTTGTATTTGATAGGGAATAAAGATTCCTTTAATGGATTTTTCCACTCAATCTTTAGAGCCCTTTGCAGCTGAGACAAGGAAACCACCTTTTCAATTTCTGGGGGATTCGGCTTCACTACACACAAAGTGAGAAAAAATAAAAAGAGAAATGAGATACAACGTTACAACAGTGCAAATAAAAGAAATGTATACTGTGTGTTACAAAATTTATAACAAGATATTAAATAATTACACACTAGGGAACGGTCTTTTAGCATTATCTAAAGTAGTGCCCACCAGTATATCAAAACTATCCTACACAGAGGCCATGATAGAAGCAAATGCTTAGAAGACTATGTCAGACACTGAACATAGTACTCAACCTACATGTTTTGTTCATGCTTCTAGCATAAACAAACCATGGTCTATAAAAATTTAACCCACACTTTAAAATAAATAAAAGTCAATATTTAGGTGTGTACCACCCATGGGTATTACAAAATGTACTTATAGTGTTTCTGTAATCCATAAAAAGCAATACTGTTGACACAATGTTTTTTTTTACTGAAAGTACATTGGTTAAGCCCTGGTTCACATTGGTGCATTGTGGCATGCGATTTGACATGTCAAATCGCATGCCAAATTGGCGGCAATTGCTGGCAATGACACTGTCCGAATTGGTGCAACGCTGCATTTGCGGCGCCGTGCCGATTTACAAATGTAGTTTCTGTACTACTTTAAGGTGTGATTTCCATAGATATCTGTGCACCAACCTGCACAGACGTCTCTGAAATCGCACCTGAAGTCGGAACGGATATGCGGGAATGAAACGATGCGAGTTCACCTAAACTCACACCAATGTGAACCTAAGCTTAGACTTGAAGGAGACAGGGAGCATTTATTGGGCTAATGCACAGCAGTAGGCACAAGACATTATGCAGCAGCTGATCTGAAGAAAGTGAAGCCAGAGGCCAACAGACAATCTCCTTTTAGTTTTCAGCCACTGTATGGCTTCTCACCAATACTGGACTAATTTTATTATTTAGGCCTCATGCACGCTGGACATTTTTACAGCTGGTTCTAGGGGTGTTTTTTTTCCTACATCTAAAACGCCCCTCCATGTTAGCCTAGGTGTCCATGCACATATAGGGTCTTAGCAGCGTTTAGTGGCAGGAGCTTTTAGAGGCAGGAAAAAACCCCCACTGTCAGTGCATCCAGGAGCAGCAGAGTTAAGGCAGAAAAAATGCTTGATGTTGCTAAACGTGCCTAAACACTGGTGTTTGAGCATTAATTAATTTCAATGGCCCAATGAAATTAATTAACACCAATAAGCTTGATGCCTGTAAAAGCTCCTTAAAGCTTTAGATACTTTGAGCCTGGGTTCACACATATGCGAACACAGACATTGCATGTGATTTGCACCCACATTGCTGTGCCGATCACATGCGATGTCTGTGGAATGCGAGTGCAGCCATACAGTTGTATGGCTAAACTCGCATTGGATTTCCCGCACTGGAATCGGATCGCATGAGTGTTCTCATCCATGCAATCTGATTCCTGTCCAAATCCACAGTTCGCACTGCGATCTGTCAACCGATCTGGGGGTGTCATTAACTTTGTATTGACATCCGCAGCAGTTTGCAGAGGGCAGTGTGAACTGCCTGTGGGAGAGTTGCGATGCGGGAACCGGCACTGAAATTGCGCTGGTTCCCGCATCGCTATAGTGTGAACCCAGGCTTACAAGCATTATTTTTTCTGCAAAAATGCCGCTGGCTTCTAGGAGAATTTAAAACATATCCTGTGTGCATGAGGCCTTAAAACAAAACAAAAAAAAAAATCAACGTTAAAGTGTTACTAAACCCAGTAATATAAAAACAATTCATCCGCCCCCCCACACAGTGAAGGCAGCTTCTAAATCTTTTTATATCAAAATACTGCTGCTACAGTGCCTTGCAAAAGTATTCGGCCCCCTTGAACTTTGCAACCTTTTGCCACATTTCAGGCTTCAAACATAAAGATATAAAACTGTAATTTTTTGTGAAGAATCAACAAGTGGGACACAACCATGAAGTGGAACGAAATTTATTGGATATTTCAAACTTTTTTAACAAATAAAAAACTGAAAAATTGGGCGTGCAAAATTATTCAGCCCCCTTAAGTTAATACTTTGTAGCGCCACCTTTTGCTGCGATTACAGCTGTAAGTCTCTATCAGTTTTGCACATCGAGAGACTGAAATTTTTGCCCATTCCTCCTTGCAAAACAGCTCGAGCTCAGTGAGGTTGGATGGAGAGCGTTTGTGAACAGCAGTTTTCAGTTCTTTCCACAGATTCTCGATTGGGTTCAGGTCTGGACTTTGACTTGGCCATTCTAACACCTAGATATGTTTATTTGTGAACCATTCCATTGTAGATTTTGCTTTATGTTTTGGATCATTGTCTTGTTGGAAGACAAATTTTCCTTCCAGAATGGTCCTGTATTTGGCTCCATCCATCTTCCCTGTCCCTGCTGAAGAAAAGCAGGCCCAAACCATGATGCTGCCACCACCATGTTTCACATCATGTTTGTTGCCAAAAAGTTAGATTTTGGTTTCATCTGACCAGAGCACCTTCTTCCACATGTTTGGTGTGTCTCCCAGGTGGCTTGTGGCAAACTTTAAACTACACTTTTTATGGATATCTTTAAGAAATGGCTTTTTTCTTGCCACTCTTCCATAAAGGCCAGATTTGTGCAGTATACGACTGATTGTGGTCCTATGGACAGAGTCTCCCACCTCAGCTGTAGATCTCTGCAGTTCATCCAGAGTGATCATGGGCCTCTTGGCTGCATCTCTGATCAGTCTTCTTGTATGAGCTGAAAGTTTAGAGGGACGGCCAGGTCTTGGTAGATTTGCAGTGGTCTGATACTCCTTCCATTTCAATATTATCGCTTGCACAGTGCTCCTTGGGATATTTAAAGCTTGAGAAATCTTTTTGTATCCAAATCCGGCTTTAAACTTCTCCACAACAGTATCTCGGACCTGCCTGGTGTTTTCCTTGTTCTTCATGATGCTCTCTGCGCTTTAAACGGACCTCTGAGACTATCACAGTGCAGGTGCATTTATACGGAGACTTGATTACACACAGGTGGATTCTATTTATCATCATTAGTCATTGAGGTCAACATTGGATCATTCAGAGATCCTCACTGAACTTCTGGAGAGAGTTTGCTGCACTGAAAGTAAAGGGGCTGAATAATTTTGCACGCCTAATTTTTCAGTTTTTTATTTGTTAAAAAAGTTTGAAATATCCAATAAATTTCGTTCCACTTCATGATTGTGTCCCACTTTTTGTTGATTCTTCACAAAAAATTACAGTTTTATATCTTTATGTTTGAAGCCTGAAATGTGGCAAAAGGTCGCAAAGTTCAAGGGGGCTGAATACTTTCTCAAGGCACTGTATATACCTTTTTTTCATCTGTATATTGCAGTCAGGTGATAACCGGCAAGGAGCCAGGGCCAGTGGTCATATAGGAGGAGATTTCACTTTCTGACGATGTAACTTCCTTTGCATCAGTGACCCTTCCAGGCATTGTGGAATCCGGCCAGAGCTGACTGGTGCTTTGCCAATGACATGCTCAGTTCACAAATAAACAATCACTGCCTCTAGAAATGCACTGCAGTCTGTGTCCATGTGAAACCGGAAGATCAAATAGAGCATGTGCAACCTTTCCACACTGCCTGCATGTAGTATAGAATAGTCTAATACAGTGTTTCTCAACTACAGTTCTCAAGGCGCCCCAACAGGTAATGTTTTCAGGCTTTCCATTATTTTGCACCGGTGATTTGATCAGGTTCACTGCCTTAGTAATTACCACAGCCATTTCATGTGAGGGAAATCCTGGAAACATGACCTGTTGGGGGTCCTTGAGGACTGGAGTTGAGAGACACTGGTCTAATATAGTAGACAGGGCAAGAAGGAAGTATCTGGCTATGCAAGATCAAACTGCTTTTTTACACAATAGTAGTAGTGAGTATAGCAAGCAAGCTATTCTGCATATATAGACAGATTTTACTCTTGTGGGTTAGGTAACACTTTAAAATGACAAACAATATAAAAAAAATGGAGTTCATAACAGTCCAAATGTGACCTTGATCAAACATAAGCATGCAGATACAATCACCTCTTGAATTGTGATAAATAAAAAGCCACATCCATCCGTAGGCAGATGGTGCATACACCCAAACATGAACGGAATTCCACCACCATATAACACCTGTAGGAGAGGCATCTTACCAGATGAGATGGAACAGGCTTTGGTAATATATTCCACCAATAGCTCCGAGTGCAGGGACAAGCCTCACACCTCCACTTGTGAAGATAAGCGCCAAAGAAAAAATATACAAAAAAGATGCAATAGTAATAAGGTACAATCACACTTGATGATAAACCATGTGAAATTGCCGCCTCACACCAGGCAGTAGCAGGCTGATGGCGACTGGCAATAGTGTGTGATACCATCACGTACAAGCCAGGTCACGGCTTGTACATGACGACATCACGCGCTATTGCCAGTCATAACTTGTATGTGACGACACCACACACTATTACGTGTAGCTGGGTTGCGGCTTATATGTGACATCACGCACTATTGCTGGTCATAGTCAGCGGTGTTTTTTTTTGCTAACCAACAGCATGCTACTGCATCGTTGTGAGGCAGCGATTTCACACAGTTTATCATCAAGTGTGATTGTATCATATTACTATTGCGTCTTTTTTGGTAAATAAAAGGCTTGAGTTTTTAAAAGTACTTTTTATGATGGAAGTATACTTTGTTCTTTGGTGTTTATCTTTACAAGTGGAGGTGTGATGCTTGTCCCTGCAATGGAAGCCATTGGAGATATATTTGATCATTTATAACTATAGTCCATCTCATTTGGGAAGAGGCCTCTGATACAGGTGTTATATGGTGGTGGAATTGCTTTCAAGTTTGGGTGTATGCACAATCTTCCTATGGATGGATGAGAAGATTTATTCACATTTGGACTGTTATGGACTCACATGTTTGATTTAGCATGGTTTGTCATTGTAATGCTGCTTTTTTTTTTCTTGCTTTAGAATCCCACAATTTGTATCACAATTGTACAGTGGCTGTTTTGCACATATTTACTAACTTTATGTGGTCTAGCGTAGAAATTTTTTGTTTTTTATTAGTTTTATAATTTACTTGGGTACTGTAATCACTTACATTGCCCCTGTACTAAAGAATATGAATAGCTAAACCCCAGGGAAAGGAAAAATGTCCCACTGTAATGGTTTAGGTCGGGAGGGGGGCGCAAAAGGCAGTTTTAATTACCCGAACCTCCACTGCCATGGGCTCCCTCCAGGCTGTTGAAGAGATCCCCAAGCCTCTTCCAGCCTGTACTTCAGCAGTTGCAGGTCTTTGGATGTCTTCAATTACATGCAGTGCCCACAGCCCTGCATTGTACCAGAGGATGCCAAGGAACAGTCCATTACCAGAGCATAGGGAAGAGTAGAGTGCTAGCTGCCTGATAAGCAGAGATTCAGGTAAGTAAAACTGCCCTTTGAGGCCCCCCTAAACAAGCATTTAAACCTTGCAGTACAGGGGTAGCCCCGTTGCAAACAAGCAGCTTTTCTTTCTCCTGGGATTGGTGTATTTTTTGATCAGAGGTATTTTTAAATGAAACAATCTATGCACTCTGGCATGGAATATAAGGCAGCCCCAGCAGGTTGAAAGAAAAAAGGGCAAGGGTCAGCAAGGGCCCCGCTGTCAAAACACACTGATCAGCATTGCAGGCCGCGCTGATTGAGAAGGGACTATAACCAGGTGGTTTTGTAGAATCCGATCTATAGATCAACTTCTATACAATTACAATGCCCATACATGGATCACAATTCGGCTGTTCCCTGCTAAACTGAATGAATTTTGATCCATGTATGGCTAGTTTATAAGATACAACAAAAACACTATTGCGCAAAATTGCTTCCTTCCAAATGCAATAATTGGCCAGTTCTTTGAGATGTCACTGATCAGAGCAGAAAAAAATAGCAATTTAAACAGGTAAAAAAATAATATTTACAAATGTCAATAATATCGAGTCTAAGTTCATCGGATTCAGCCATCCCAAGACCATTTGTGGCTACCACCTGGAATGTGGTATCAATATACAACTGAAAATCTGGAAAGTACAACGTGCAAGTGTCATTTTCTGATTTACACTCAGGCCGTTTATCTTCTTTCCTAAAGGAAAAAAAAAATATATAAATGTTACAGGGTACTGCATTGCCTTACTGAATAAGCTCATAATCTTTTTATAATCATGGCTCGACAAAACCTGGGTGAAGAGCTCCGCATTGAGAATCAGCACTCATGTCATTGTTTCCTGAAGCACAACTCCAGTCGCTGTATTTGTCTTTAGATTTATGGCCCGTACACACGATCCGAAAATCGGACGAAAAATCCTGCTTTCAAAGCAATCGTACGATAATCGGATCGTTAGTACAGAGCTTTTGAGAGCCAATCATGACAGTTCATCTGATATTATTAGATCAGAACAAACGCAAAAAATTTTCTTGTGTGATACCAGATCAGACGATTTTCATTTAATCAGTACAGTTGTCCGAAAATACAATACAGATACACTACAACACATGACATCACCTCAGATTTTTTTATTGTCGTACGAGAATTTTCGTGCCTTTAGTACACTCTTCCGATTCGATCTGAGATTAGCATGCAAAAAAAAAAACGGACGTTCTGTCGTCCGTTTTTCGGAACGTGTGTACGGGGCATTATAGTTAGCGCGGGGAAGGCTTAGAACCTCAGACAGCTGTTTATTACTAAAGATGGTAGAAGAAACAGGACTGATGGAGTCGTCACTGTGGTGGTAGAGGTCACTATTCAAACTTTTTATGACCAAAGGCAGTAAGTGATACATCTCTATAACTTTTAATAAATGATACCAGAATGTTTGAGGAATAGTGTCCACTTCTTCTGGGCTCTAAAGTGTATTCCAACCTGAGAACATACAAGGCTCTTTAGTGACTTTTGGAAAACAGCCATCTCCCTGCAACTTATCTCCTGTCAAACATCAGATCTCACCTCTATCAGGTTCCAAAACTTCACTCGGTGCACTGCCTTACATTTTTGATAGCTAATTTACTGAATTGTGAAAGTATCTGTTACCCAGATGATCCCCTATACTAAAGTATAATAACTACAGAGACCAGACCAATGAATAAGATCAGAGTTTTGTTTCTATAACCGAAACAAAATTTGTTAAAAAAACAAAACAAAACACTTTATATCAATATATACTATAGTACCAAAAGTATTGGGACACCTGCCTTTACACGCACATGAACTTTAATGGCATCCCAGTCTTCGTTCGTAGGGTTCAATATTGAGTTGGCCCACCCTTTGTAGCTATAACAGCTTCAACTCTTCTGGGAAGGCTGTCCACAAGGTTTAGGAGTGTCTATGGAAATGTTTGACCATTCTTCCAGAGGCACATTTGTGATGTCAGGCACTGATGTTGGAGGAGGCGGCCTGGCTTGCAGTCTCCACTCTAATTCACCCCAGAGGTGTTCTATCGGGTTGAGGTTAAGACTCTGTGCAGGCCAGTCAAGTTTCTCCACCCCAAACTTGCTCATCCATGTCATTATGGACCTTGCTTTGTGCACTGGTGAGCAGTCATGTTGGAACAGGAAGGGGCCATCCCCAAACTGTTCTCACAAAGTTGGGAGCATGAAATTGTCCAAAATGTCTTGGTATGCAGACGCTATAAAAGAGTTCCCTTCACTGCAACTAAGGGGCCAAACTTAACCCCTGAAATACAACCCAACACCATAATCCCCCCTCCACCAAATGATATGGACCAGTGCACAAAGCAAGGACCATAAAGACATAGATGAGCAAGTTTAGGGTCAAGGAACTTGACTGGCCTGCACAGAGTTTTGACCTCAACCCCATAGAACACCTGTGGGATGAATTAGAGCGGAGACTACGAGCCAGGCCTTCTTCCTCCAACATCAGTGCCTGACCTCACAAAGGTGCTTCTGGAAGAATGGTCAACCATTCCCACAGACATATTCCTAAACGTTGTGGACAGCTGCAAAGGGTGGGTCAACTCAATATGGAACCCTACGGGCTAAGACTGGGATGCCATTAAAATTCATGTGCGTGTAAAGGCAGGTGGTGTCCCAATACTTTTGGTAATATATATTCTATACATACACTCACCTTGACAAATTTGCTTTGAATGTAGAAGCCAGCTAAAAAAGTTAGGAGCCAGTTTTTTAGCGTAGTGTGGGTTGTCAGCACTCGGGGTAAGGCAAGTAATTTGCGCTCCCCTAACTCTAACTTACTCACAGCAGAGCAGCCAGTCAATAACTCCAACGTAATCAGAAGTCACATCAAGGATATAGGCTGGCCAGAAAGAGTGACACTAAAAACCTGTTATGGGGGGAAACTCCTTATTATGCCTAATGCATCGTGACTGCGGCATGTAAAACTGCTCCCTAATGGCGCTTAAGGGTGGCCGTTAGTGGGTGGCAAAAACATGTCTCTACTGCACATTTTTACCACCCAACTGCACATCTAAGTGAAGCCTTTGTGACACTTTAAATACATAAAAAAAGTGAAAGAAGTATTCCAGTGCTGCTGATCTTCTCCTGCCTCTTTGCAGCTACTTCCTGCCTACAAATGTGTCCCCCACGGTGACTGTTCAGAGGACATAGAAAGACTCTTCTAAAGCATATCCAGCTGCCTCATCTCCCCTCCTCCACCTCACAGCAGAGCTGCACAATTCTGGCTAAAATTAGAATCACGTTTTTGTTGCTTAGCATAAAGATCACAATTCTCTTACGATTCTCGCTGTGTAACATCATCTTTCACATTATACAAAAAAAAAAAAAATGGGCTAACTTGCTGTTTAGTTTTTTTTAGTTCATTAACCACTTCAGCCCCGGAAGGATTTGCTGCTTTAGGACCGGAGCCCTTTTTGCGATTCGGCACTGCGTCGCTTTAACTGACAATTGCGCGGTCGTGCGACGTTGCTTAGCGTTTTTCCCGAGGCCAGGATTTCGTCGTTTAGGAAGGCCCCGACTTCACCAATTACTTGATTTTTTTTGATTTGTCGTTCAATCGGGTAAAAAAAAAAAAAACATATTACACTTTCTACTACAATGTGTCGCTCTTAGCATTCTCTTAACACTAGAAATACGATTCGTTGTTTTTGCACTAAGATTAAAATCGGTCTTAACACGTCGAGACGACACTCCACCTCCTCCCCTCTACTCCGTCGACCTATACGAAATCTTCTCAGAAAGATACAGGAGACTTGTCAGTGGCACCCCCTGTGTAAACATCCGTCCTTCATCGACGT
>BLSH010277719.1:708728-730987 GCA_018402905.1 Glandirana rugosa | reverse complement strand
CCAAAATTTAAAAAAGAAAAAAATGGCGTGGGGGTCCCCTTCAAAATCCATACCAGACCCTTATACGAGCATGCAGCTGGACCTCTTCCCGACAACCCTGGCTGGTGGTAGTCGGGGTCTTCGGGCGGGGACCTTATCGGAATCTGGAAGCCCCCTTTAACAAGGGGGTCCCCAGATCCCAGCCCCCCACCCTATACGAATGAGTATGGGGTACATTGTACCCCTACCCATTCACCTAAAAATGAAGGTGTCAAAAATAAAGACACTACACAGGTTTTTAACCACTTCCCTACCGCCATATGCAGAATAACGGCCAGGTTCAGTTATCCTGACTGGGCATCCAATAGCATATCAGCTTTTCCTCTACTTGCGTCTGCAGACGTGAGTAGATGAGAGCAGATTGGCAGCTCGCTTCATAGTGGGGGGGGGGGGGGCGTCTGAGCTGTTTATCTGTGCAGCCCCCCTGAGGATCGCCACCCAGGACCACCAGGGAATGCCTGCATAAAAGTGCCTATCAGTGCCCACCAGTGCCACCTATCAGTGCCCATTTGTGCCACCTATCAGTGCCCACCAGTGCCCGTCAGTGCTGCATATATGGGCCATATCAGTGCCGCCTCATCAATGCCAATCCATACTGCCTCATCAGTGCCCATCGGTGATGAAGAAAATGTACTTATTTACAACGTTTTGTGACAGAAACAAATAATGTTTTTTTTTCAAAATTTTCGGTCTTGTTTTATTTGTAGCACAAAAAATAAAAACCCCAGAGGTGATCAAATACCACCAAAAGAAAAAAATTTTCTTTGGGTACAGAGTAGAATGACCGTGCAATTGTTGAAAATTGGTTTGGGAAGGAAGGGGGGTAAGTGCCTGGTATTGAAGTGGTTCAAGTATTTTATTAAATCAGCTCCGGCGTCTTCTCCCTCCGATTTCTCCCCTCTCCCCTCCCTTTCTTCTGCTGGTTCTTCTCTCTCTCCACACCGTCTTCTGCTCTTTTGCTGCTTCTTCTCTCTGCACCGTCTTCTGCTCTTTTGCCTTTCTCCGCGGTCTTCTCCTCATGCTGACTCAATGAAATCTCCAGCATGAATGCTGGCTCCATACTGTGAGTTGACTTATACTGGCATGAGGCTGGGCTACCAGCTTATGTCATCCGGAGGCCAGCCTGCTTGTAATGTCACCGCCCATCATTCCCCGGACGGTGACGTCCCAGGGGGGGGGGGGGCCTCCAGATGATGTCATTGGGTGGCCCCGCCCCATGCCGATATAAGTCAACACACAGCCAGCATTTGTGGGGGAGATCGCATTGAGTCAACATGGGAAGAAGAACAGAGGGAGAAGACAGCGGAAAAGACCGGGCAAAGGAGCAGAAGACGGCGCAGAGAGAAGAACCGGCAAAAGAGCAGAAGACGGCGCGGAGAGAGAAGAACTGGCAGAAGAAAGAAGACCCCGAGCAGAAGAAAGACACCGGAGAGGGGAGAAGAAATCGGAGGCAGAAAACACCGGAGCTGATTTAATAAAATACTTTAAAAACCTGTGTAGTGTGTTTTTGACACCATTTTTGTTAGGTGAATGCGTAGGGGTACAATGTACCCCATACTCATTGACATAGGGTGGGGGAGTTGGGATCTGGGGGCCCCCTTGTTAAAGAGGGTTCCAGAATCCGAAAAGCTCCCCGCCCGCAGACCCCAAAACCACCAGCCAGGGTTGTCAAGAAGAGGCCCTTGTCCTCATCAACATGGGGACAAGGTGCTTTGGGTGGGGGTGCAGGCCCCCCCACCCTAAAGCACCCCCCCATGTTGAGGGCACGCGGCCTAGTATGGTTCAGGGGGGCGCTTGCTCGTTTTTAAAAAAAATTGGCGCGGGGTTCCCCTTAAAATCCATACCAGACCAAAGGGTCTGGTATGCTCTTGGAGGGGGAATCCATGCAGTTTTTTTTTTTTTTAATTTGGCGTGGAGTTCCCCTTCAAGTTGCGTGCCAAAGTCGGATCAATTAGGACAATAACCGACTTTGATCCGACTTCAAATGATATTCAATGGAACGCCCGCTCTGTCTGCAACAAGCTCACTGCTGTTCATGACCTACTTGTCACGAATTCCTTTCATCTACTTGCTATCACCAAAACCTGGCTCCACCAACGCGATTCTCCTTCTTCTGCTTCCCTCTCCTACGGTGGCCTTCTCTGGACTCACTCCCCTAGGCCTAATGGACGCAAGGGAGGTGGAGTGGGATTCCTCCTATCCCCACTGAGCACCTTTCAGGTTCTTCACTCTCCTCCCTCTCTTTCACTTTCATTATTTGAAGCCCACTGTATACGTCTATTCTCTCCAACCTCCCTAAGAATTGCTGTGACCTACCGGCCTCCTGGACCACTGTCAGCTTTCCTTGATGAATTTTCTGCCTGGCTACCCTACTTTCTCTCTTGTGAAATTCCCACAATCCTTCTTGTTGACTTCAACATCCCAGTTAACACTAAAACTACTGCTACGCTAAATTTCTTAGTCTAACCTACTAATTTGACCTGAAGCATTGGGTACAGGCTCCTACTCACACTGATGGAAACACCCTCGACCTTGTCTTCTTCCATCTATGCACGCCATGCAACTTCTCCAACAATCCTTTTCCCATCCCCGACCACCACCTTATTAGTTTCTCTCTCTCCCTGTCTTGCACTACCTTCCCCTCCAATCGCCTAACCGTCACCCGTAGAAACCTTCGCCAACTCAACACTTCTCCCCTCTATTCTGCTACTGACCACCTCTATGAAAAAAATCTCACCCCTGTCCTGCCCCAACCAAGCCACTGCCCTCTACAATAAATCCCTGTCTTCCACCCTGGACCAACTAGCTCCCCTCACCACACACAAAATCAGGCCTCGTCCCCTACAACCCTGGCAGATAGACGACACCAGAAACCTCAAAAAGCGTAGCCGCGCCCTTGAGCGTCTGTAGCACAAGACTAAGTCTCTCAAAGACTACAACCTATACAAATCTGCCCTCCATAAATACAATTCTCGCCTCCACACTGCCAAGCAGACCTATTTTACCACTATTATTAACACCTTCTCATCCAGTCCCCGTCAACTCTTCTCTACCTTCAACTCCCTACTTTGTCCTCCCCCCACTTCCACCCACTAACACACTCACTGCCCAGGAGATTGCTAATCACTTCAAAAGCAAGATTGACACAATTTGTGATGAAATCTCCACTCTGCAGGCATCTTCCCCAGTTAACACCCCATGTCAACAAGCACAATTGAGATTATCCTTATTCAAACCTGCTATTATAAAGAGGTTGCTAAACTCCTTTCTAACGCCCACCCTAACCACCTGTTCACTGGACCCTATTCCCTCTCAAATACTACGCTCACCCTCTGACTCTATCCTGCACTCTAACTCACATCTTCAATCTCTCCCTCTCTTCTGGCATCTTCCCCAATGTTCTAAAACATGCATTGGTCACCCCCATACTCAAAAAGCCATCCCTGGACCCTACTGATCGTAACAATCTGTGCCCCACCTCCTTGCTCCCCTTTTCCTCCAAACTCCTCGAACGCCTAGTCTACAACCAACTAAGTCACCACCTTGTTAAGAATAACCTTCTGAACCCCCTTCAATCTGGATTTCGCCCTCAACACTCCAAGGAAACTGCCATTCCTAAACTCACAAAAGACTTACTAACCGCAAAATCCAATGGACACTACTCTGTACTCCTGAACCTTTCGGCTGCCTTTGATACTGTCGACCACCCCCTCATCCTCAGAAAACTCTACTCCCTCCGTCTCCGTGACTGTGCTCTTCAGAGACTCTCGTCTTACCTATCCCATCGCACCTTCAGTGTAACGTACAATTCTACCTCCTCCTCTCCTCTTCCTTTCTCTGTTGGGGTCCCCCAAGGTTCTGTTCTTGGACCTCTCTTATTTTCAATATACACCTCTTCCCTGGGCCGGCTGATAGCCTACCACGGCTTTCAATATCATTTCTACGCTGACGATACCCAAGTCTACCTCTCCATCCCCCAACTCACTCCATCAGTCTCCTCACGTATCACTAACTTATTAACAGACATATCTGCCTGGATGTCACACCACTAACTCAAACTCAACTTGTCCAAAACCAAACTCATAATATTTCCTCCACCACGTGCCGTTTCCCCCGACTTCTCTGTCAAGAGCAATTACACAACCATCCACCCATCCCCACATGTTAGGGTGCTTGGTGTTATCCTGGATTCTGAACTCTCCTTTTGGCCTCACATACAATCACTTTCTAATGCTTGCCGCCTCAATCTCCGCAACATCTCTAAAATACGTCCCTTCCTAAACAATGAAACCACAAAGCTCCTGATTCACTCCCTGGTCATCTCTCGCCTCGGCTACTGCAACTACCTCCTCACTGGCCTACCTTTAAATTGACTATCCCCCCCCCCAGTCCATCATGAATGCAGCTGCCAGACTCATCCACCTTACAAACCGTTCAGCGTCTGCCATCCCTCTCTGCCATTCCCTCCACTGGCTGCCACTCGCCCAACAAATTAAATTCAAAATACTAACAATCAGCTACAAAGCCATCCACAACTCCGCTCCCAGCTACATCACCAGCCTAGTCTCAAAATACCAACATCACCACCCTCTTCGCTCCTCCCAAGACCTCCTGCTCCCTCATCACCTCCTCTCATACTCGCCTCCATGACTTCTCCCATCCTCTGGAACTCCCTACCCCAATCTGTCAGACTGTCCCTAAATCTATCCTCCTTCAAGCGATCCCTGAAAACTTTTCTCTTCAGGGAAGCCTATCCTGCCACCACCTAACAACTACACTCCTTATTTTCTCAATCAGCTCATCCCCCACAGTTATTGCCCTTTCGTATAATTTAACCCTCCCACCTAGATTGTAAGCTCTAACAAGCAGGGCCCTCTGATTCCTCCTGTATTGAATTGTACTGTAATTGTACTGTCTGCCCTAACATTGTAAAGCGCTGCGCAAACTGTCGGCGCTATATAAATCCTGTATAATAAATAATAATAATAATGGGGTTTAGTAGGATCAAAGTCAGACAAAAGTAGTACATGAGCCTTTTTCAAAGTTGGTCCAACTTGTCGGACCAGTTAAGATGGCTCTCATAGGGAATCATTGATTTGATGATGTAATGCAACTTGTGCTCCTAATGTCGGTCCATTTGTCGGACTAGTGTGAACCCAGCCTAAGGCATTTGTGGGCTCAGGGAAGACATCTCATGAGTGGCTTCCCTATTTCAAGTCAAGGTGTCAGGTTGTTTTGTCAGAAAACCCACCAGCTAATTTAAGGTCCCCCGCTGCGTCCCTAATTAAATATTTAGTGCCTTCAGGAGCGTTGGAGTGTCAATCGACTTGGACCCAAGTGGGTAGTCGTCAGTCTGAAAACTGCCACCTGGAAAAGGGAGGAGAAAATACTTAACCTTGTGGACGTGCCAGGACTATCTGACATGGAGCTAACAGATGACCGATTCCTGGGTCTCATGGAGAGGCGGAGGAGCAACGGAAAGGCAAGGATAATAAGTGGAGGGGGTTGTTTTTACAAAAGAACCTGTTATCTTGATTTGAATGAGTTAAGTGACAAAGTATCTTATGCTGTGCTCAACCTGCATAAATTCCCAGTTACAGACACTTCCAGCACTCGGCATACCTGCAGCAATAATGACAGCAAAAAAACTGAAAACGTAGAAGGAGATCATGTTGACGGCACCTAGAAAAAAGAAAAGAGAAAACCATGTAAATAAGGTATTAATGGTTTGTTACAAAAGATTCAATTACAAGTTTTTAAGAGCACTCCTGACAACAAACAATACAATCTATTTTAGTTACTGATGACTTGTAAAACTGTTGAATTATCACCTGCAACATAATAAATATATATATATATATATATATATATATATATATATATATATATATACACACACACACACACACACACACTCTGACAAAAGTGAGTACACCCCTCACATTTTAGTAAATATTTTATTATATCTTTTCACGTGACAACACTGAAGAAATTACACTTTGCTACAATGTAAAGTAGTGAGTGTACAGCTTGTATAAGGCTGCATTCACACAGGGGTGACCCGACTTCAGGTGACTTAAAACGCAACTTATGCCAGGCGACTTTGCCTGTGGCCAATCAAAGAAGGGAGGGAGGGGGCTGCCCTAAATAAATTCTATTCTTTGAACATTACAAAGTAGTTTGTATTTAGATGGGGGATCCG
This sequence comes from Glandirana rugosa, assembly GCA_018402905.1. Classification (NCBI taxonomy): domain Eukaryota; kingdom Metazoa; phylum Chordata; class Amphibia; order Anura; family Ranidae; genus Glandirana; species Glandirana rugosa. Next base: position 724,746 of record BLSH010277719.1, on the reverse strand, counting down.
ACTTGGAGGCGACTTCTATTGAATCCTATGGGCGCAAGTCAGATAGAAGTTGCCTCCAAGTAGTACAGGAATCAATTCTGAAGTCGCCTTGAAGTCGGAGCGGCCTCAGTAGTGTATATTAAGACGGCTCCCATTCACTTCAATGGGATTTCAGATGTCAAGCGACTTGGGGCGACTTGAGACAACTCAAGTCGGATCGCAAGTCGCCCCTGTGTGAATGCAGCCCAACAGTGTAAATTTGCTGTCCCCTCAAAATAACTGAACACACAGCCATTAATGTCTAAACCGCTGACAACAAAAGGGAGCACATCCCGAAGTGAAAATGTCCAAATTGGGCCCAATTAGCCATTTTCCTTACATACTGGTCACTGGAAGTTCAACATGACACCTCATGGCAAGGAACTTTCTGAGGATCTGAAAAAGAGAATTGTTGCTCTACATAAAGATGGCCTAGGCTATAAGAAGATTGCCAAGACCCTGAAACTGAGCTGCAGCATGGTGGCCAAGACCATACAATGGTTTAACCACTTCAGCCCTGGAAGGATTTCCCACGTTAGGACCAGAGCACTTTTTGCGATTCGGCACTGCGTCGCTTTAACTGACAATTGCGCAGTCGTGCTACGATGTACTCAAACAAAATTTGCATCCTTTTTTTCCCCCACAAATGGAGCTTTCTTTTGGCGATATTTGATCACCTCTGCTTCATTTCTGATCACCGCTATAAAACAAAAAAAGAGCGACAATTTTGCAAAAAAAAAAAAAAACAATATATTTCTTACTTTTTGCTAAAATACATATCCAAAAAAAAAAATTATAAAAAAACAAAATGTATTCATCGGTTTTGGCCGATTTATATTCTTCCTCATATTTTTGGTAAAAAACAAAAAAATCGCAATCAGCGTTTACTGATGGGTTTGCGCAAAAGTTTAAAAACCACTTGATTTCTGGGGTTTTTACAATTTTTTTTCCAGCAATGGCAGTGAAAAAAAAAAGCATTTTTTATCGGGACTGATATTGGGCCAGACATATCGGACATTTTTGACACTTTTTTGGGACCAATGACATTCATATCCACTGATTACTGTATAAATGCCATTGGCAGTGAAGGGGTTATCCTGCAAGGGGAGATCTAGGGGTTAACTGTGTTCCCTAGGCGTGTTCTAACGGTGAGGGGGCTGGGCTACCAGGGGCATAAGAGATCTAACTGATCCCAGTGACAGGGATCAATAGATCTCTTATGTCCCCACTGTCAGAATGGGGAACCGCGTGTTTACATTGGCGGTTCCCCGTTCCTCCTTTCTGCTAGGCAATCGTGATTTGCCTGTGGAGATCAAGCGCGCTCCTCCATTTATAGATTTGCGGGACAGCGCCACTCTGCAGCAGTAAAAGTATGCGGCGCAGTCGGGAAGCAGTTAACAGGACAGGTTCCACTCAGAATAGGCCTCGCCATGGTCGACCAAAGGAGTTGAGTGCATGTGCATAGCATCATATCCATAGGTTGTCTTTCGGAAATAGATGATAGATGTAGGAGTGCTGCCAGCATTGCTGCAGAGGTTGAAGGGATGGGAGGTCAGCCTGTCAGTGATCTGACCATACGCCGCACACTGCATCGAATTGGTCTGCATGGCTGTCATCCCAGAAGGAAGCCTCTTCTAAAGAGGATGCAAAAGAAAGCTCACAAACAGTTTGCTGAAGACAAGCAGACTAAGGACTTGAATTACTTGCAGGGCTTGAAAAAATTTGCTTTGAATCTAGGAGCCAGCTAGAAAAGTTAGGAGCCAGTTTTTTTTAGCATAGTGTTGGGTTGTCAGCGCCCCCCCTGGGGTAAGGCAAGTAATTTGCGCCCCCCTAACCCCAATTTATAGCAGAGCAACCAGTCACACCATTACATCAGGGTTATAGTCTGGCCAGAAACAGTGACACTAAAAACCTGTTATGGGGGAAACTCCTTATTATGCTGAATGTGGCATGTAAAATGCCCTTATCTGCTGCCTAATGCAGTTTAATGGTGGCCGTTGGTGGGTGGCAAAAACGTGTCTCTACTGTACATTTTTACCAATTAACTGCACATCTAAATGAAGCCTTCTTGACACTTTACATAAAATACAAAAAAAGGTTAAAGTAGTATTCCAGTGCTGCTGATCTTCTGCTGCCTCTTTGCAACCACTTCCTGCCTACATGCATCCCCCCCACAGTGACTTTTCATTGCTCTGGTGGATATCCGGTCACCATGAAATACTGGAGCCCAGCTGCACATAAAGAGTGGTAATTGTTGATGGTACACAATGCTTTATTAGAGGACTTAGAAAAAGACTCTTCTGCATATCCAGCTCCACGTCACAGCACACAGTAGAGCTGCACAATTCTGGTTAAAACGAGAATCACAGTTTTGTTGCTTAGAATAAAGATCACAATTCTCAAGGTGTAACGCCATCTTTCATATTATACAAAAAAAAAAAAAGGGCTTACTTTACTGTGTTTTTTTTTTAAATTTATTAATGTGTATTTTTTCCAAAAAGAAATTGCATTTGAAAGACCGCTGCACAAATACAGTGCAATATAAAATATTGTAAAGTAGTGAGTGGGTACCGCGCTTCGGATTTATTTGTAAGCTTGCTGCCGCCTAAGAAAACCCCTCCTGGGGAGGAGCTAATGAGCAAAAAGTATATATAGCTGGGCCTGGCGCTGCTTTTTGGGAAGGTGAATATGGACACTACTGATGCAATCTAGTGCCCGGATAATAAAAATCTAAAAATATGTATCTATACCAATGCGAAATATATTAAAGAAGATGTGAATATGAGGCCTGCGTCTCTAGATTACATAAATGTGAAAGTGCATATCAGGTGTCTACACCAGGACATGATTAGTGTTAATCTCTGAATAGCATCCAATATACCATATAGTCTATGTAGTGATCTCCTTAATTAACAGTACTGTCAAATACAAGTGCAATAGTCCCTTTAGTACACATTATTGGTATTAATAAGTGCTCGAGCAAATTATGGTATTCTCTACTGAGAACGCCTCAGCAGACGTCAATGACGAAACGCGTAAGACGGAGCCAAACTCACGTGATTATGTCACTTCCGGTTTCAGAGAATTGGCTGGTGGAACGCACGCCGTCCCTTACAGGTAGCGTGCAGGACTTACTCAACACCCACCGAGCCATTCTCATTACAGAAATCGCATGGCTTGGCTGCGCAAACTGCCGTCATTGTACGTCGGTCGCACGTGCGCGCACCCGCTGCACACTTTGTGAGCATGCCTGCGTAGACTATGTTCACCCGCGATCGCCTAATATGGAGTCAGAATGGGGATCCACCAATGTAAACACGGCGGATCCCCGTTCTATCAGGGAAATGTCGCAGATCTACTGTTCCCTGTAATCAGGAACCGTTAGATCTGTCATGCCCCAGCCAGCCCAGCCCCCAAACAGTTAGAACACAGTGAGGGAACACACTTAACCCCTTGATCACCCCCTATAGTTTAACCCCTTCCCTGCTAATGACATTTATACAGTAATCAGTGGCTATTTTTAGCTCTGATCGCTGTATAAATGTCATTGGTCCCAAAAAAGTGTCAAAAGTGTCCGATCTTCCTGCCGCAATATTGGCGCCATTACTAGTTAAAAAAATTAAATAAAAATGCCATAAATCTACACCCATAGTTTGTAGACGCGATAACTTTTGCGCAACCCAATCAATATAGGCCTATTGCGATTTTTTTCCCAATAATATGAAGAAGAATATAGATCGGCCTAAACTGAGGAAGAAATTAGTTTTTTTACCTTTTTTTTGGGATATTTATTATAGTAAAATGTAAAAAATATATATATTTTCTTTTTCAAAATTGTCGCTGTTTGTTTATAGCACAAAAAATAAAAACCGCAGAAGTGATTAAATATCATCAAAAGTAAGTATTTGTGACAACAACCAAAGCGGCTAATGAGCTGCTCGGCTGTTATTACAAGCAGCAGGAGGGGACGTTACACCCCCCGCACCACTCCTCCTGGGTTTCCTGTCCCACCGGGAGGCCTAAACGACCAGCCAGCATCCTAAAGGCGCCAGTTTTAAAAAATAGGAAGTATTCAAAAACGCTGATTTTGGTATTTTGAATACTTTAAAGTGCAGAGGAGTTTTGGGTCTTATAAACCCCAGAACCCTCCATAAAGAGTTCCTGTCACTGCTCATTACTGTCACAAGGGATGTTTACATTCCTTGTGACAGCAATAAAAGTGATAAAAAAAATAAAAAATAAATAAGTACAGTGTAAAAATAAAAACAATAAATCTATAGAATATTGGCACCTGATATCGGCTATCGGCCTGAAAGGCAGCGGAAAAATCAGTATCGGTCGACCCCTAGTCCAAATCATTTGGTGGAGGAGGAACATATAAATAATATTATATTCGACTTTTTAAATTAATATCATGAATTTATTTTTGGACATTATTGGCCGATATATTGGTGTATCCCTAATATGAATATATACATTCTACAGATACAGACTTATCTTTAGATTCACCGCTTAGCAACTCATTAGCCAGTTCAGACTAACCGCTTGTACCAGGCCAGTTAGTCACTAGTTACTGCTCAGGATTAGTGCGGTCGATGAATGCATAGTATCTGTTCAGATTTGTGCACCCACTCCTGCCCGCATGTAAAATTTTGACATGTGACTGTGTCCCTGCAGCTGCCACATCTGCGTCCACTTCTATAGGCTGCCTGCTTGCAGCTCCAAGGTGGATGTAGATGCAGCAAAATGCAGCTCTGTGTGGAAGGGACTCATCACCCATCTGAATAAGCCCTTAGAACACATGTGTTTTTGTGTTGCAGTACCTACCATTCATTTTCAATGGAAGCTCAAAGTACCAGAAGCAAACACCTGGGTTGCAGTGTGCCCTACGCTGCAGTGCACGGGTACCAAATATGGTGCAGTTTTCAGTCCACTGGGGTGCACAGTGGCACCCCATTTAGAAGAATGGGCTGCCCTAAAAAATAAGATCACTTTTATTGAGGGAATACTGCAGTTGAACATCTGTTACAGACAACATTAGCATTGCTTTCCAGTAAATCTCATTATATTTATAAGACACTCCGGGAAAAACGGCTTGCCTGGAATTCTAGAGCTTGATTTAAGTTCAAAGGTTATTTCTTTAATGTGATAATTAGCAACTACATTTCCAGTAATAATAAAACAGCAGTTTTATTGTAATGAAAATTTCTCTTCTGACAACTGAAGTTGTTTCTCTTTATTCACATGAAGAGGCATCCTTTTAATTCAGAGAAGCAGAAAGCGTGTATTAACTACTTCAACCCCGGAAGGATTTACCCCCTTCCTGACCTGAGCGCTTTTTGTGATTCGGCACTGCGTTGCTTTAACTGACAATTGCACGGTCGTGCGACATTGTACCCAAACAAAATTGACGTCCTTTTCCCCCTCACAAATAGAGCTTCCTTTTGGTGGTATCTGATCACCTCTTTTATTTTTTGCGCTATAAACAAAAAAATAAACCGGAAATTGTGAAAAAAAAAACATTTTTTTTTTACTTTTTGCTATAACGCATATCCAAAATGTATTCAACAGTTTAGGCCGATATATATTCTTCTACACATTTCTGGTAAAAAAAAATTGCAATAGGCATATATTGATTGGGTTGCGCAAAAGTTATCGCGTCTACAAACTATGGGAATAGATGTATGGCGTATTTCTAATTTTTTATTTTACTAGTAATGGCGGCGATCTGCAATTTTTATCGGGACTGCGACAATGCAGCGGACAGATCGGACATTTTTGACACTTTTTTGGGGCTGTTGACATTTATACGGCGATCAGAGCTAAAAATAGCCACTGATTACTGTATAAATGTCATTGGCAGGGAAGGGGTTAAACTCTAGGGGGCAATCAAGGGGTTAAGTGTGTTCCCTCACTGTGTTCTAACTGTTTGGGGGCCGGGCTGGCCGGGGCATGACAGATCTAACGGTTCCTGATTACAGGGAACAGTAGATCTGCGACATGTCCCCTGACAGAACGGGGATCCGCCGCTTTTACATTGGTCGATCCCCGTTCTGGCTACGTAGTAGGCGATTGCGGGCGAACATAGTCTGCCCAGCCCGCAGGCTCGTGCGAATGACGTACAATGATGGCGGTTTGCGCAGCCAGGCCATGCTGCTGCAGTACAACTGGTTGGCAAGTGGTTAAGGGGAATGTGCTGAGCGATGAGGAGAAATTTTCTAGTTTATCTGTAACCCTTCCTTTCTGTTGTGCCTACTCCTTGCTGACTGAACATGAAACATGAGTATGCACATCTAAAAGGAATGCCAGGGTTGCCTTCTTACATAATTATATAAAAACATTGTATGTCAGGGTGGATTTGATTTAAATTAAGTCGATTTAAATCACTAGTAAAAGGCTTGATTTAAATCATAATTTTTTTAAGAGCAACTGTCATCTCTGTCCCCCAGTGGCTCCTCTTCTGTCCCGCTGTTGACTCAACGACAGTCCCATTCACTTTAATGGGACAGCTGGTGATGCGGCAGTGACACAACAAGGTGAGGGACGTGGCGGCAGCAGGTGAGTGGATGCCCGCTAACAGGTGCTGCCATAATGGATCTAAAATTACAGTTATTCTAATTGTAAGGACTTCTTATTGCTGGTAGTTAGAATCTTTAATATCTGCAAACAAAATTAAGGTTTCCTATTTAGTATAATAAAGCTGTCAGGTTAGGTAAACAGCGATATCAGAACCGATTCAATCATACAGTTTGTAGTGTACATAGATTTGCAAAACAATGGGATAAAGGAATATTCCTGAACTTTGTTTTATCTCATGGTTACTGTGAAATGGTGTGAATGCATCAATGCAGTGCATGTTATTATCTCAGCTTGGATTCATTGAATGAGTTTACCAAAAATGAAATATAGCAGATTATACAGCCTCATGCTACATAACTAAGCTCCATTTCATGCTGAATAAAATGAATGTATCTTTACTTCAATACAGGTCATTTATACCCCTTTCCTGCCCATACCAATTTTCAGCTTTCAGCACTCTCACACTTTGAATGACAATTATTCAGTCATACAACACTGTACCCAAACAACATTTTTATCATTTCTTTCACACATAAAGCTTTCTTTTGGTGGTATTTAATCACCACTGGGTTTTTTTATTTTTTGCGACATAAGTGAAAGAAGAGCGAAAATTTAAAAAAAAAACACTTTTTTTTAGTTTGTATGATAAAATTTTGCAAATAAGTAATTTATGTTCATAAATTTGGTCCAAAATGTATACTGCTACATATTGTTGGCAAAAATAACCCTGAAAAGTTATAAGCCCCGTACACACATTCTGAAAATCGGACAACAGATCGTCCATTTTTTTTTGCATGCTAATCTCAGATCGAATTAGTACTAAAGTCCCGAAAATTCTTGTACAACAGAATAAAAAATCTGAAGTGATGTCATGTGTTGTAGTGTATTTGTATTGTAGTTTTGGACGACAACTGTACTGATTAACCGCTTCAGAACCTTAGGACGTCCATGGACGTCCTGGGTTTTCAGTGGTGATATCTCAATGATGCAGGCACCTGCAGGCATCAATGAGGTATCATTTGTTTCCTCAGGCGATTCCCATCACTGTAAGAAATATCACAGCGGCAGTTCAGCTGCTTGATCGTTCTTACAGGCGACGGGAGGGGACGCCCCCCCCTCCCACCGCTGCTTCTCCCGACTCACCTGAGCGATCAATGACCGGGAGGAATCGCCTGCCGCCGGATCTTAGTACCAGAGATTTCCGAGGGACAGGTGGCCCTTGGTCATCTCTATGGCTCTCGGAGGCCCGGGCGCACGTCATGACGTCACGTCCGGGTCTCCTGAAGAAAACAAAGGCAGTTAAAGGGGAAGGAAAGGCTGAGATCGTCTGTTTTTTTTTCCTGATCTCAGCCTTTCCAGTCTGGAGGGGAGATGTAAGGTCTTATAGACCCTGCATCTCCCATTAAGAGGACCTGTCACACACTTTTCCTATTACAAGGGATGTTTACATTCCTTGTAATAGGAATAAAAGTGAACAAAAAAAAAAATTAAAGTGAAAGGGTAAAAATAAAAAAAATAATAGTAAAATAAGAAAAAAAAAATGTAAAGCGTCACCTCCCCGCAAGCTGGCGCACAGAAGCGAACGCATACGTAAGTCGCGCGCGCATATGTAAACGGCGTCCAAACCACACATGTGAGGTATCGCCGCGTGCGTTAGAGTGAGAACAATAATTCTCGCCCAAGACCTCCAAAACACCTAACCTGTAAAAATTTTTAAACGCCTATGGAGATTTTTAAGTACCAAAGTTCGGCGCCATTACACGAGTTTGCGCAATGTGACGTGTTGGGTATCTATTTACTCTGCATAACATAATCTTTCACATTATGAAAAAAAATTGGGCTAAATTTACTGTTTTGTTTTTAATTCATGAAAGTTTTTTTTTTCAAAAAAAAAACCGCGTTCGAAAAATCGCTGTGCAAATACCGCATGACTAAAAAGTTGCAACAACCACCATTTTATTGGCTAGAATCTTTGCTAAAAAACCATATATAATGTTTGGGGGTTCTGAGTAATTTTCTAGCAAAAAAATGATGATTTGTACATGTAGGAGAGTAGTGCCAGAAATGGCCCAGATGGGAACTGGTTAAACGAAAATCGTACGATCTGGTATCGTAAGAGAAAAATTTTCGTTTGTCCGATCAAATATCGGATGAACTGTCATGATCGGCTCTTGAAAGCTCTGTACTAACGATCTGATTATCGTACGATCGCTTCGAGAACGGGATTTTCCGTCCGATTTTCGGATCGTGTGTACGGGCCAATCATTGAAAATTGATCACATCTGATGCAATGACAGCCTTGAGTCTTGAGGTCCTGAAATGTCAGGAAAGTACAAATACCCCAAAATGACCCCTTTTTGAAAGGTAGACAGTCCAAGGTATTTAGTAAGAGGCATGGCGAGTTTTTTGAAGTTGTAATTTTGTTCCCACAATTCTTGGGAAAATGAAGAAATTATTATTTATTTATTTATTTTTTACACAAAAAACGACAAGTTATTTCTCACACACAGCATATGCATACTTCCAATCACACCCCAAAATACATTCTGCTACTCGTTCCGAGAATGGCGATACCACATGTGTGAGACTTTTTTCACAGCCTGGCCACATACAAAGGTCCAATATGCAGGGAGCACCATAAGGCGTTCTATGAGCATAAATTACACATCTAATTTCCTAACGACCTATTACACTTTTGAATGCCCTGGAGCACCAGGACAATAGAATTACCCACAAAATTACCCAATTTTGGAAAGCAAACACTCCAAAGTATATATTCTATGAGGCATAGGCTGCAGATAGGTACTCAGGTACTCTGATGGGCTGCAGATATGTATTCGGGTACTCTGTTGGCCTGGAAACAGGTACTGTGATGGGCTGGAGACAGGTACTCGGGTACACTGAGGCACTGCAGATAAATACCCGGGTACTCTGGGCTGGAGACTAGGGGTGCGCATCTCCACTGGTCTCACGATTCGATTATCATGTCAACGATTCGATTCAGTGCAGCCTCACCAGTGTCCATCAAATTCAGCCTCACCGTGCCCATCAGTATAGCCTTACCGTGCCCCAACAATGCAGACTCACAGTGCCCATTAATGCACACCCACCATGCCCATCAATGCACACTCACCGTGCCCATCAATGCAGAGTCACCATGTCCCATCAATGCAGAGTCACCGGGTCCCATCAATGCAGAGTCACCGGGTCCCATCAATGCAGAGTCACCGTGTCCCATCAATGCAGAGTGACTGTACCCCATCAATGTAGAGTCACTGTGCCCAGTCAGACTCACTGTGCCCCATCAATGCAGAGTCACTGTGCCCAGTTGGCCTTACTGTGTCCCATCAATGCAGAGTCACTGTGCCCAGTCAGCCTCACTGTGCCCCATAAATGCAGAGCCACTGTGCCCAGTCAGCCTCACTGTGTCCAATCAATGTAGACTCACCCGTGCCTGGATGGATCGCACACAGTGGCATGAGTGCTTTGAATTGCAAATTCCAGCGCCAGTCCTCCTCCTCCAGCGGCTGCTGTAATGGAGTCCCGACACCTAGACTGATTGCACACATGGTGACGCCGGGGGCTGGGGATGGCATCAGCAGGAGGCAGGAAAAGAGGGCGCGGTTACAGTCCCACGGCTCCTTTCAGCTCTGTTCGGAGAGACGCGTCTCAGGTCGGAGAGGGGCAGGGGAAAACAGCGCGGCGCGGGGATGACATCACCCAATAATCAATTTATGCCAGTCGCAGCATCAATGCCACATAGTGGACCACCGAATCGTGATACATTGATGCTGTGATTAAATTCAGCAACCCCTATTGAAGACAGGGACTCGGGTACTCTGGCGGGCTGGAGACAGGTACTCGGGTACTCTGATGCGCTGCAGATAGGTACTCAGGTACTCTGGGATGGAGACAGGCTCTCAGGTACTCTGATGGGCTGGAGACAAGGACTCCGATGCGCTGCAGATAGGTACTCAGATACTCTGATGGACTGGAGACAGGTACTTGGGTACTCTGATGGGCTGGTGACAGGTACTTTCTATTATTGGGGGCAATCAGTGTGATTTGGTGTACACTGTGATTGGTAACGAGCCGTTACCGCAATCTCCTCATCACACGTGATCGGTGTATGAGGAGGAGAACACGGTAACAGCTTGTTACCGCGGCTTGCTTACATTCTGTGACCGGCTGTGATTGGACACAGCTGGTCACGTGGTAAAGAGCCAACTTTGTTGGCTCTTTAACCCGATCGGAGATGGGCTGTGTCAGGGTGACATGTCTCGCCCTAAGGGGCGCACGAGTGCAATGCACAAGTACAGTACATGAGACCGGCTGTGATTGGACACAGCCGGTCACGTGGTAAAAAGCCATTTTAATTGGCTCTTTACACTGATTGGGAATGGGCTGTGTCCCGAGGGTCACGGCTCATCCCCGATCGCCGTGATGTGGGCCACCGTGGGATCGGCGAGAATGGGCGGACGTCATATGATCACCCGGAGGGAGAGAGTGTTCCTGCCGGCATCATTTGTCTATGGGTTGGTATGGAAGTGGTTAAATAGAAAACTATCTTTAGATAGATTTTTTACTCCAAAAGCATTGTTATTCAAATAAATTTGATAAAAATCAAAAAAAGTCTGATCCACCCTGGTATAGTCATAGAGGCCTATATCTACAGACACTTGATCTCGCCAGTACATCTTTCAAAGGACAGTCGGGAGGGAAAAGGCAAAGGGTAATATCTCCAGCTAAAAATGTTTTTATTTCGTTTTGGACTGGTCAGGATAGAAATTGATGGGAAATTTCTCAAAAAAGGACAAAGATGACTTGACCCTCTCTCGTTTTGTGTTTTGTTTCCCCCAACAATGTTTGCATTGCTGTCCAACTCATCAATGGAGAGTTAAGTACACAGTCAGTGATTCATACAGAATTTCAGCAGAATCAGGACCCACAAAATGCAACAGGAAATATTACACTGTGAATAACAATTCAAACTATCAACAAGCAAAAGAAGAAGAAATGCAGAATAATTATCAGGAAATAACAAAGAACAGAAGGACAGAGGTTTCAGCTGATGTTGCAATGTGCATTTCCCAGAATAGGGGAGAGAAGAGATTTCAGGAAACATTAACTAAATGTACTGAGCAAGGACAAACAAGTCAGTACGATGTTAATAAGCGAATAGTGTGGTGAAACCCAGAGAGCACACAGATTTTAGCTTGCCATGGTCCAATCAACGACAGAGGAACTCCAATTGCTAATATTAGTGCATGATGAATATTATTAGCACTGAGGGTACTGCCTGAGAGCTGGAAAATGAACATTTTACTGTGCAAAAAATGAAAAGAAAAAATTCTGTAAAAAAAAAAAAAAAAAAAAAAAAAAATTTTTAAAAAAAAAAAAAAAAAAAAAAAAAAAAAAAGATATGATTAAAACTTTTTTGCACAAGACTGAAGTTTCAACCAATGGCAACCAGATCTGTGATTTTAATTAAGGATCTGCTTATCAACAATTAACTTTGAAGACCTGCATTTGAAAACTACTTGGTCAGGGGACTTCCTATGACAACACATTATAAAGGCTGATCTGGTACAATTCATTTCACCTCACTGCTTATGTGTATGGAACTCTAAAATTGATAATGAAGTGAAATGCATGTTTTTTTTATATTAACAAACTAGCACATGTTGTTTCTTATACCTTTACATTTTGTGTTACTATAAAACACCTAGCGATCCTGCCAGTTCCCCAGCCTCCTTGCTTGGTTAACACGTTAACAGATCCATCCTGGGGGCGTGGCCTGACCGTCATGGAGTGAGGACGCAGAGACTCGGAGCTCCGTCTATCCCGGGCCAGGAAAGCAGTGGAATCCCAACAAAGCTCCAGTAACGGCACCTCCAGATGCCCACCGACCCCGCACCGCTTCACAGCTGCCCAGTGAACCTTGCAAAGCGGACGGAGGGCTCCGCTCCTTCTTCGCACCACAGACGCCAAGCACGAGGGCCGCGACTAAGATGGCGGTGGAGAGGACCGCAACTCCACAGCCGTCCCCCTGGCCGTTGAGTGGTGACTCCCCGGGACCCTCTGCTACACCTCAGGTGAGGAGCATTAGCCCAGCCACAGGACTTTTGTGTTAGGTTTTGTGTTATGTTTTTTTTTTTATCTGGTTATTTGCAACTTGTTTCTTTAGCAGGAGTACACTCACACTCCACGGGCCAGGCCTCACATGTCTCGGAGGTAGAGGGGCTGGAGAGGGACTGGGACTTCAAAGCACATATTAAAGCCCTTCCTACCAAAGCCGACATTCAGCAGCTTATTGCGGCGGTGGAATTCTCCTGCAAGCAGGCAGTGGATGGGCTCAGAGAGGAGACAGTGGCTCTGGGGCATAGAGTGGAGGCACTTGAGACCGGCCAGGATGAGATTTTACACATCCTATCGACCGTTAAGGACACTTTACGCCAGCACAGTGAGGCTATTAACCAATTGCTGGACCAGTTGGACGACCAGGAGAAAAGAAGTAGGCGCCAGAACATATGTATCCATGGCCTGCCAGAGGCCATGCGTTCAAACGACCTGCTCCCCTCTGTGGTCGGCCTCTTCCGCCAAATTCTGGGCGCTAACGCCCCGGCTGACAGAGATTGAGAGAGTCCACCGTACCCTCCTGCCCACTCCCCAAGACACCGACAAACTGAGGGATGTCATCTGTAAGCTCCTCAGATACCCCTTGAAAGAAGCCATATTGAGGGCCGCACGGAGCACTCCGTCAATTGACTTTGATGGCGCTACCATTGCATTGTACCCGGACTTGTCCAGATGTACCCTGATGCAGATCAGGGCGGTGAGACCTGTGTTGGAAACCCTCCGTACGGCTGGAGTAGTCTATCGGTGGGGATTTCCGTTTCGCCTAACAGCGACAAGGAATGGGAGGACAGCGTCTCTTAGCACCAGGGACGACCTACCGGCCTTCCTGGAAACCCCGGATCTTCCAGTTACAGACTTCCCTGACTGGTGGCTGCTCTGTCCCATCCCCCTGCCACAGCGCCCGGACAGATGGCGCCCAGCTGCAGCCTCCTCCCGCCGGAGGAATCAACAGCGTAGGCGCAATCGCAGAGAAGAAGCCTCCTAGCCATCTTGTTGGAATCAGGCTTGTGCCCTTCCATCTAAATGTGTTCTGGACCCCTTTACCTGCAGTTTTTCCTTTTTAGCGCCGGGAGGTGTCGGTCCTTCAACAAGTGAAACTTACTGCCCCTCCTGGGGACCCCCAGGGTGGAAGGTAGGCCCATCTTCCTGGTCCCTAGCGAGTCTGGGGGTTTTTTTTTCTAGTTTTTTCTTCTTTTTATCTTCACTTTCGCTGTGGCCTAACGGGGGGGGGGGGGGCATTGACCCCCCGCCCAGACCCCCGGGTCTTGGAATTTTGCTGGTGCAGGACTGGAAGCTCTTCATTTGAATTAGTCTCTGACTTCACTGTTGCAAGACATTTTGTATTGTATGTTATCGCTTTGTTACTGACGGAGCTCTCCATGTGGACAGTCACTCACCCCCCAATTAGGTGAAGCCCCAATCATGGGGTGTGGTAAACTGCGGATTTGCAGTTCAGCTGGGGCTTGCCCTTGCGGGGACCTGCAACCCCCCATGGGCAACCCCCCCCCCATTAGGCTAGCCTAACTCTTGGTGGGGCTACAAGACTTTTGACTTTTGTGTTAGGTGAAGTTTTCCAAGCCAAAAGAAAACCTGCAGTTCATACAAAGACTGATGAATGTCACACATCCCATCATTCTCAGTGACAGAGCTTTCTGTATATGGGCTGACAAACCACTAAAAAAGCAGGAATCACAAGCTGGTGACCTCACTTTTGTCTACTGCAGACCGAGTAACTAAAAACTCAATCTTTCAAGTAGGCAACTATAAGCAAAACAATTTTTTGGGGAGAATTGCTTTCACTGCTTGTCCCATAGCCAGATCACCAGAACTAGTGTCCCCATTGGAAGATTTTGCCTCTATTACTTTTCTGGGGACAACCCAAAATGTGGGATTTTCCTTTATTTTCACTTTTAATGATCATGGTAAAACGGGACAAATAGAGAGGATGGATCTCCCTAACTGCGGCACAGACAGCAATAAAAACTGACAGGGGTTCTAATCCCTCTTCACCCTATCCAAAACTAAAAAAAAAAGTTTTGCCTTTAGCTATACTTTAACATGTTAATCTATTCTCAAAAGTTGTGATTTCCTGCATGCACACACAGGAAAGTTTTGGGAGTTCCCTAACAGCCGTCTTTGTGCATGCGCGAGAAACGCCATGCGCGTGTTGATGGAAACTCGCATGTGAGCAGTTGTGTCACAGGGCTTGCTCGGAACCTCGTATCTGCGTGTGCACAGGGCATTGAGGTCCAACTATAAGAGAGGAGCATGGAAAGATTCAAGGTAACATCATATATACTTTAAGGTGATGGTCCGCTTTTAGGCTGGGCTCAACACTTGTACGATGCGGGAACCAGCGCAATTCCTGTGCGGGTTCCCGCTTTGCACCCGAATTACAGGCGGCTCACACTGACATCTGCGAAGCGCTGCGGGTGTCAACGTAAAGTTAATGACACCCCCAAATTGGTTTGCATATCGCAGTGCACACTGTGAAATGGTACAGGAATCATATTGCATGGGTGTGAACACCCATGCGATCCGATTCCAGTGCGGACAAAAAAAAGGGTCCTGCACCATTTTGGTGCGAATGCGATGGGATTTCAGCCATACATTCTGTATGGCTGAATTCTAATCACACAGATATTGCATGTGACGTGCACAGCAATGCGGTGTGAATCACGTGCGAGGTCTGTGTTCGCACCAGTGAGAACTGAGCCTAAAGTGGTAGTAAATAGACAAATAGAGATAAAAAGTGGAGCTATCTACCCTCAGTTTTAGAGACCAGGGCTCTTCCCGGGGTAGAGGTACGTCACACGGTCCCTTCCGATGTGTCCGGCCGGTCATATGCTCATCCTCATCTTGATTTTCTACCCTCAACTGGTCAGCTCCTTACTGTGCCATGATCCATAGTCTGTCCAGGAAGTAAGGAAGAAGCAATAAATATGTTTGGAAACATGGATGAGGACAAGTGAAGCTTTTCCCTGCATTTCTACAGGAATTTATGGATTTCCAAATGAGCCAGCAGCTTGCATAGCTTTGAATACAGCCAAAGAATGGTTGACGAAAAATCAAGATGAGGAGGAGCATATGACCGGCCGGACACATCGGAAGGGACCGTGTGACGTACCTCTACCCCGGGAAGATCCCAGTACCCCCTTAGGATTGTGTGACGGGCCCAGTCTGGAGAAGGACGAACCTCCCCATCCTCTTTACATATGTTCAGGCTTGAATATATCCATCATCTGACTACCTATATAAGTTCGGACTTGTATACATTTCTCCT
>BLSH010277719.1:698610-708718 GCA_018402905.1 Glandirana rugosa | reverse complement strand
ATCCTCATCTTGATTTTCTACCCTCAACTGGTCAGCTCCTTACTGTGCCATGATCCATAGTCTGTCCAGGAAGTAAGGAAGAAGCAATAAATATGTTTGGAAACATGGATGAGGACAAGTGAAGCTTTTCCCTGCATTTCTACAGGAATTTATGGATTTCCAAATGAGCCAGCAGCTTGCATAGCTTTGAATACAGCCAAAGAATGGTTGACGAAAAATCAAGATGAGGAGGAGCATATGACCGGCCGGACACATCGGAAGGGACCGTGTGACGTACCTCTACCCCGGGAAGATCCCAGTACCCCCTTAGGATTGTGTGACGGGCCCAGTCTGGAGAAGGACGAACCTCCCGATCCTCTTTACATATGTTCAGGCTTGAATATATCCATCATCTGGTAAGCCTTGATTTCTACCGTTTGTGGATTGATCAGATATTTGCATAGTATTCATCACGGTTCACCATGTCGTCATTCACTGTCACCATGCAAGCACCTTAACAATCTCCATTTTCTTCTTTTGGACTTTTCATGCTTTTTGGACTGTATTGATCTTTATACACACGGATTGCACGTTTTGTTATTGGTTTGCACTCCTTGAGGAATACCAATCTGCCAAATTCCTCATAAGTCTTCATAAGACTTAACACTATGCTACCCACTGTCACTTTGTTTTTAATACAATTATTTTTGTTACGTTTTTCATAAGCTTTTATTAATGCTTATGAAGTCATCACTGTTCTTGTTTGCTAATATGATTTATTGATGTATCAGTTTATTTGGTTTAGTTGACACATTTTTATTCATTCAACATTGGTGGAGACTGGTTGAGCCCTGGTCTCTAAAACTGAGGGTAGATAGCGCCACTTTTTATCTCTATTTGTCTCTTTACGATTTAGTTTGGTTGTAGTGTGGCAGCTTTTTCCCTCCAGCATAATTCCTATCATTTGGCCTAGCGCGGTTTTACTTTTTCTACTAAAAGTGGTAGTAAACCTAAGCATTTAAAAATCCGCTGACAGGCAGGGTGTTTAAAACAGAAGAGACATTATAGGTCTCTTCTGCCATAAATATCCCTCCTGCCCATCGGCGGTAATGCGTTCTAGCCGCGCATGTGCAGATCAGAGCACATTTACAGCTTGCTCTCTGGGTTGCGCATGCATGGGAGTGACGTCACTGCAGCCCGGCCATTTGAGTGTCCGAAGATTCTGAACCCGGAAGACTGGGTTAACATGGAAGCTTTGGGGACCAGGGAGAGCTGTGACATGTTAAACTATTCTCAAAAGTTGCGATTTCCTGCATGCACACCCAGCGCTGGAGAGCTCTGTTGGTAGGCAAGTCTCTCATAATGCACTAGTATGTGTGCATACTAGTACATTATCACTTAAACCTTCAGGGGGCACATTTTTTAAACATTATATTAAAGCAGAGGTCCGCACTTCCCTGCAAAAATTAAAAGTCAGCAGCTACACATACAGTAGCTGCTGACTTATAATAATAGGACACTTACCTGTCCTTGAGTCCAGCGATGTCGGCACCCACCGCCAATCTTCGAATCGGGTGCAGCCGCATCCATTGCGGGTAAGGGAACCCGGACGTGTAGCATCACAGCTTCACGCTGGGCACCATACTGCACATGCGCGAGGCTCCGCTGCGCTCTGCTATTGGCCAGGCGGCCAGTAGCAGAGCGAGGAGGGAGCCGGGCTGCTGACGTCAGCAGCCGCGGCGGCCTGCCCGAGCTCCCGGATGTGTGGAAAAGGACACCTGTCTAAAGATAGGTGTCCTCTTTCCCCCTCCCCTCGAAAGGTGCCAAATGTGACACCTGAGGGGGGGAGGAATCCAATCAGCGGAAGTTCCACTTTTGGGTGGAACTCCGCTTTAAGAGACTTCACTACTGCTTTAGGCTACTTTCACCCTGGGGTAGGGGCGGTAGCGGTAAAGCGCCAATAGTTTTAGCCCCGCTCCCACTCCACAGGGGATCAGCATGCCTCCAAATGCCATAGGATGGTATAAAGGAAGGAGAGGAATCTAGAAATAGTGAAAACTGTCAGGTAAATTTATTAAATCCATAAAATACATAAAACATGCGTCCCCGGCTTCCTTATTCATTTGCGTTTTATGGATTTCGACAATAAATTTACCTGATGGTCTTCACTATTTGGAGTTTCCTCTCCTTCCTTTATATCATTCTATGGATACTCCGCTCCTCTATTTCTGTGAGTGTCTCCATAGCAAGTTGGCTATAGGAGCTCTCGTGAGAGTGCGCTGCAAAGCCGGGCTGTGTGCGTCCATAGATGCACACAGTGCAGTGTGGTACAATCTCACAGGATATGATTGACAGCAGCAGGAGCCAGTGCCTCTGTGTCCTGTGACAGCAGGAAGAAGGGAGATCGCTGCTGCAGAAGGGCACAGCACTGGATCGAGAAAGGATTCAAGTGAGTATTTATGGTGGTGGCTGGGGTGGGGAGATGGGGACATTTTTTAACTTAAAAGGAGTTGTAAAGTTTCAGCGGTTTTCATCTTATTGCATTCTATGCATTAAGGTGAAAAACCTTCTGTACTACAGCAGCCCCCACAGCCCCCCTTTTCTTACCTGAACCCAATCTTTAAAAGCGACAAGAACGAGTCCAGCAGCTCCAGCTGCTGTCTCGAGTCCTCATTGGACAAATTGATAGCAGTAGGAGTCATTGCTCCCGCTGCTGTCAATCAAATCCAGTGACACGGGAGTCGGGGCTGAGTCCTGCTGTCTGTGTCAATGGACGCAGCAGGACTCAGAAGCGCACCTGCATGGGTGCCCCCATGGAAATTGGCTCTCCGTGGGGGGCACCCATGAGGAGGAGTAGCCAGGAGCGCCGCCGGGGGACCCCAGAAATGGAGGATCGGGCCATTCTGTGCAAAACGCTTGCACAGAGCAGGTAAGTATAACATGTTTGTTATTTAACCACTTCCCGACCAGCGCCATAAATAGGCGGTGGCTGGTTTTGAGTGGCTATACCGGGATATAGCCTGCAGCTACAGGCTATATCCCGGTATCGTTTTTTTAGAGTGGACGGTCGGCTATCCGGGGATGACGACCGATCCGGCTCGGGAACCGCTCGGTCGTTATCCCAGGGGGCGGGAGGGGACACTCCCCCCCCCCCTTGCGCCGCCTTCCGCCACTCTTCTCTGGCCTCCCGTCCCACCGGGAGACCGGAGCGACGACCCGGTGCCTCCGCCGGCTAGAAGGAGACCTTACAGAAGCCGGAATCGGGTCCGATCGGGTCTCCTTCGGCAAATTCCAGAAGCGACGTCACAACGTCACTTCCGGTTTACTCGGCGGGTAACGTTTACATTCCTATTTATATGAGGATTTACTAAAATATGTATGTTGCCTTTAGTTGTACTTTAATGCATTCTATGCATTAAGGTGAAAAACCTTCAGCTGCCCCCAAAGCCCCCCTTTTTCTTATCTGAACCCAATCGTTCCAGCGGGTCCAGCCTCTTGTGTCGGGTCCTAATTGGATAGATTGATAGCAGCAGGATCCATTGGCTCCCGCTGCTGTCAATCAAATCCAATGACATGGGAGCGGGGGAGTCCTGCTGTCTGTGTCAATGAATGCAGCAGCAGGACTCGGGAGCGCGCCTGCACGGGTGCCCCCAGGGAAAGCGTCTCTTCATGGGGGCACCCGATGAAGAGAAGAAGCCAGGAGCGCCGCTGGGGCACCCCAGATAATGAGGATCAGGACTGCTCTGTGTAAAACCTTTGCAAAGAGCAGGTAAGTATAAGATGTTTGTTTTTCTTTAAAGAAAAACCTTTACAAATAACTTTAACCACCTCAGCGGTGGTACTCGGCGGCTAACGGCGCCAATTTTAAAAAAATAAAAGTATTCAGAATCGCTGTTTTCGGCGATCTGAATACTGTGAAGTGCAAAGGGGGGATGGGGGAGGTCTTTTAGACCCCCCAGCATTCCAAAAAGTGTACCTGTCACCATATATTACTATCACAAGGGATGTTTACATTCCTTGTGATAGCAATAAAAGTGATCAGAATTTTTTTTTTTAAAAGGAAGTGTTAAAAATAAATAAAATTAAAAAAAAAAAAGTAAAGCGCCACCGTCCCCGCGAGCTCGCGCAGCAAAGAAAACGCATACTGAAGTTGCGCCTGCATATGGAAATGGTGTTCAACCCACACATGTGAGGTATCGTCGCGATCAACACAGTGTGAGCAATAATTCTAGCAAAAGACCTCCTCTGCACCTCTAACCTGGTAACCGTTAAAATTTTTTAAAGCGTCGCCTATGGAAATTTTTAAGTATCGGATTTTGTCGCCATTCCGTGAGTGCACGCAATTTTCAACCGTGTCATGTATGGTAATTATTTACTCGGCGTAACATCCTCTTTCACAATATACAACAAAATTAGGCTAGCTTTACTGTTGTCTTATTTTTTTAACTCAAAAAAGTGAAATTTTTCCAAAAAAAATCGCTCTTGAAAGACCTCTGCGCAAATACCGTGAGACAAAAATTATTGCAACAATCGCCATTTTATTCTAGGGTGTTTGAAAAAAAATAAATATATATAATGTTTGGGGGTTATAAGTAATTTTCTAGCAAAAATAAATGTTTTTTAGCTTGTGACCAACAAATGCAAAAAAAGGGGGTGGTTGGTCAGTGGGTAAAAAAACCCTTTACATTTACTTTAATGCAGAGAATGCATTGGGGTAAAAATTACCTTTAGTACAACTTTAAAAATATTGCATTGATTTTATTAAAAAAAAGTGTGAGTTTAGTGTCACTTTAATATTACTGATTGACCAACTCAAGTGGACTTGTCATCTGTGTATCAGGACAAGTGATCAGCAATATGTACACTGCTGTGGCGCAAGCAAGTTTTTAGGCAGACTGGCCGCCCTGCTCCTGGACTTTGCACATCCTCTGCCTAACTCAAGGATTGATTAGCAGAAACGAAACCATCTACAGCAGAACAGCATCAACTTGCCACTAATGACATTCTGAATAAATGAACCACAAAGCTTACTTCCTACCGCAGTCTTATTTAAGTGACAGTTGAATTAAACATACTACACTAAGTGAAAAATTGGCATATCGAAAGATCAGTCTTGTGTTCAACATGTAAGAATAATCTGGATGTTACAACAGCTTCTATCACTTCTTTGGCTCTATAATGCAGTGTGGTTTAAAAGACATTATTGTTATTAATTATTAAACCACAGCAGATTTTTTCTTTTTTTACTTTGGTCATAATCTCGTATATGAACGAATCTCAAGATCAGATTTAACCACGCTAACATCACACCTTTTCTGGCATGTAAAAATAAAAAAAATAAAAAATCAGTATTTTTTTCCTAGAAAATAACTTAGAACCCGCAAACATATTTTTTATGCAGAGGCCCTAGAGAATAAAATGGTGGGTGTTGCAATTTTTTAGGTCACGCGGTATTTGCGGTATTTTTTAGGAAAAAAATACACTTTATTGAATTTTAATTCACAAAACAACACCCAATTGTTAGGTAAAACATAAAAGAGGTAACGCTGAGTAAATAGATACCAAACATGTCATGCTTTAACGGAGTTGTAAAGTCTCAATATTTTTCACCTTAACCACTTCCCGACCAGCGCCGTAAATAGGCGGCGGTCGGGTTTGAGCGGCTGTACCGGGACATAGCCTGCACCTGCAGGCTATATCCTGGTATAATTTTTTAGAGCTGGTGGTCGGCTATCCAGGGGTAATGACCGATCCGGCTCGGGAGTCGCTCGGTCGTTACCCCAGGGGGCGGGAGGGGATGCCCCCCCTCCCGCCACCTTCCGACGCTCTTCTCCGGCCTCCCGTCCCACCGGGAGACCGGAGCGACGATCCGGCGCGTCCGTCGGCTGGAAGGAGACCTGACAAAAGCCGTAATCGGCTCCGATCGGGTCTCCTTCGGCAAATTCCGGAAGCGACGTCACAACGTCACTTCCGGTTTACACAGCGGCTAACGGCGCCAAATTTTAAAAAATGACAGTATTCAGAATCGCCGTTTTTGGCGATCTGAATACTGTGAAGTGCAAAGGAGGGATGGGGGGTCTTTTAGACTCCCCCGGCCCTCCAAAAAGAGTACCTGTCACCATATATTACTATCACAAGGGATGTTTACATTCCTTGTGACAGCAATCAAAGTGATCAGATTTTTTTTTTTTTTTAAAGGAACAGTGCTAAAAATAAATAAATAAATGAAATTTAAAAAAAAAAAAAAAAATATTTAAATTGCCACCGTCCCCGCGAGCTCGAGCAGCAAAGAAAACGCATACGTAAGTCGCGCCCACATATGAAAACGGTTTTCAAACCACACATGTGAGGTATCGCTGCGATCGCCAGAGTGTGAGCAATAATTCTAGCAAAGACCTCCTCTGTAACTCTAACCTGGTAACCGTTAAAAATTTTTAAAGCGTCGCCTATGGAACTTTTTAAATACCGGACTTTGTCGCCATTCCGCGAGTGCGCACAATTTTCAACCGTGTCATGTATGGTATCTATTTACTCTGCGTAAAATCCTCTTTCACAATATGGAAAAAATTGGGCTAACTTTACTGTTGTCTTATTTTTTAACTCAAAAAAGTTAAATTGTTCCAAAAAAATTGTGCTTGAAAGACCGCTGCGCAAATACTGTGTGACAAAAAGTATTGAAACAACCGCCACTTTATTCTCTAGGGTGTTTGAAAAAATATATATATATATAATGTTTGGGGGTTCTAAGTAATTCTCTAGCAAAAAAAAATGTTTTTAGCTTGTGACCACCAAATGTAAAAAAGTGGCCCGGTTGGTAAGTGGTTAATGAAGAACTATGGTCAAAATTATAAAACCAATGTGTTATGCACCTATACAGTCTGTTAAACATGTCACTGATTTGTTTTGCAAAAAGCAGTAAGGATGTTGAGATCTCTACCTTGTCCTCTGCTCTCATGTGCACGTCCTTTAAAGAGGAGACAACTTTAATTCCTGGTTTTCAAATTGCCTCATGTTTGCCTGTTGTCACGTTTTGCATGCTCTCTGCAGAAATGTCCTGACATCACTGGGGGGAGGTGCTAGTGTAGTACACGGAAATCTCAGCCATCCATTCTACAGAGAAGTCCTGATTAGGCTCTACCCACGATTGCCCGTGAAGCCCCACCAACTCCCACCTATGTCCCACCTTTGCCCGCCCACTGCTCTATCTATACAGCCAGCTCCTAGGTTGTTTTTTTATTCTGTGGGTTTACAAATTACCAGAGGAGAACAGGCAGAGAGAAGCACACAGATTAATAGACAGATCTGTGTGCAAACTAACCTGAACTGACTTGTGCCTGTTTTACACCCAGCTATTGATTGGCAGATGGGTGTGTGTTATGTAAAATAGACTGAACATCATAGAATGCAGGAGGACTAGGAGATAGACAAGCTAGTTCACTGAAAGGAAATTACATCTGAGCTCTGCTCAACTCCTCCCATCATTACTAACCATATACAGTAAAGGAGGAATGAATAGGGGATTAAAGTTCACAGTTGCAGCTATATGGTAGCAAAATAATCATTTCAGTTATTATGTTTATTACCATGTGTAACTTTCAGGTATTTATATGAGGATTTACTAAAATATGTATGTTGCCTTTAGTTGTACTTTAATGCATTCTATGCATTAGTAGGTGAAAAACCTTCAGCTGCCCCCAAAGCCCCCCTTTTTCTTAT
Source organism: Glandirana rugosa (assembly GCA_018402905.1). Lineage (NCBI taxonomy): Eukaryota > Metazoa > Chordata > Amphibia > Anura > Ranidae > Glandirana > Glandirana rugosa. The sequence goes on along the minus strand of BLSH010277719.1, from coordinate 701,023 downwards.
CTGAACCCAATCGTTCCAGCGGGTCCAGCCTCTTGTGTCGGGTCCTAAATGGATAGATTGATAGCAGCAGGATCCATTGGCTCCCGCTGCTGTCAATCAAATCCAATGACATGGGAGCGGGGCAGAGTCCTGCTGTCTGTGTCAATGAACGCAGCAGCAGGACTCGGGAGTGCGCCTGCACGGGTGCCCCCAGGGAAAGTTTCTCTTCGTGGGGGCACCCGATGAAGAGAAGAAGCCAGGAGCGCCGCTGGGGCACCCCAGATAATGAGGATCAGGACTGCTCTGTGCAAAACCTTTGCACAGAGCAGGTAAGTATAAGATGTTTGTTTTTCTTTAAAGAAAAACCTTTACAAATAACTTTAACCACCTCAGCCCCGGAAGGTTTTACCCCCCTTCATGATCAGGTCATTTTTTTTTTTCTGCGATACTGCACTGTGCTACTTTAACTGACAATTGTGCGATCATGCAACCCTGTACCCAAATACAATTCATGTCCTTTTTTACCCACAAATAGAGCTTTCTTTTGGTGGTATTTGATCACCTCTGCAGGGTTTTTTTTGCGCTATAAATAAAAAAGAGCCACAATTTATGGGAAGGAAAAAAAAAATATTTTTTACTTTCTGTTATAAAACATATCCAATTTAAAAAATGTAAAAAAATAAAATAAAAAAAAAAAATATCAAAATTTCCTCATCAATTTAGACCAATACTATGTATTCAGCTACATATTGATTGGTTTGCGCAAAAGTTATAGCGTCTACAAACTGACACTTTTTTGGGGACCAGTGACACTAATACAGTGATCAGTGCTAAAAAAAAAAAAAAATAGGATTTTTTTGTCATACTTACCTGTAAAATCCTTTTCTTTGAGTACATCACGGGACACAGTTAGGCTATTATTCATTACTTACTGGGTTATATACCATCTCTAGGTGAATGGCCAGTGGTAGACAAAGTCTTAGACAGGAAGTGATCCCCTATATAACCCCTCCCATACAGGAAGTACTTCAGTTTTGTAGCAAGCACTGAATCTTCAAAAGAGGGGAGGGACCCCTGTGTCCCCTGATGTACTCATAGAAAAGGATTTTACAGGTAAATATGACGAAAAAATCCAACTTTCTTCATCATACATCACAGGACACAGAGTTAGGCTATTATTCATTACTTACTGGGATGTCCCAGAACAATAGCCTTGAGGGGAGGGAGACACCCTGACAAACAATAGCCATCAGACCTCATACGGCAGCCCGCAGTACACTGCGTCCAAAAAGCCGAATCCTCTGCTGCTCGAACATCCACCTGATAACATTTTGTGAAGGTATGCACTGAAGATCAGGAAACAGCCTTACAAATCTGAGCCACAGATACCAGATTGTAAAAAGCCCAGGAGGTTCCTACACCCCTGGTAGAATGAGCTCTCGTCCTGAAGGGAGGAGCTTTACGTTTCAGACCGTAGACCTGAATGACCAACTGGCTGACCCAATTGGCAATGGAAGCCTTGGAAGCTGCCTGCCTCTTCTTGGGTCCTTATGTGAAAACAAAAAAGGAGTCTGATCCTCAGATCTCCACAGATCTAGACAAACTCTGACTGCTCGCACTTCACCCAAGGAGTGCAGTCGTCTCTCTTCTGCCGAATGAGGTGGAGAAAAAAGAAGGCAAAACAATGTCCTGATTCAAATGAAAGGCCTACACCACTTAAGGCAAGAAGGATGGAACAGGTCGTAACACGACCCATACGTGGTGAAGGATCAAATATGGTTCCCTGCACGAAAGGACCGCCAACTCCAACACTCTTCTAGCCGAGGTGATGGCCATCAGGAAGGCTAGCTTGCGTGACAGCAAGACTAATGGAATTTCCTTGATCGGCTCAAATGATTGTTTCTGTAACACAGACAGCACCAAATTTAAGTCCCAAGGACTTAATCAATGATTTTTTATTTTATTTTTTTTAAAAATTAGATTTTTTTTATTTTTATCAAATTTATTTTGATAAAATGCTTTTGGAGTAAAAATCTATCTAAAGATAGTTTTCCATTTAGGATACATTAATAATTTAGTTTATTCAGCATGAAATGTAGCTTAGTTATGTAGCATGAGGCTGTATATTCTGCAATATTAAAGTGGAGTTCCACCCAAAAAAGTGGAACTTCTATTTTTTTTAGATTAAAAATTTTTTTTATTTTATTTTTTAGTAACTAATTCAGGAACCCTGAATTTAAACCACGACAGACACAATGTCTTTGTTAGTAAACTCGGCTAGTTCCTTTAAGGTAATCAGAACGACAGTGCGTTCGATCGGAAGGACTACCGGTAGTGGAGCCGATCTTCTCACAACCTCAACCGCCAGGAAAGCACGTCCCTTGGTATAAACTAGGAAGTGGTGCATACCCAGCACAATGCTGGACAAGGTAGG
>BLSH010277719.1:621515-642087 GCA_018402905.1 Glandirana rugosa | reverse complement strand
AAGAGACAGCAGGGGGACGCAGTGGTCCTGTGAGGCAGGTGGCATCTCTTTGATGAGGGAAAAGGACTAGAAAATCCCCCCAAATCCACCCCCCAGCACAAATACTCTATCCCCCCATCACTTCCAACATGTGTGCTGTGCACTCATTGCCTTTCCCCCTCCTCTGTATCCATTCATACACAGTGACCAGCTCTAGCAGTGTGGCCGTCCGAAGCAGAGCCTCACCCGATCCGCGTAATAAGAGCTCTCACAGAGTGCTGCTCCATGCTGGCCCCTCCATTCTTCTAGTCCTTCCCAGGTGATGTTATGTACAAGCGCCGGGGGTGGACAGGAGGGAAGGGGGGCTGGCAGGGAGCAGCGTGTGGTGAGAGCTTATATTACAGCTGTGTCCTTCATTGCACTGCACGTGTTGCAGACTTAGAGCCTCTCATGGGGCCCCCTAATAGCCTCCTCGGGCAGTGCCCGAGTGCCCAATGGGTCAGTCCGCCCCTGCTTCCCTTTGTCAAAATATACGAACATGTTCCAGTAAGCCCATGTTTTCATATATCTTTCTCTTCTATTTTGAACGGTAAGTACCAAATCTTCCAGGGTATTGATACTCCTAACCTTATTAAGCCACATGGCAATGGAAGGAGGATTGGGGTCTTTCCAACACAGAGTGATACAGGCTTTGGCGGTGTTAGTCAAGGATTGATTTTTTTTGTATGTCCGAATCAGTATTTGTGAGCAATGGAGCAGGAAGAAGGCAGGATCCCACGGAATGGGAAAGTCCGTAAATTGTTGGGGAAACCTCTGTACCTCAGACCAATAATTTTGGAGCTTCGAGCAAGACCAGAAGATGTGAAGGAAAGTTCCCGCTTGTCTCCACATCTTCAGCAACGATCCAAAGCCTCTGGGTAATATTTGCCCAAAGTTGACGGGGTAAGGTACCAAGGCGTCAAAAGTTTATAATTGGATTTCTGCATGCGTGTACAGATGGATGATTTCAGGGAAGGGGGATAATGGTTTGACGCTGGACGGCTGTGAAGGACCTGTCGAGATCTCTTTCCAATTTGCTAAGACTCTGCATAATAAAATAGCCCAGAGGGGAGATGAGTACACTGTCAGGTTTCATTTGAGGGTATGTACATCCAAATCCGAGGAAGGATTTAGGAATTACAGCTCTTAAGAATAGCCATGAAAAGCTGTTTCAAGGCCAGGTGTGGGCTACTCCTTTGTTATTTCTTCATTAATTAACCACTTTCCACTCGGCCACTGCACATATACGGCCGGGTGGGCGCTTCCTCCTTCTGAGTGGACGTTCCTGAACATCCTTCAGAAGGAGAGGGATTGTGCGGCCACGTGTTACCGGACACACCGCATCTCAGATCGGCAGGAGGGCTCTGTGGTTTGCCCTCCTGATCACATGATGGTTGTGTTCAATCACAGCCATCATGTGATGTAAACAGCCTGGAGGGACATCACAGGAAGCGGGATTGTGCGGCTGTGTGCCCGTGTAGCGGCACAATCCCGATGTGCCTGTGTCCCCCAGAGACAGGGCAACGTTGCTCGGCAGGAGGGCTCTGTGATTGGCCTGTCCAATCACAGCCGTCATGTAATGTAAACACAGAGCCATTGGCAGGCGATTGGCTATACTTCTCCTCACAGTCAGTGAGGAGAAGACGAGCGGATATGCAAGCTGGGGATCAGTGTGTATGAGCTGTTTTTTACAGCTTTTTACACACTAATCACCCAGCTAGTGTCCCCAAACAGTAAAAAACACCAACACTTCTGTCCCAGTAAACATCTGTTCCAGTAAACACCTGTCCACGTCTATCCAAGTAAACAACTGTCCCGGTAAACATCTGTCCCACACCTGTTCTAGTAAACATCTGTCACACATCTGTCCCAGTAAACATCTGTCCCACTGAACATCTGTCCCAGTAAACATCTGTCTTACTAAACATCTGTTCCTGTAAACATCTGTCCGTAATCATCTGTCACATCTGTCCATGATCATCTGGTGCATATCTGTCTGTGATCATCGGGCGCACTTCTGACACACATCTGTTCGTGATCATCTGCGCACATCTGTCCATGATCATCTGGCGCACATCTGTTCGTGATCATCTGCGCACATCTGTTCGTGATCATCTGCGCACATCTGTCTGTGATCATCTGGCGCACATCTGTCTGTGATCATCTGACGCACATCTGTCTGTGATCATCTGGCATACATCTGTCTGTGATCATCTGGTGCACATCTGTCTATGATCACCTGGCACATCTGTCTATAATCATCTGGCACATCTGTCCATGATCATCTGCGCACATCCGGCACACATCTGCCTTTGATCATCTGCCACATCTGTCCGTAATCATCTGCACACTTCTGGCGCACATCTGTCCGTGATCACCTGCCACATCTGTCCGTGATCATCTGCCATATCTAATTCCATTGTCCTGGTGCTCCAGGGCCTTCAAAAATGTGATAGGTACTCAGGAAATGAAACATGTAATTTATGCCTTCAGAACGCCTGGCGGTGCTACTTGGATGTTAGGCCTCTGTATGTTGACAAGCTGTGTAAAAGTCTCACACATGTGGTATTGTCATACTCAGGGCGAGTAGCAGAATGTATGTAGGGGTGTAATTTTTGCTATGTACATGCTATGTGTTAGAAATATCCTATAAATTGACCACTTTGTGTAAAAAAAAATAAGTTTTCATTTACTTTCCACATTTTCGAAAATCTTCTGGGAAAAAAATGTCATGTTCAAAACACTCATTATGCCTCCTAGGATATACATGGGGTGTTTGCTTTCCAAAATGGGGTCATTTTGTGGGCGTTTCTATTGCCCTGGTGCTCCAGGGCCTTCAAAAATGTGATAGGTAGTCAGGAAACTAAATGTGTAATTTATGCTCCTAGAACACCTGGCGGTGCTCCCCGCATGTTGGGTCTCTCTATGTGGCCAGGCTGTGAAAAAGTCCCAAACATGTGGTATAGCCATACTCAGGAGGAGTAACAGAATGTATTTTGGGGTGTATTTGGAAGTTTATCTATGTCAAGTGTGAGAAATAACTTGTTAATATGACAATTTTGTCAAAAAAAAAAAATCTTAATTTTCCAAATTATTGTGGGCAAAAAATTGTAACTTCAGAATAGTCACTATGCCTTTTACTAAGTACCTTGGACTGTCATCTTTACAAACATGAGTAATTTGGACAGAGTATACATCCCAGCATCACAGGACAGAGTATACAGCCAACATCACAGGACAGGAGTATACAGCCCCAGCATCACAGGACAATGTATACAGCCCCAGAATCACAGGATAGAGTATACAGCCCAGCATCACAGGATATAGTATGCAGCCCCAGCATCACAGGAAGAGTATACAGCCCAGCATCACAGGTAGGATATATAGCCAGTATCACAGGTAGGGGTATATAGCCAGTATCACAAGTAGGGGTATATAGCCAGTATCACAGGTGGGGTATATAGCCAGTATCACAAGTAGAGGTATATAGCCAGTATCACAGGTAGGGGTATATAACCAGTAACACAGGTGGGGTATATAGCCAGTTACAAAGGAAGGGGTATGTAGCCAGTTACACAGGGAGGGGTATGTAGCCATTTACACAGGTAGGGTTATGTAGCCAGTTACACAGGTAGGGGTATGTAGGCAGTTACACAGGTAGGGGTATGTAGGCAGTTACACGGGTAGGGGTATGTAGCCAGTTACACAGGTAGGGGTATGTAGGCAATTATACAGGTAGGGGTATGTAGGCAATTACACAAGTAGGGGTATGTAGGCAATTACACAGGTAGGGGTATATAGTCAGTTACACAGGTAGGGGTGTGTAGGCAATTACACAGGTAGGGGTATGTAGGTAATTACACGGGTAGGGGTATGTAGGCAATTACACAGGTATTGGTATGTAGCCAGTTACACAGGTTGGGGTATGTAGGCAGTTACACAGGTAGGGGTATGTAGGCAATTACACGGGTAGGGGTATGTAGGCAATTACACAGGTAGGGGTATAGCCAGAGCACCGCACCCACACCCCCCGCCACGGGACTCGCAGCACTGATAGCAGGCGGCGTCGCAACTCTCAGTCATGGGGGGGTGGTGTCGCGTCACTGACAACAGCACCCAACCCCCCCCTGTGGTATGAATGGCACGGCACTTACCGCTGTGTGTCCTCCACAGTGTAGGGCAGTGTGGTCCCAATCATCATCAAGAGGACCAATGGCCGGGTCCATCTACGTGCATTGGACATGATGATGCCATAGGACAGTCCACTGTCAGAGCATGAAGGAGCACCAGGTGTCAGTGGGGGGAGGCTTTTATCTCTCCCCTAGAGCAAAACAGGCACAGCTTCACGGCAAGTGAGAATTTCCAGATTTTCCTATGTTGGGCCACACACATTAAGATTTTATTCCTCCATCCACGCTAAACAACATAGATGGACAAAATTGCAGTTGCGTTTCTGACAGCCATGGTTGCAGACTTTGTCCAGCTAGTTTTCCACCTAGAGCTTTCAAAAAATTCTATTGAATTACACCTACAGAAAGAATTTCAGACCATTCAGCTGGAACCAGTTGAAATTCAACCTATGTTTGGCCAGCTTTTTTTTGTTTGGTTAACTTTTGCCTAAGCAAATATGACACATCCCTCCTCCTTCAGACTCCTTGGATATGTATGCCATATATCCCAGGAGGCTGCAGTGGGCAGACCCGCCAGCTTGTCATTGGGGATCAACTGTAGAACCTAAAAGAACCAGCATGGGAATCCAAGCTGTGGCAGCAAATCACAGCAGGACAATGCTGGATTTGCTGGGCAGGTGAGTATGTGAATTAATGACAACTCTGCATCATAGGTTCGCAATAAAAAATGCGTGTGTGGGGGGAGGGGGTTCAAACAGGGTTAGGATGGTTGAATTTAAAGCATAACTAAAGGCAAAACCTTTTAGTTTCAGATATCGTGGAGAGGTATTATAACAACTATTAGGTTTTTTATTCTATTTGTCCTGTTTACCATTATCATTGAAAGGGAAAGTAAAAAACTCAAATTTTGGGTTGTCCCCAGAAAAGCAGAGGGGAAATCTTCCAATGGGGACACTAGTTCTGGTGACCTGGGGGTCCCCAAGGAATTCCCTTAATTTTCTGGGATTTCCTCTCATGTCCTGTTTGGCTATGGGACAGGAAGTGAAGGAAAATCTCCGCAATGGGACATAAATGGTGAAAAAAAATCTGACAGGGGTTATAAATGTCCCTTGCTCTATCCAAAATGGAAAAAATAATGTTGCCTGTATTTTTCTTTAAATGTGAGGGTCTGTAATAATAGATGATTTGTATTAAGAAAAGCGGCAGCCTCAGCATTCCTTTCTGAATACAAGATTCTTTGAAGCATCTCACCAAACATGGAACTGCTTTTGCAGGGGATGTTTGTAATTTGAGTTCAAGCTGCATGCACTGATATGAGCTGGAAGAAGAGAATTCTGGGACTCTGGTTTGTGCTGTACATTGTACTGCTGCTATGTCTGTAAGTTAGAGAAATAGTTCTGCTGTTTGACAAAATAGCTGGCTACGGATTGAACAGAAAGGTATTTTTTAATTACAATAATCCAAGAAATGGCTTGTGCAGCAAATATTAAGTTTTATTTTTGTTTGCACAGAAATTGGTTTAATTTTTTTCTTTTGAGTGCACAGAATCTGGTCTGTCAGAAGTGGATTACAGTGCCTGTAAACCACAAAATAACAGAAATATCATGAACATGAGTTTGCTTTTGTGAAATTTGCTTATTTTAGTTTACAAGTAATATTTATTTTACACATTTACCGTAAGCCACGAAAGGCCTTAGAATGGAAAGGAAAATTCCAAGGAAAAGGAAGTGCATAGTTTGCTTCATCCAAAACGGGCCACAAGCCAGCAGAGTGGAAGGAAACTGAAATTTCCAGAATAATAATCATATACCATATTCATCAGTCACTGGGAATATTTCATTGTATTCAACATGATTGTAAAATGGCCCTAACAGTAACCCCTAGTCAAACAGATAATAATTAAAAAATACAGGAAATCTTGTCTGAACCACCTCTTTTTTTTTTTTAAAAAAGTGCACTTTTTTTGGATAGAATCTGTAACGGTTAGAACAGTTGCTGAGTTTTTATTGCAGCCTGTGTTACTGCTGGGGAGATTCACCCCTCAGCTTGTCTTGTGACTATCATCAACGACCAGACTTTTGGGATTGCTGTGGTTGCCACTACTACAGTGATTACCGCTGTCTTGTGGGTCCCATGTCGAGTGGATGATCTGCTGCACAGTAATCACAAGGGTCGCATGCTTGGCACCATTCGCAGAGCACCTTGCATTTTTATGTGTGAATGCAATGCCTTCTCTGGCTGAATGAGACAGAGAGGCATGCTGGTGATACCATGATTTCCACCTTGTCCAATCAGAGAATAAATCAGAGATTTGAGAAAAATGCAAGATGTTCTGTAAATGGCACCCACGCCCAGCTAAGTTAACAACTCCTTCTGGTTACTATGCAGAAGGGCAGCCGCTCAGCAGGGCACCTGGAAGTAGGGTTGCCACCTGTACGGGATTCACCCGGACAGTACGGGTTTAGAGTGATTTTGAATCATGTGCCCGGGTCTCCTTCCTCCTCTCTCCCGGACACATGATCCAGCCTGCACTCTGCCTCTGAGTTCCATCTGCTTAGCTGGTGGTCAGGAAGGAACATGAATAGTTAATATAATCACTCAGGCAGACGTTTTTATCTTTATTCAGCCCTTCTGACAATCTTATCTGAGTCCAGACTTCCATTTCTATAGCGATCAGCTGGCAGGGACTATTTGATCATTTTCGGGCTCAGGCGGAGTGATCCTTGTCTTGTGCTGCGGTTCCCGGCAATTACATTGCCCAGCTGATGCTATAGATGTGGAAGTCGGGACTCAGATAAGATTGTCAGAATGGCTGAATAAAGATAAGGACTTGTGCCTGAGTGATAACATTAACTCTTCATGTTCCTTCCTGGCCACCAGCTGAGCAGATAAAGCCACAGTCCAGCCTGGATCTCCACAGCAGGTAAGCACTTGAGTCCAGGGGGTTAAATAGTCCTTTCCCTTCCCCTGGCCCCCAGCTGAGCAGAAGTTTTGAAGTTTTTTGTAATTGCTGCAGACAAGAGCTTTTAAGAGCCGGTTCACACTGAGGCGACTCAAGTCGCCTGACAAGTCGTCCCCATGCAGTGCAATGGAACCGTTCTAATAGGAGCGACTCAGGTCGCTCCTACTTAGAAAAAGGTCCCTGCACTATTTTTGGGGTGACCTCAGCGCGACTTGCATTGACTTCTATGGTAAGAAGTCTCCTTGGAAGCCGCGCTGAGGTAGCCTCGAGCGGAGCGACTTGCTTTGCCCTGCAAGTCGCGCCGCTCCAGTGTGAACCGCTGGCTCTTACTCAGCCTAGGATCACACTGTTGCGATGTGGGAAGCGGTGCGATTCCAGCGCCGGTTCCTGAATGGCACCTCTCCCACAGGCAGTGCACACTGCTCTCTGTGAACCGCTGCGGTGTCATTACAAAGTTAATGACAGTTCACAGATCGCAGTGCAAACTGTGAATTTGTACAGGAATCGGATCGCATGGGTGAGAACACTCCATGTGATCCGATTCCAGTGCGTGAAAAAAACAAGTCCCTGCACCTTTTCTGTGCAAATCCAATGCGAGGTCAGCCATACAAGCATATGGCTGAACTCACATTGCTCAGACATCGCATGCGATCGCACTAGTCTGAAGCTAGGCTCAGCATTAGTCCTGTTCCTGTCCCCAGTTCCCTGATGATTTCTCAGAATATACTGCAATGGGTGAATACCCTTAGGGCTCATTTACACATATGGTGCCCTCTGAAGAGCAACCCATGTTTGGATCACTCTTCAGAGGGCATTTAACAGGCAGTGAGGAGGAGTTATATTACCTCCTCACCACCTGTTTAAACCCCACAACGGCACCCCGCAACTGAATGCATTGCACACAGATGCAGGAAGCCCTCATTCACTTGGATGGGCCACGTTCAGCAGGCATTGCCGCACTGTGATGCAAAGCATTTTGGCTATTGCGTGTGTACATCCCCCCCTCTGCTGCCTTTGCAGCTTAAGAGGAACAGTTGGGTAGCAGTAAAAACACAGCTCAACCTCTAATTTTTACTGTCCCCCAACCATAAGTGTAAACGAAGTAGCAGGGCACTCTGAAGAGTGATCCACAGTGAATCATTTTTTTAGACATATTTGAGGGGTGGTGAAGAAGCGTTGTTTTCTCCTTACCACTTGTTTTTAACTCCTAAAATCCCATACCGCTGTGCTGTAGCCATGTGCATTGCACACGGTTGCAGCACAGCCCAATTGAGTTGAATGGGCTGAGTTGTTAAGCAAGCGCAGTGCAGTGCACTAGTGGGGTCTTTCACATGGGCTTTCTGTCCGATGGACTCTGTTTTGTTCAGGGATCGATCCATTGATCCCCACTGAGCAGGTGGGTGACAGGCCCGTCTCCGTTCACTGTGCAGAGACCTGCCAGAGCCACGCTCTCCTCTTTGGGGAAATCAGATGAAAATGGACCACCTGTCCATTTTCATCCGATCTGATCCACTACACATATGGAAAATAGGACCTCCATCCGTCTGGATTTCACGGATCGGATAGCAGCGGGTGTCAGTGGACATGTCAACGTTGACATCTGCCGCTCCATAGAGGTGAATGGAGCATCTGATCAGGTCCACCTGAAAAACTGTCAGGCTGACCTGATCAGAAACCCCATCTGAAAGGGCCCTTAGACCCCTTTCACACTGGGGCGCTTTACAGGCGCTATTGCGCTAAAAATAGCACCTGTAAAGCGTCTCCCCATTCAACCCAGTGTGTCCTTTCACACTGAGGCGGCTCAGGGCGGTGCGCCTGCGGGAGTAAAATTAAACTCCTGCAAACATGGCCCCTGCCATTGGATTGAATGGGCAGCACTCCCAAAGCGGCTGTACACCGCTCCAGGAGCGTCGAGCGCCGGCACTTTTAACCCCTGTTTAACCCCTTGTGGGGGGATTAAAAGTGCCGTGCTGCCGCCCATAGCGCTGCTATTACAGTGGTAGATCGCCGCTAAATTGGCGGCAGTTTACCGCTGACGAGCGGGCGGTCCCAGTGTGAAAGGGGCCTTAGTGTTCGGGTTTGGCTTGAAGAAAAGGTGGCAACCCTACCTGGAAGACAGTGACAATCACTGTAGTAGTGGCGACTACAGGCGTTCCCCTAGTTACAAACGTTCGACTTACAAACGACTCCTACTTACAAACGGAGGTAGACAACAGGAAGTGGGAGGAAATCTCTCCCTAGGAAGGGAAATTCAATCCTGTAAGAGTTATTATGGGAAAAGGGTGTCTCCACTGAGGCTTTTTCCAAAACAACCCAAAATTTTCAAAATCCAATTATCATTCTAATTATCATTGGGACAGGAAGTGAGTTGAAATCTTCTGAACAGAAACATAGACAGCAAAACAAACATTACAGGGGTGTTACCCCTTCCCTATGCTATCCAAAAAGTTTAAAAATATTTTTTTGGCTGAAGCTACACTTAAAAAATGTACCTGTTCCGACTTACATACAAATTCAACTTAAGAACAAACCTACAGTCCCTATCTTGTTTGTAACCCGGGGACCGCCTGTACTACAATCATTCTCAGCTTCCACAGCAGTCCCGCAAGTATGGCATATTTATTCTTACATTGGTCCAATAAAATCAATACCGATATCTCAGCTTTAACCCCTCCAGATCCGCGCTATTGCCGAAGTACGGCTTCAGCGCGGATCAGAACGTCATCCCCTGTGCACGCTCCCAGCGCGCCCCCCTGGCGGCAGCGGTGCACGCGGCCACCACACGCTGCACAGGCGTGCCCGTGGGCCCGGCGGACTCGATGTCCGCTCAAGACCCACGATCGCCTGACAGAGCTGCAGAACGGGGAACCACCCATGTAAACACGGTGGTTCTCCGTTCTGTTACAAGAGACATACCAGATCTACTGATCCCTGTCACTGGGATCAGTTAGATCTGTTATGTCCCATCCAGCCCGCCCCCCCCCCCCACAGTTAGAACACACCCAGGGAACGCTGTTAACCCCTTCACTGACCCCTTAGTCTTAACCCCTTCCCTGCCAATGACATTTATACAGTAATCAGTGGATATTTAAATTTCTGATCGCTGTATAAATGTCATTGGTCCCAAAAATGTGTAAAAAATGTCTGACATTTCCGCTGCAATATCGCAGTCCTGATAAAAATCGCAGATCACCGCCATTACTAGTATAAAAAATAAAAATAATAAAAACACCATAAATCAATTCCCATAGTTTGTAGACGTGATAACTTTTGCGCAAACCAATCAATATACGCCGATTGCAGAATGTAGAAGAATATATATCGGCCAAAACTGATGAATAATTTTTTTTTGGGATTTGTATTTTAGCAAAAAGTAAAAAATATTGTTAATTTTTGCAAAATTGTCACTCTTTTTTTGTTTATAGCGGTGATCAGAAATGACGCAGAGGTGATCAAATACCACTAAAAGAAAGCTCTATTTGTGGGAAAAAAAGGACGCATATTTTGTTTGGGTACAACGTTGCACGACCGCGCAATTGTCATTCGAAATGCGACAGCGCTGAAAGCCGAAAATTGGTCTGGGCAGGAGGGGGGTTTAAGTGCCCAGTAAGGAAGTGGTTAAAGAGACTGTCACCAGTCTTTACTTTTTTTGAAATGTTTGCTGTTCTAACCATAGTAAATATGGCAGGGATCCAACACTTCCGGGAAAGTCACATTCCTATTAGTATAGAGCTATCCTGTGTGCTCCCACTGTGCATCTGTCCTAAATGCTGCCCACAGAAACACGTTACAGAGAAGCAGTTGGAAAAAATATTTTTGTATTTACAGTGCCTTGAAAAAAGTATTCATACCCCTTGAAATTTTTCACGTTAGAGCCAAAAGCATAAATGTATTTTATTGGGATTTTATGTGATAGACCAACACAAAGTGGAACATAATTGTGAAGTGGAAGGAAAATGATAAATGGTTTTCCAATTTTTTTTTTACAAATAAATAGCTGAAAAGTGTGTCATGCATTTGTACTCAGCCCCCTTTACTCTGATACCCCTAACTAAAAGTGGAACCAATTGCCTCCAGAAGTCACCTAATTGGTAATTAGAGTCCACCTGTGTGTAATTTAATCTCAGTATAAATACAGCTGTTCTGTGAAGCCCTCAGCGGTTTGTTAGAGAACCTTAGTGTACAAACAGCATCATGAAGGCCAATGAACACAGCAGACAGGTCAGGGATAAAGTTGTGGAGAAGTTTAAAGCAGGGTTAGGTTATAAAAAAATATTGCAATCTTTGAGCATCTCACGGTTCAATCCATCATCTGAAAATGGAAAGAGTATGGCACAACTGCAAACTTAGTAAGACATGGCCGTCCACCTAAACTGACAGGCTGGACAAGGAGAGAATTACTTCGAGAAGCAGTCAAGAGGCCCATGGTAACTCTGGAGGAGCTGCAGAGATCCACAGCTCAGGTGGGAGAATCTGTCCACAGGACAACTATTAGTCATGCACTCCACAAATCTGGCCTTTGTGGAAGAGTGGCAAGAAGAAAGCCATTGTTGAAAGAAAGCAGGCCTGTACTGGGCCGATTCAGTGACAGACAGCCTGTCAAAGTAATGGCTGCGTGAGCCTGGCAGCCATTACTTTGAGCACCGCTGTACTGTCTAAAGCAGGGCCGGGCTGGTAGAAGGAAGGTGCAGGTGCCTTTGGCTGGGCAGTACTATTTGCTGGAGGGAGGAGGGGGGCGCAGATTAAATTCTTCACACTAGCCGGCACCACTAGTGTCTCTCTTTCTCTGTGTGGGTCACTCTAATAATGTGCCGAGTGCGCTCCTGCACCCGACACAAGCAAGCACCGCACCAGCCATCATCTGTCAGCGCCACCGGCCCACCACTGCCTCTTCTATCCAGAGTCCAGTTTCCCCCTAAAAAGGCGCTTTGTAGACCCGTCCCAGTGGCGTGATGTCACTCGCCAGAGGCGGGATGGGAGAAAGAGGAACCGCCAAGCCAAGGAACCATTACAGCCAGCAAAATAAGTAAGTAATAAATAGGTAAGCACTAAGCTTACATTTTGTAGTGTCAGACTGTCAGTGATAATAATTAATGATTGCCATGCCATCCCCATCTGCTTCTCAGCCACCATCCCCATCCGCAGCTCAGCCACGATCCCCATCCGCAGCTCCGCCACCATCCCCATCCGCAGCTCAGCCACCATCCCCATCCGCACTCAGCCACCATCCACATCCGCGCTCAGCCACCGTCCCCATCCGTGCTCAGCCACCATACCCATCCGCAGCTAAGCCACCATCCCCATCCGCCGCTCAGCCACCATCCCCATCAGCCACCACCCCCATCTGCAGCTCAGCCACCATCCCCATCCGAGCTCAGCTACCGTCCCCATCCATGCTCAGCCACCATCCCCATCTGAGCTCAGCTACCGTCCCCATCCACACTCAGCCACCGTCCCCATCTGCGCTCAGCCACCGTCCCCATCCGCAGCTCAGCCACCATCCCCATCTGCACTCAGCCGCCGTCCCTATCCGCGCTCAGCCCTCAGCCACCATCCCCATCCGAGCTCAGCCACCGTCCCCATCTGTGCTCAGCCACCGTCTCCATCTGCGCTCAGCCACCGTCCCCGCATGTGTGTGTTTGCAAAATTAAAGTGGGCCAGTCAGGATGAAGTCCTGGGCCAAACTTTTGTCCCAGTCCAGCCCTGAAAGAAAGCCATAAGAGGTTCAATTTACAGTTTGTGAGAAGTCATGTGGGGGACACAGCAAACATATGGAAGAAGGTGCTCTGGTCAGATGAGACCAAAATTTAACGTTTTTGAGCTAAAAGCAAAACACTATGTGAAAACTAACACTGCACATCACCCTGAACCCACCATCTCTACCGTGAAACATGGGTTGATGGGGTGGAGGTTCATCTTCCAGCAGGACAACCACCCTAAACATGCAATGGAATGGCTTAGATCAAAGCATATTCATGTGTTAGAATGGCCCAGTCAAACTCCAGACCTAAATCCAATTGAGAATGTGTGGCAAGACTTGATAATTGCTGTTTACAGATGCTCTCCATCCAATCTGACAGAGTTTGAGCTATTTTGCAAAGAATGGGCAAAAATTTCACTCTCAAAGCTGGTAGAGACATACTCAAAAAGACTTGCAGCTGTAATTGCAGTGAAAGGTGGTTCTACAAAGAACTGACTCGGGGGGCTGAATACAAATTAATGCCACACTTTTCAGATATTTATTTGTAAAAATAAATGTAAAAAACATTTATCATTTTCCTTCCACTTCACAATTATGTGCCACTTTGTGTTGGTCTATCACATAAAATCCCAGTAAAATGTACATATGCTTTTGGTTGTAACATGACAAAATGTGAAAAATGTCAAGGGGTATGAATACTTTTTCAAGGCATTGTATTATTTTCTACTGTGAAGGCTTGTGACTGGGTCTATTTAAAGTGTTACTAAACCCAGGACCCTGCAATCACTATATTTGGTCTCCCACAGTACAAAGAACATGGAAATGCAATTGTTTTAGTAAATTTTTCCAGCAGTTATAGCAGTCTTGTGACTTCTATCAATGTCCAGCCGAGCACTGGTTAAAGCTTGCAATTTTCATTCTGCTGTGACTGTCCTATGAGGCTGTATGACCACTGACCCTTTTTTGAAGCCAATTAGTGCCTCCGGTTCTAATCATATGCTTTCAAAAATAATAATAGCCCCATTGGAATCCCTGCGCCCAGCGCGCCGCATGTGGCTTAGGGGGCCGGACACATGGATAGGGGAGTTGGCGCCCCTTCACCCCTTATAGATGGGCCGCCCCTGCTTGGATGTATAAATCGTGGTCCCCAGCCAGGTCATGGCATATACAGTATGTCACATAAGTGATGTAGCCATGTGCTCCCTTGAGAGTGGCTGGTAGTAGTGGTTGACCTTATAGCTGCCCTCAATCACACCATAAATCACACATCCGTAGACACTGAACAGGCCGGTTCTTGTTTTTGTTGTTTTATTTAGGGGAAATAACTTGGAAGGGGATAAGGGATGACTGTGGGATGCCCAAAGAATTATGGTACACAAACTCTACATACATTCCTGTATATGCACACTTGCAATGCAGATTATTCTTCTGTCGTCTGTTACTCCTCACAACTCTCCAGCGCTCAAATCACTGACCGTTTCTTCTAGAGTTCTCTCTCTAACACAGAACTTGCAGATTATCACTGTTTTACTTCTCTCCAGCACATCACTGAGTTTCCAGCCTGAAAGGAAATTTATAAAGCTTCTCTACTCCTTCCTCTTCACCGCGGTTAGCACATGGTGAGGCCTACTCTGTGTTAGCAGGACCTCAAGAACACCCATTACAGGTCAGGGATCACGGGCCCGAATGTGTAGAAAGGTGCTTGAGTGCTAGCTGGGCCTTTGATGGACTACAACTCCCAGCCCATCTCTCTTCCAGGTCCCTCCAACCTACTTTTCCTCAGTGACTCTCTTTCCCCTGACTGGCTCCCAAGGCTTCCACAGACTGTCCACTATTTTCTCCCAGCCTGCTCCAGCACTTTCTCCTCCAGCTCACAGGGACCGTCACTCACCAAACCGGTGGATCACTTTAAAGTCTCTCTCTGTGTAGCACCTCCCCTGTTCTCCTGTTCCCCTGTGCGACTCCAGAAATCACCACCACTCCTGGCCTGGCCCCCAGATGGGGGTGACCTCCCGGGTAGAGGCCTCCACAGCGCTTCTGCTACATCTTCAGACTTCCATCCAACACTCTCCTCCAGATAGGACTGACTGAGTATTTAAGGAGACCTGCCCCTTGCCAATCCTGCTTGGAGATTGGTCAGGGCTCCTTATAACACTCCAGATGGTTCCACCTATCTCCCAGCTCTCTCACCAGAAACCCTCCTCCAGGTTTCTAGAAAGAAGTGGGAGGTCCTGGTGACCTCATCTGTTGAACCAACTCAATCCTCCCTGAGCATCTCCTCCCGGCCCAGATCAAAACATTCAGGTTTGCTCTTACACTCAGGCCTGACTAAATTTTACCTCACCTAGCAAAACCCTGCTAGAAAAACACACATACACTATGGAGGCGTTACAGTGAGTACACCCCTCACATTTTTGTAAATATTTTATTCTATCTTTTCATGTGACAACACTGAAGAAATGACACTTTGCTACAATGTAAAGTAGTGAGTGTACAGCTTGTATAACAGTGTAAATTTGCTGTCCCCTCAAAATAACTCCACACACAGCCATTAATGTCTAAACCACTGGCAACAAAAGTGAGTACACCCCTAAGTAAAAAATGTCCAAATTGGGCCCAAAGTGTCAATATTTTGTCTGGCCATCATTATTTTCCAGCACTGCCTTAACCCTCTTGGGCATGGAGTTCACCAGAGCTTCACAGGTTGCCACTAGAGTCCTCTTCCACTCCTCCATGACAACATCACGGAGCTGGTGGATGTTAGAGACTGTGCGCTCCTCCACCTTCCGTTTGAGGATGCCCCACAGATGCTCAATAGGGTTTAGGTCTGGAGACATGCTTGGCCAGTCCATCACCTTTACCCTCAGCTTCTTTAGCAAGGCAGTGGTCGTCTTGGAGGTGTGTTTGGGGTCGTTATCATGTTGGAATACTGCTCTGCAGGCAAGTCTCTGAAGGGAGGGGATCATGCTCTGCTTCAGTATGTCACAGTACATGTTGGCATTCATCGTTCCCTCAATGAACTGTAGTTCCCCAGTGCCGGCAGCACTCATGCAGCCCCAGACCATGACACTCCCACCACCATGCTTGACCGTAGGCAAGACACACTTGTCTTTGTACTCTTCACCTAGTTGCCACCACACATGCTTAACACCATCTGAACTAAATATGTTTATCTCGGGCTCATCAGACCACAGGACATGGTTCCAGTAATCCATGTCCTAAGTCTGCTTGTCTTCAGCAAACTGTTTGTGGGTTTTTTTGTGCATCATTTTTTTCAGAAGAGGCTTCCTTCTGGGACGACAGACATGTAGACCAATTTGATACAGTGTGCGGCGTATGGTCTGAGCGCTGACAGGCTGACCCCCACCCCTTCAACTTCTGCAGCAATGCTGGCAGAATTCATACGCCTATTTCCAAAAGACAACCTCTGGATAGGACGATGAGCATGCGCACTCAACTTCTTTGGTGGACCATGGCGAGGCCTGTTTTGAGTGGAACCAGTCCTGTTAAACCGCTGTATGATCTTGGCCACCATGCTGCAGCTCAGTTTCAGGGTCTTGGCAATCTTCTTATAGCCTAGGCCATCTTTATGTAGAGCAACAATTCTTTTTTTTCAGATCTTCAGCGAGTTCTTAGCCATGAAGTGCCATGATGAACTTCCAGTGACCAGTATGAGAGTGATAACACCAAATTGAACACACCTGCTCCCCATTCACACGTGAGACCTTGTAACACTAACGAGTTACATGACACCAGGGATGGAAAATGGCTAATTGGGCCCAATTTGGATATTTTCACTTAAGGCTGTACTCACTTTTGTTGCCAGCGGTTTAGACATTAATGGCTGTATGTTGAGTTATTTTGGGGGGGCAGCAAATTTACACTATTATACAAGCTGTACACTCACTACTTTACATTGTAGCAAAGTGTAATTTCTTCAGTGTTGTCACATGAAAAGATATAATAAAATATTTACAAAAATGTGAGGGGTGTACTCACTTTTGTGAGATACTGCATTGGCTATAGAAATCCAGCCTTTCTGATATAACAGATTGTGGTGCTCTATAATAACATATGGATGAGAAATGGAAGTAAGTACTAAGCTGACAGGCAATGTGTATGAATCTCCCTATCAATACTAGCTGTAGTTTACTTTTAACAATACCCCTTTCATATACTGTTGGCAGCTAAAATGCATTATATGTGTTCTGGACAACCGCCATGAACATTTGGAAAGTCAAAGTAGACAGCACACTTATCAAACTGACTTTTTTGCACAACACACATTTGCAGATTAAACAAACTCACAAAGAAAGTTGCAAGTTCTGTTTGGGGAGTGTTTGTTAAGTATCAGATATATTTTATTACACAATACCTATAGTATAGACGCTTAGTCAGGGATTTCTGCTTTCACATTTTACTACACTCCCACAATAATTATACACTAGATCAACCAGAATAATGTATATGGTAATTGGATAGTGGTGGTTGGGCCTAACAGGCATCATATAGCACAGCACAGCACATAGGCTGGGGATCTGGTATCCTGCGGGAATGAGTTTCCAGTAATGACAGACTACAAATCCCAACAAATGTTTGCAGTCACTGAAGCACATACACTGTGGGAGAGCAATGGTATCATTGCACAGGCACTTTATCTGCCATAAAACATGACTAACCACAGGAATTCCGTTAAAGGAAATTTGTACCTTTGATCATAGTTTTTATCATGCCTCGCTTACAACCCTACAAAATGATTTACCGTAAGAATTTGGCCTTGTGTTAGCTTTTCACATCACAATCCTCTTTTTTTTCCAGGGAAAGTAAAAATTCCCTGTTTATTTGCAGACAGGACACCCTGTCTTGGAGACAGGATCTGATTTACTAAAGTATGAAGTGGGGTAAAGCTGAGCCAGATATAGTAAAGGGTAAAGTGATCTATAGCAGTGTTTCTCAAACTTTTTTCAGTCAAGGCACCCTTTAAAAATTATGGACAATCTTAAGTAAAGTTGAGCGAACCCGAACTGTAAAGTTCGGGACCGTACCAAACTTTTGGGTGTCCGGGACCCGGACCCCGACTTTTCAAAAAAAGTCCGGGTTCGGGTCCGGGGTTCTGGTATTTTACTACACGTGTTAAAAAGCTGCCAAGGGCAGCCAATCAACAAGTGTTTCACTGGTTTTCCCTAGAAGCCATTGCAGCCATGCCTACTAATGGCATGGCTGTGATTGGCCAATGCACCATGTGACCCAGCCTCTATGTGGGGCTGGAGTCACCGTGCTGCATGTCATATGCTCTCAGGATAGTTTAGGGAGAGGATGCTGCTGGCTCTGTGAGGGACAGATTGCAGATATTATAGAACATCTCATCCTGCATTACTGAACGATCTGAGTGTGGACTAGGGAGAGATACTAGTACTGGTGCTTTGAGGGAGGGAGAGATACTAGTACTGCTGCTTTGAGAGAGGGAGAGATACTAGTACTGGTGCTTTGAGAGACAGATTGCACACCTCATCCTGCTGCACAGAATGATCTGACTGGACTAGGTAGAGTCTGTTGCTTTAAGGGAAAGATTATTCTTTTAAAATCATCATCAAGTTGTACAGGGAAAGGTTCCAGCTGTTGCTTTAAGGGAAAGATTACTGTTCTAAAATCATCATCAAAGTGTGTGTGAAAACCCCTATATCAGCCGCAGGGAAGCCATATTCGTGTTTTAAAATCATCTTCAAATTGTGTGGAAAACCCCTATATCAGCCACAGGGAAGCCACATTAGTGTTTTAAAATCATCTTCAAATTGTGTGGAAAACCCTTATATCAGCCGCAGGAAGCCATATTAGTGTTTTAAAATCATCTTCAAATTGTGTGGAAAACCTCTATATCAGCCACGGGGAGCCATATTAGTGTTCTAAAATCATCTTCAAATTGTATGGAAAAAGCTATATCAGCCGCGGGGAGCCATAGTAGTGTTCTAAAACACACAATTTGAAGATGATTTTAGAAAACTAATATGGCTTCCCTGTGGCTGATATAGGGGTTTTCCACACAATTTGAAGATGATTTTAAAACACTAATATGGCTTCCCTGCGGCTGATATAAGGGTTTTCCACACAATTTGAAGATGATTTTAACCTGTTGAGATCCGCGCTATAGACGAAAGACGGCTACAGCGCGGATCTCAATCTCCGGGAGGACGTCTATTGACGTCCTCCCCTTTGCATGCCCCCAGCGCGCATCCACAGGTGGCGGCGGTGCGCGCGCGGCCGCCGCACGCTGCGTGGGCGTGCCCGCGGGTCGGGCGGACTCGATGTCCGCTCCTGACCCGCGATTGCCTGTGGAGCTGCAGAACGGGGAACCGCCAACGTAAACACGGCGGTTCTCCGTTCTGTGAGAAGGGGACAAGCAGATCTACTGATCCCTGTCACTGGGATCAGTTAGATCTGTTATATCCCTGCCAACCCATGCCCCCCACAGTTAGAACACATCCAGGGAACACTGTTAACCCCTTCACTGCCCCCTGCAGGTTAACCCCTTCACTTCCAATGACATTTACACAGTAATCAGTGGACATTTAAATTTCTGATCGCTGTATAAATGTCATTAGTCCCAAAAAAGTGTCAAAAGTGTCCGATATGTCCGCCCCAATATCAAAGTCCCGATAAAAATCGCAGATCGCCGCCATTACCAGTAAAAAATAAAAAAATAATAAAAACGCCATAAATGAATTTCCATAGTCTGTAGATGCGATAACTTTTGCGCAAACACTGATTGCGATTTTTTTTACCAAAAATATGTAGAAGAATATAAATCGGCCAAAACCGATGAATAATTTTTTTTTTATATTTTATTTTTGGATATTTATTAGAGCAAAAAGTAAAAAATATTGTTCTTTTTTCAAAATCGTCGCTCTTTGTTTGTTTATAGAGCAAAAAATAAAAACCGCAGAGGTGATCAAATACCACCAAAAGAAAGCTCTATTTGTGGGGGAAAAAAGGACATCAATTTTGTTTGGGTACAATGTCGCACAACCGCGCAATTGTCATTCAAAATGCGACATCGCTGAAAGCCGAAAATTGGTTTGGGCAGGTGGGGGGTTTAAGTGCCCAGTAAGGAAGAGGTTAGAACACTAATATGGCTTCCCTGCGGCTGATATAAGGGTTTTCCACACAATTTGAAGATGATTTTAAAACACTAATATGGCTTCGCTGCGGCTGATATAAGGGTTTCCGACACAATTTGAATATGATTTTAGAACACTAATATGGTTCCCTGCGGCTGATATAGGGGTTTCCCACGCAATTTGAAGATGATTTTAGAACACTAATATGGCTCCCTGCGGCTGATATAGGTGTTTCCCACACAATTTGAAGATGATTTTAGAACACTGATCTTTCCCTTAAAGCAACAGCTGGAGGCTTTCCCTGTACAACTTGGAGATGATTTTAGAATGAAGTTTAACGCACCCTTTGGGGATATAGTCGGCGTCCCTTGGTATAATCACAAGATTTTAGTATAAGTTTAACACAGCCTTTGGGAATATAGTCGGCGTCGCTTCGGTATAATCACAAAATTTTAGTAGAAGTTTAACACACCTTTTGGGAATATAGTCGGCGTCCCTTCGGTATAATCACAAGATTGGAGAAGGAATGACCCGTGAATTTGGGGGGTGGACGGGTTTGGTTAAAAGCCGAAAGTCGCTACAGCGTAAAACTTACTGTTAACGCGCCAACACGCTGTAACATGGGTTTGTTTTAACTACAGGAAAA
>BLSH010277719.1:557157-567561 GCA_018402905.1 Glandirana rugosa | reverse complement strand
CTTCTACCTTGCTGCCCTTCTTGTGGATAGGTACAATATTAGCTATCCGCCAGTCATGGGGAACTTCTCCTGTTAGAAGAGATTTATTTAAAAGATTTATTAATGGTCCAACAACTATATCGCAAAGTTCTCTTAGAACTCTGGGATGAATACCATCAGGGCCCATTGCTTTATTAAGCTTTAACCGATCCAGTTCCTCAGCTACCTCTGTCTCCAGAAATCCTAGAAATGAACCATCATTACTAGAACCAATATGATTCCCTAACTTGTTATCATTAGTGCAGTCTGTTTCTGAGAAGACTGAACAAAAGTAATTGTTTAAATGGTTTGCTACATCCTGGTCTCCCTCAACATATGTGTTGTGCCCAGTTTTCATTTTAGTGATCCCATTGTATTTTTTCCTTCTATCACTAATGCACCTAAAAAAGGTTTTATCTCCTTCCTTAACCACTTCAGCCCCGGAAGGATTTCACACTTTAGGACCAGAGCACTTTTTGCGATTCGGCATTGCGTCACTTTAACTGACAATTGCGCGGTCATGCGGCGTTGTACCCAAACGAAATTTGCGTCCTTTTTTCCCACAAATAGAGCTTTCTTTTGGTGGTATTTGATCCCCTCAGCGTCATTTCTGATCGCCGCTATAAACAAAAGAAGAGCGACAATTTTGCAAAAAATCACAAATTTCTTACTTTTTGCTAAAATACAAATACAAAAAAAAAATATAAAAAACATTTTTTTTCATCGGTTTTGGCTGATTTATATTCTTCCTCATATTTTTGGTAAAAAAAAATCGCAATCGGCGTTTATTGATTGGTTTGCGCAAAAGTTGCCGCGTTTACGGATGATGAGAATTCATTTCTGGGGTTTTTAATTTTTTTTATTTTGTACTAGTAATGGCGGCGATCTGCAATTTTTAGTGGTACTGCAATATTGCAGCGGACATGTCGGACACTTTTGACACTTTTTTGGGACTACTGGCATTTATACAGCGATCAGTGCTATAAAAATGCACTGATTACTGTGTAAATGCCATTGGCAGTGAAGGGGTTAACCTGCAGGGGGCGCACTTTGGGTTAACTGTGTTCCCTGGGCGTGTTCTAACTGTGTGTGGGCTGCCCTGGCTGGGGGAAGGGGATGATCACAGCTTCCATGTAGAGGAAGACTGTGATCATCGCCCTTCCCCCTCTATGAGAATGGAGGTCCGTGTTTACATACACTGACCTCCGTTCTCACGCTGCGGGGGGGGGCCATCGCGGGTAGCCGGCGGAGATCGAGTCCACCCTACCCGCTCCCTGCCCCCCCCGAACACAGTGAGCGCGCGAGCACACCTCTGGCGGCGCTCGCGCGCTCACAATATTAGTTATCGCGGCCGCCGTCAGGTGATGGCGATTTGCGATAATGACCCACCTTGTCGCCGTCACGCTGCGGCGGGCGGTCGGCAAGTGGTTAATAGATTTCCTCCTCTTTCTGTGCTTTTGCAGCACCGATAATGTGTTTGGCCTACTTTTGTCTATTTTTATACTCCTCTCTGTCAGCTGCACCTCCTGTTTCCTTGAATAATCTATATGCCATTTTTTTCCTTTACTATCCTACTTACTTCTTTGGTGAACCATATTGTTTTTTTCTTCTGTTTATTCTTACTAACTTGCCTGACATATCATCTAGTTGCCTCCACAATCGTAGACTTTAATAGTGTCCACTGATTACTCCTGTCATTTTATTCCAACCTTTCAGTTCATTTTTTTAGAAATTTCCCCATTTCAGCAAAATTTGTCCTTTTAAAATCTGAAACTTTTGTTTTTCTATATGATTTTTCAGTTCTTGTTTTAATATCAAACTAAAGACATTGGTGATCACTGGAACCCAAATTCTCCCCCACCTCAACATCAGACAGTTGATCTCCATTTCTCAGTACTAGGTCAAGAATATGATCACCTCGGGTTGGGCTTTTTACTAACTGTTTTAGAGAAACCCCATTCAGTGCTTCCATTACATCCCTGCTCCTGCTTGTAATAGCAGTTTGAGAATTCCAGTTAACATCAGGCACGTTAAAGTCACCCATAATAAAAACCTCTCCCTCCATTGCCATTTGAGTTATCTCATCAATCAACAAGTTATCATAATCTTCACTCTGTCCTGGGGGTCTGTATACTATTCCAATTCTAAGGGAAGATCCCTCCCTGGTTGGAAGGCAGACCCAGAGGGTTTCAAGTATTTCATTTGTTTTTTGAATTAATGTTAGTTTTATGCCATTTTTTACATATATGGCAACTCCACCTCCCCTCTTCCCTACTCTGTCATTCCTGTATAGTGTGTACCCTGGTATAGTTATTTCCCAGTCATTTGAATCCTTGAACCATGTCTCTGTAATTGCAACAAGGTCCAAGTTATCCCTAGACATAAGAGCTGTCAGCTCACAAAGCTTGTTGCCTAAACTACAGGCATTAGTGCACATGACATGACAAACACAACTTTCAACTGCTTTCTTTTTATTAACAGAAACTTCAACTGAATTGACCACCTCATCAGCCCAGTCGTTAGCAACACAAATCCTCACATTTGTTTCAACCTGCTGGGGACAGAAACTCTCCTCAACAATTACATCTCTGTCCCCATTTCTCAGTTTAAATGCATGTCCAAAAAGTTCCTAAATTCCATACCAAGAAGCTCTGTGCCCTTGTGTGAGGGATGCAGGCCATCTCTCTTGTAAAGTTCAATGTCCGACCACCGGGTAGCATCATGACAAACATAACCAAAACCTTCAGCTTTGCACCAATTCTTTAACCAAACATTGAACTCTGCTATACAAAGTACTTTCTCATGTTGTCCATTATGCACAGGTAAGACCTCTGAAAATGTAACAGTACACCCTAACTGTTGAAGATCCTGGCCCAAATTCTGAAAATCCTTCTGCACAGAATGCACATCATCCTGGTACAAATCATTTGTGCCAAGGTGTACAACAACATTAACATTGCACTCTTCGCTAGCTTTTTTGACAATTCTTACAATGTGCCTCTTATATCTCCTAACAGTAGCACCAGGCAAACACCTAACTTCCTTTGACACTTCCACATGATTTCCTATAGCAACACCTCTTACACTTGAATCACCAACAAGAAGATGACTTCTCCTTTTAGGAGCCTTATCCACAACTCTTGCCTGGTGAGCAACCTCAGATAAAACAATTACTTTTGGAATTTTTTTTTTCTCAAGCTCCTCCATGTGCAGAGAAGGGTTGCCAATCTCACAAGCAGCTGTTTGCAGCCTTTGTATCTGCTTCTAACTCAGAAAGAACACTATAGGGGTTATGCAGTGTCAAACCAAAAGCTACATGTTTATGGTAGACAGGCCTTACTCTTCCAGACCCAACAGTTGTCCACACTGCCCTTCTCCTGTGCAGTCTTTGAGCAAGAGGTGGATTATTGCAGGGCAGCTCAGCACAACAAACTGGTTTAGAAAACCTCCTGATCTCAGACTGCAGAGCACAAACCAAGGAATTTAGACAGACAATGTCATCACGTAGACTAGAAACCTGCATACAAATGGGACAGCATCCCAGATTCCACAAAGCACCACGAAAAATAAATGCCAAACAAGTATTGCACTGAACTAAACCAAACATCTTTAAAGAGAGACTTACTTAAATTCAACCACAGGCACTAATCAAATAGAGTTGGCTGTCTCCAAACTCCTGCTGTTTTCAAACTACTGTTTGTTTAAAACAATTGCACTTTTGTCCTACTGCACTTCTGTACTGCTGCAATTGGAAAGAGCAGCTCTGGCAGCTCCTGCGCGAATGCGCGGGAGTGACGTCACGCGACTCCAGCATGCGTGGGAGTGACATCACGCAACTCCGGCCAGTCACAGAGCCGAAGTCGCGGCCCCGGAAGGAAGAGGGGCGTCAGATTGGTAGAAAAGTCAGGGATGAAGTGTCGGTAATGCCCTGTAATCCCCAGGGAGGCACAAACCTGTTTTTTGTTCACCAGTTGGGGGCACTTTTGAATGGCCTCAATCTTATTGGTCTGGGGCTTGATCAGACCCCGTCCAATAACATACCCAAGGTATTTGGCCTCCTCCAGACTTATGGAACACTTTTTTGGATTGGCTGTTAAACCTGCTACCCTCAGCAAATCTACCACTGCCTGCACCCAGGGCAGGTGTGATTCCCAATCTGGGCTGTGGATGACCACATCATCCAGATAGGATGCTGCATAGGGCCGAGGCAGCCTCAAGGTTTTGTCCATCATCCTCTGAAAGGATGCAGGGGCCCCATGCAGACCAAATGGCATTAGCTTGAATTGGAAGAACCCCTCGGGGGTAGAAAAGGCAGTTTTTCCTTTGCTGTGTTAGGGGGGATCTGCCAGTATCCCTTAGTTAGGTCTAGGGTTGTTATGTACCGGGCACCTCCCAACCTATCCACAAGTTCGTCAACCCATGGCATTGGGTATGTGTCAAACTTAGACACATCATTCAGCTTCCTGAAATCGTTACAGACCCGGATAGTGGCATCGGGCTTTGGGACCAGCACTATAGGGCTTGACCAGGCGCTGTGGGACTCCTCTATCACGTCTAACTCCAACATGGATTTTATTTCTCTCGTCACCACCTCTTGTCTAGCCTCAGGTATTCAGTAGGGTTTTACATTTACACGGACCCATGGTTCCGTGATTATGTCATGTTCTAGTACAGTGGTCAGTCCGGGTAGGGAAGAGAAAAAGTCTCTATTTTTACTGACACATTCCTTAACATTTTGTTGCATCAGTGACAAGGATATCTGGGGTCAGGGGTAACCTGTCCTTTTGGGGAGTGGGCACTGCCAATAAACTCTCTCTGTCCTTCCACGGTTTTAGGAGATTAATATGATAAATCTGCTCCGGTTTCCTTTTCCCAGGCTGATAAGCTTTGTAGTTCACTTCCCCTACTCTTTCCCTAATCTCAAAGGGACCCTGCCACTTTGCCAGGAATTTACTTTCAACCGTTGGGGACTAGCACCAGCACTCTGTCTCCGGGGTTGAAAGTTTGAGTTTTGGCACCCCGATTGTAAAACCTCCTCTGGGCTTCCTGGGCTTGCTTCATATGCTCTCGTACAAGGGGCTGGATAGCTGCGATTCGATCCTGCATCAAGGAGACGTGCTCTATGACGCTTCTATATAGGGTGGCCTCTCCTTCCCACATCTCTTTTGCAACATCTAGCAGCCCCCTGGGATGTCTACCATACAAGAGTTAAAAGGGGGAATACCCTATAGATGCCTGCGGGAACCTCTCGTAAGGCAAACATGAGGTACGGCAGCAAAATAATCCCAATTTCGCCCATCTTTATCCACCACCTTTTTTAGCATACTCTTGAGAGTCTTGTTAAACCTTTCCACCAGACCGTCAGTTTGGGGGTGGTAAACAGAGGTACGGAGATGGGAGATTTTGTACAACTTGCACTATTCTCTGGTCACTCTGGACATGAACGGGGTACCCTGATCCGTCAAGATTTCTTTAGGGATCCCCACCGACTAAACACCTAGATCAGCTCCATGGCGATAGTTTTAGCAGAGGTATTCCGCAAGGGTATGGCCTCAGGATAGCGGGTCGCATAGTCCAGGATCACCAGGATGTGTTGGAGTCCCCGGGCAGATTTTACCACTGGTCCCATGAGATCCATGCCAATTCACTCAAATAGCACTTCAATTATGGGAAGTGGGACAAGGGGACTATGAAAATGGGGTGACGGGGCCGTCATTTGACACTCAGGGCATGATTCACAGTATTCTTTGACATCTGCATACAACCCAGGTCAGAAGAATCTCTGGGTTATTCTCTCCCTGGTTTTCTCCATACCCAGATGTCCCCCATTACATGCCCATGGGCCAGGGCTAGCACCCAAGGGTTTGGGAACCGCTAGCTGTTCCACTTTGTCCTTCCCGCGTTTCACCACCTGATACAACAAATTATTTTTAAGCGCCATGTAGGGGAAAAGACACCCCCCAATTAGGGTCCACAGGTTCCCCATCCATCACCTTCATGTTTTCTCTGGCTCTAAGGAGAGTGACATGCCATAGTTGTTCTGTACAGAAGTCCTCTCTCCGGACCTCTAAGTCCGGTACTACATTCGGTTCACTCTCATCGTCAGGGTCAGAGACATTGTCTGGGTCATTAGCCCCCCAATGTGAGCTATCTTCCTGCTCCTCCGGCTCCCCAGCCAGTACAGGAAAAGGAATAGGGTCTCCTCGGTCCTGCCACCAGTCTCCCATTCCCTTTGGCAAAACGGGTCTGGCGAGAGGTCCCGTGCTTCCGCAGCAGGGGAAGCTCTATCCTCCAGACTCCCTGTGCCTTCGAATAACCTCCAAAAATGAGGAAAATCCCTGCCCACTAGGGCGTCATAAAGTAGTGGAGGTACCACCCCCACTGAATGAGTCACACACGACCGCAAGGGGTGGCAATCTCAACCACTGCTGTCTGGTAGTCATGAGTGTCCCCATGGATGCAAATAACTCCGACAGTGCTAGGGTGTAACCTTGCAGGATCTACATAATTGCTTTTTACCAACTTCACCACACTACCCGAGTCAAGCAGTGCAGTGACTGGTCTCTCATCAACAAAAATCACACACATTTGCTTCTCCATGCGACTTGAACATGATGCTGTATAAGCGACCTATGCAAAAAGAGAAAGGCGCCTGTTCACATAAGTATAATCGTATTGCATAGGTTCATCATTCAGGGGGCAATTGGCAGGAATATGGCCCAATGCATGGCATTGGTAGCACTGTATATGTTCTCTACCCAGTCCTATCAAGGGTCCCCAAGACCTTCCTGGCTTCTTTGGCCAGTCTCCAGGTCTAGAGCCCCCAGTCTCTTTTGCCGTATCAGTCTTATCAAATTTCCCCACGCCCCTGAACCCTGGAACAGTCTTACCCGGTCCGGCGGGCGATCTTTCACCTCTAGATACATTGGAGTGGGGCGTAGATGGGCGCAACAAGTCTTCAGCAGCCGTGTATCTCTCCATGAGGTCCACCAGATGGTTTATAGTTTTGGGGTCCCCATGGCTGACCCATTTCCTCAAAGCAGCAGGAAGTGCACGTAGATAGTGATCCATGACCACGCGCTCCACAATCTGGGGACCTGGCAAAGTCTCCGGCTGTAGCCATTTCCTGGTAAGGTGAACTAGGTTGAACAACTGCGAAGAGGGTGGCTTGTCTGTGCAGTAGGTCCACTGATGCATGCGTTGGCCCGGACTGCCATGGTGACCCCAGGCATGCAAGTATCCTGGGCCTTATCCGTTTCCAGATCGAAATAGAATTTTTGGGGTTCACCGGTCAAGAATGGTGCTAGCAGTCCTGCCCACTGCTCTTTTGGCCATCCTTCGTAAAGAGCGACTCTTTCAAAGGTTGTGAGGTACGCCTCCACATCATCCGCAGGTGTCATCTTCTGCATGTGGTCAGAGGTGCGTACCAACTTTAGTTCCATTGTCACCTGAGGTGCGGGCCCCTTTTTTAATTCCAACATTGCCCCTGCAAATTGGCGACTCTCCTCTTGCTGAGCCTCAGCAACCTGTGCGAGCTGGAGGTTGGTTTCCTGCAGAGCCGCCTGTTGAGCTGCAGCAGCCTTTGCGACCTGGCGGTTAGTTTCCCACTGAGCTGCATGTTGTGTTGCAGCGGCCTCTGCGACCTGTCGGTTGGTTTCCCGCTGGGCTGCATTGGCTTGCAGTAGGGCCTTCAATATTTCCTCCATCTTTGAAAGTTGCCTTGCTGAACTCCCCCACGTGTGGGAGACTAGCTTGTGGGGATCACTTTTCAGAGGAAAAGATTAAGCATGGAGGTCAGTTTCTTTAAAATCTGGCGGCTTGCCAGGTTTATTATCACAGGTTTGCAATATCAAAACACATAAAAACAGAAAATAAAACTTTGCTTGAGAGGCGACAAGTATCGCCTGTCCATTATGGCACCTCGCATAACGTCACAGTATTTAATAAAGTTTCCTTCTCTTTGTCCCCAGCCACCAACTCTAAATTATCTTGCAAAGGGCCTACATGCTCAGAATTTCTTTTGCAACCTGTCGTTTGTTTTGAATTTTAGTAGCCTTGATTTCCTTTTTACATTGTTATATCCCTTGTAACATTTAAATTATGATAGTGTTCATTTGTTTTTATATTTTATAAATGCTGTTTTTTATTTATAGCTTTTTAAACTTTGGAAATATGCCACATAGATTTTATTTGTAGCCTTTTAAACTTATTGCTCATTGAAGTATGTTTTGCCCACTAGATGTCCTCAGTGTGATGGCCAACATCATTCAAGAGGAAGTAAACCCAGATTGGGTTTACTTCCTCAATATAGCCCTGTAAAGTAGAAGCATAATGGGCCATTATGTTCCACTTACCTGCAAACGAAGCCTGCGGCATCTAGCGATGTCCCCGCTCCAGGCCGCGTCCATCTTCTGCCCCTCTTCCTTCCGGGGCCGCGACTCCGGCACTGTGACTGGCCAGAGTCGCATGCGCGCGGGAGCCGCCAATCAATGGAGAAACAGCACGTCAGCACATGCAAAACACTGCATATCTCCTGAACCGTGCAGGTTTGGGAGATATGCAGTGCATCTACAGGTAAGCCTTATTCTCGGCAACCACTTTCAACCCACTTCCTCTATATCCAGGTTGCCTTGGGCCTGTCCCAGCCCTGACAGTAAAAGGAGAAGCAGCACAACGTTGAGCTCACCTCGCTGCTCTCTCCTCCCATGCGCTGCCACTAACCCTCATACAACAGCTCTACTACACAAAGACCGCTTGCATTTAATAATTACATATAAAGTGAAAGAAAAGCCTAACTATAACTATTCTTAAAAATGTTCCCTATTGCCTCCTTCTACCCATCCTGCCCTGATCCTGCAGCTATGGCTCTCCCGTGTGAATAAGTGGCTGCTGCAGGGGAGAGAAGGGTGTGTCGACTGGGCCATGGGAGCCTATGGGTGACGTCATGGCTCCTGGAATTCACAGCTGTTGTCGAGAACTCCCTTACGCAGAGCTGTGGGATGATCTGACTGGACCGGAGCAGATTGAAAATAGGAAAGTACGCATTTGTTTTAAACAGGAAAGGTAAGAGGCGGGGGAGGGAACATTTCTAAAAATAGTTATAGTTAGGGCTTTCTTCCACTTCAATGATGTATTATTACAGCGCTTAATAATTTGTGTCTTTTATATTGGTCTAGAGTCCAATTCATGCAATACATCCAAAAATCAATCAAGTCTCGAGATATAATGGTTGCCTTTTCCTGGCTGTCCATTGAGAGCTGTACTGGCATGATCAAGCGTCTGCCAAGCTTGTCTGCAGCTATAGGCCTCACTGCATATAAAATACTATCATAGGCATACGCAGGGGGTGTGCCACTTGTGCCTGGGTACACCCTAATCACCGCGTGAGGCGCAGATTCCCCCTGCCGATATTTCACGGAGGCCAACCAATGGAGCGCCTAAAATTTTTTTAAAAAGTAATCAGAAATTAAAATTGTAAAAAAATAATGCAAAAATAAAAAAAACTTGAACCAACCACTGCCCCACTGACACCGTCCACTGCCCTACTAACACTGTCAATGTTTTAATAAATGTTATAAGTATGTTTGTGTTTCTCTTTATACAGTACAATATAGCGATATATACTCGTACATATATCTCCATACATACACACTCGCATGTGTGTTTGAGCTTAGGGGTGCACACCCTAATGCAATAGGCTGCGCACACCTATAAATACTATATTATAGAATGTAAGAAGACAACCCTGGTATTCCTTTAGATGTACATAATCATGTTTCATACTCATGTTTCAATATCAATCACCAAGGAGTATGCACATCAAATTAAAGTGTTCCAGAAACTAAAACTACTCCCCATCTCTCAGCACATTCCCTTTCTGCTTTTCTGAATTAAAAGGATGCCGCTTCATGTGAATAAAGGAAAGCAACTTCAGTTGTCAGAAGAGCAATTTGCATTACAATAAAACTGCTGTATAATTATTACTGGAAATTTAGTTTCTAATTATCACATTAAAGAAATAACCTTTTGCCTTTTAACCTTTTATCAAGTGCTAGAATTCCAGGCAAGCCGATCGTCCAGGATTGTCTTATAAATATAATGACATTTACTGGAACGTTTAACGAGAAGACTGTTGACTTCAACGAAAGGAAATAAGTGTACTTCGCCGTAGGAAAATTAAGTCTTTTCGTCTTTCCCTTACACGACTCTCTACCCCTCATCAAAATCAAAGACCTTGTGAAATTAAACTACACGTATGAGGAACCACTAACTATAACTTTGTACTCATACTTTGTACTAATACATGTAGATTTCCTTATGGTCCCAACAGAAGAATGTAAGATATTATATCATAAATATCCACACGCGTCGGATAACGTAATCCCA
>BLSH010277719.1:524652-545099 GCA_018402905.1 Glandirana rugosa | reverse complement strand
GTGCCCATCAGCACAGCTTTGTCAGTGCCCATCAATGCAGCCTGATCAGTGCCCGTCAATGCAGCCTGATTAGTGCAGAGAGTGCCCATCAACGCAGCCTGATCAGTGCCCATCAATCCAGCCTCACCAGTGCAGTGCCCATTAGCGCAGAATGATCAGTGCCCATCAATGCAGCCTGATCAGTGCCCGTCAATGCAGTGTCACCAGTGCAGTGCATGCTCATCAGTGCAGCCTGATCAATGCCCATCAGCGAAGCCTCACCAATGCAAACAGTGCCCATTAATGCAGCCTAACCAGTGCAGTGCCCATCAGTGCAGCCTGATCAGTGCCCATCAGTGCAGCCTGATCAGTGCCCATCAACGCAGCCTCACCAGTGTGCCCATCCCATCAGCTCAGCCTTACCTGTGCCCATCAATGCAACCTGATCAGGCACTAGTGCCCATCAGTGCAGCTTTGTCAGTGCCCATCAATGCAGCCTGATCAGTGCCAAACAATGCAGCCTGATCAGTGCCCATCAATGTAGCCTCACCAGTGCAGAAAGTGCCCATCAGTGTTGCCTGATCAGTGTCAAACAATGCAGCCTGATCAGTGCCCATCAATGCAGCCTAACCCTGCAGACAGTGCCCATCAGTGCACCCTGATCAGTGCCCATCAATGCAGCATGATCAGTGCAGACAGTGCCCATCAACACAGCCTGATCAGTGCCCATCAATGCAGCCTCACCAGTGCAGTGCCCATTAGCGCAGAATGATCAGTGCCCATCAATGCAGCCTGATCAGTGCCCGTCAATGCAGCATCACCAGTGAAGTGCATGCTCATCAGTGCAGCCTGGTCAGTGCCTATCAGTGCAGCCTCACCAATGCAGACAGTGCCCATCAGCGCAGCCTGATCAGTGCCCATCAATGCAGCCTAAACAGTGCAGTGCCCATCAGTGCAGCCTGATCAGTGACCCATCAGTGCAGCCTCATCAGTGCCCATCAGTGCAGCCTGATCAGTGCCCATCAGTGCAGCCTGATCAGTGCTCATCAGTGCAGCCTGATCAGTGCCCATCAATGCAGCCTCACCAGTGCAAACAGTGCCCATCTGTGCAGCCTGAACAGTGCCTATCAATGCAGTCTGATCAGCGCCCATCAACACAGCCTCACTAGTGCAGTGCCCATCAGAGAATCCTGATCAGTGGCCATCAATGCAGCCTAATCAGTGGCCATCAATGCAGCATCACCAGTGAGTGGCCATCCCATCAGCTCAGGCTTACCTGTGCCCATCAATGCAGCCTGATCAGACACCAGTGCCCATCAGCACAGCTTTGTCAGTGCCCATCAATGCAGCCTGATCAGTGCCCATCAATGTAGCCTGATCAGTGCCCATCAATGCAGCCTGATCAGTGCCCATCAATGCAGCCTGATTAGTGCAGAGAGTACCCATCAACGCAGCCTGATCAGTGCCCATCAATCCAGCCTCACCAGTGCAGTGCCCTTTAGCGCAGAATGATCAGTGCCCATCAACGCAGCCTGATCAGTGCCCGTCAATGCAGTGTCCCCAGTGCAGTGCGTGCTCATCAGTGCAGCCTGATCAGTGCCCATCAGCGAAGCCTCACCAATGCAAACAGTGCCCATCAATGCAGCCTAACCAGTGCAGTGCCCATCAGTGCAGCCTGATCAGTGCCCATCAGTGCAGCCTGATCAGTGCCCATCAATGCAGCCTCACCAGTGTGCCCATCCCATCAGCTCAGCCTTACCTGTGCCCATCAATGCAGCCTGATCAGGCACCAGTGCCCATCAGTGCAGCTTTGTCAGTGCCCATCAATGCAGCCTGATCAGTGCCAAACAATGCAGCCTGATCAGTGCCCATCAATGTAGCCTCACCAGTGCAGAAAGTGCCCAACAGTGTAGCCTGATCAGTGTCAAACAATGCAGCCTAATAAGTGCCCATCAATGCAGCCTAACCGTGCAGACAGTGCCCATCAGTGCACCCTGATCAGTGCCCATCAATGCAGCCTGATCAGTGCAGACAGTGCCCATCAATGCAGCCTGATCAGTGCCCATCAATGCAGCCTCACCAGTGCAGTGCCCATTAGCGCAGAATGATCAGTTCCCATCAACACAAACTGATCAGTGCCCGTCAATGCAGCATCACCAGTGCAGCGCATGCTCATCAGTGCAGCCTGATCAGTGCCCATGAGTGCAGCCTCACCAATGCAGACAGTGCCCATCAGCGCAGCCTGATCAGTGCCCATCAATGCAGCCTAAACATTGCAGTGCCCATCAGTGCAGCCTGATCAGTGCCCATCAGTGCAGCCTGATCAGTGCCCATCAGTGCAGCCTGATCGGTGCCCCATCAGTGCAGCCTCATCAGTGCCCATCAGTGCAGCCTCATTAGTGCCCATCAGTGCAGCCTGATCAGTGCCCATCAATGCAGCCTGATCAGTGCCCATCAATGCAGCCTAACCAGTGCAGTGCCCATCAGTGCAGCCTGATCAGTGCCCATCAGTGCAGCCTGATCAGTGCCCATGGGATGTGGGGATCAGCTGGGGGTGTCAGGGTCTAGGTTTGTTTTTACCTCAGCAAGCAGGTCCTCCTTGCACCGTGCACGGCCTCTTGAGGGGGGTGTGAAAATGATGCCAACTTCTAAGCTGCCTCTCTCTGCTCAGTGCTCTGCTTGTTTCTTGAGGTAGATTCCTGGTCATCTCACTGAAAGTAGGCTGCAGCCTGCAGGCCTGTAGCAGTGCTGTTCAGTGCTCTCTTTCTCAGTCACCTCAGCATCACCGTCTCTCTCTCCTCTAAAAAAGAAGGAGTGCAGACAGGGGCCGGTGCCGCCTACTCCTCAAGCCAGCGCCTGGCCCCAGCCTACAATTTGAGTGTGTCACATGATGCTCACATCCCATGATGTCCTGCCTCTGAGACTCCTGGAAGGTAGGAGTTGTAGTCCGGCTGCACTGTTGAGTTCCTCCCACCTCCAGAGAACTTGATCGCAGCTGGACTACAACTCCCATGTTGCAGTGCAGCAGACAGCCAGCCAGTCAGCAGCCGCCACACAGCTGACACCTTCTATAACCTGGACCAATCCGCAGCACAGCTAAAAAAAAAAACGTAACAGACAGGCAGCGTGCAGCGGCCGTTTAAAAGAGAAGTTAGGCGGCCTGGGGGGGAATTTCCACCCTGCCCACCAGCCCAGCCCGCCACTGCATCGGAGTCAGCGCGTGTCTCCATTATCTGCAGCCTGCACTGTGTGTCCTGTGCGCTCTCTCCCCTCTCCTCTTCCCCCCTCCCCTCTCTACAGGACAGCTCCATATCCACACCGCCCCCTCCTGTCTGGCTGCTTAAATTAGGTGTTTTTTTTTTATTGCAATCCACTCTGTTTACGACTGTAATGTCCCCCTATGACAGTGCTATAGGAAAATAACGCTGTATATACCTGCTTTACTGAGTGCTAATCTGCGCTGATTGATCCGTCACTTGCCTCCTCTCTCTGCCCGACAGATGCAGCGGGTGGGGTCGTCTCTCTCCTCCTCCCCTCCTGACTGACATCAGCAGGGGATCCCCTTAAAAGCCATACTAGACTTTTTTTTTCATTTTTGGGGGGGTTCCCCTTCAAGATCCTCAGCACACACGTCGCACCGCAAGTTGGATCATCATGATCTGACTTCTGGTGCGACTTCTATTCAAATCAATGGGCTCCCATAGGGAACCATTGATTTTGAATAGAGGCAGAGAAATGCTGCTGAAAGCTAGCGCTGAAAAACACGCATTGACGCCAATGCAAAATGCTGATAAAATTGCGTTTTTAACGTGGCTTTTTTCTTAGCGTGGGTACTAGCTTTACAGCTCGTTTGTGTATGTAGCCTAATAATAAAAAAAAGTTGTATGTTGTCTATTTTCTTAATAATTTTAACAGTATAATTTCCAGTCCATCACATTCTCCCCTTCTTTTTTTATGACTCCTGGCATAAATACTCAGTCAGTTATCTAACAAGTCCAGATAGGTATTTGTTGCCACCAAGGAACTGCATTTACTACCTGGTAAGTCATTGGACTGCTTGGGATCATGTGAATTTGCGCTGTATTCATTTGACTTTGTAAGTAGGCTGACCTAGTCTGTCATATGTGAACATTTATTTAGATCTTTTATGTCTATTTTATCTTCTCACAGAATCTGGTTCTTCTCCATCCATGTTCTCTAGTTGCATTTCTTGTCTTACAGGTAATGCTTGACTTGGTAGAGGCAATTCTGGTTCTTACCTAACCATTTCCTCTTCCTGAATCTGGTACTCAGCCTCTGTCCAGTTTTCCTGTTTATGAGCTGGTTCTAATGTTATTGCTGTTGCAGGATGGAACTCTTTTACGGAAGCTCTAATTTGTTGAGGTGCAGGATGGTCATGATTTACTGCAGGCACTGGTAAATCAGGATAGTACCATGATTCCTTGTTTGAGCATTCCTCCTCCTGGTCCATGTCCACCTCTGTGTCTTTTTCAGTACTCGTCTTTTTCTCACTGGTACTTTTGGAATGTGTTCTTCAACAGGTAAGTCATTCACTGGTAGTAAAAGATTTCTGTGCAATACACGAATAGTCTTTTTACCAGCTTCTGGTTGGATTGTGTAAACAGGCCCATCTTTTATCCTTTCCACCACTCTGTGCACTCATTTTTCCCAGTATGGGCGAAGCTTACCCGGACCTGCTCTTTCAGAAAGATTTCGTACCAACATCCGATCACCTGGCTGAAGAGGTACTCCTTTCAACCCCCTATCGTAGTACTTCTTCCCTTAAGAAGATGATTTTTGGCTATTTTCGGATGCAATTTTGTAAGCTCCTTGCATTCTAAATGACTACTTCTGAGCAAATGTCATGTGACTTTGTGTCTCTTTTTCTGAGTTTAGGTTAAGCATTAGGACAATTGGCAATCGTGGAGATCTTCCATACAATAAGAAGAATGGTGAGTATCCAGTGGCTTCATGTCTGGTACAATTATATGCATGAACCAGATGTGGTAGATATTCTTTCCAGTCAGACTTCTTCTCCTCCAGAGTGTGAAGCATCTGCAACAAAGTACGGTTCAGTCTTACAACTGGATTACCCTACGGATGGTAAGGGGTAGTCCTTGAATAAGAAATCCCTGCCAATTGTTGCAGTGTCTGGAACAAATTAATCTTGAATTCTCATCCTTGATCATGATATAGTTTCTCTGGATATCCAAAGCGTGATATGACATCTTGAAAGATCTTCTCTGCTGACGTTTTTCCTGATTTATTCTTTGCTGGGTACGCTTGTGCAAAGCAAGTGAAATGATCGACAAGGACTAGTATGTATTTGTACCCTCCTTTGCTTTGCTCCAAGTGAAGATAATCAATGGACACCAACTCAAAGGGTGAACTTGTGGTGATCTAATCCATAGGCTCTCTTTCAGGAATGTTTGGATGCTTCTGTTTGATACAGTTGCACTTCTTAAGCACATACTCTTCAATTTCCTTCTGCATAAATGGCCAGTAAAATCGTTCATGTGCTAAATGGGTTACTTTGTCAGTGCCAATGTAACCCATGTTATCATGGAGGTTTTTCAACACCAATGATTTCAACTTTTCTGGTAGGACCAGTTGTTTCTGATTTCCAGTGAGCCAGTACAGAATCCCTTCCTCAACTATGAGCTTGTTCCATTCATATATCAGACGTTTGGTTCCTCTGTTCATACCCTTCTTTTCTTTGTTGTTTTGGGTCCAGTTGCTTTCCTTAAGCTTGACCACTTCCTTAATACTGATATCATCCTGTTGTAAAGATCTGACATCCTCCTGAGTCACTGGGGATACAATCTGCCCTCTCAGCATTTTTTTTCCATATCACTTGCTGAGCAGAGGGTCAGTGAAGCCACCCATGGAACCTCTTCATCAACAATGCCTTTGCTCCCCTGCCACAAAGCTGACACTTCCTCAGATGGTACTGCCTCAGTATAATCTCTCAGGTGGTCCGTGAGGTTTACAGGATATCTTGAAAGTGTATCTGTATCTGCATTCTGTTTACCTGGCCTGTACTTAATATCAAAGTGGAAATTGGCTAACTCGCTGACCCAATGATGATCCACTGCATTTAATCTGGTGGTACTCAAGACATATGTCAATGGACTGTTGTCTGTGTACACTGTAAATGATGGAGCATAGTACAAGTAATCTCTAAACTTGTTACAGATTGCCCACTTGAGAGCTAAAAACTCAAGTTTGCCAGAATGTAGGTGGTAATTGCTCTCTGCTGGAGTCAACATTTTCGAGCCAAATAACACAAAGTTTTCCTTCGTGTTGTTGATAAAGTACAGCACCTAGGCCTTCATTGGATGCATCGGTGTGCAATACAAAAGGGTTAATAAGCATATCCACAAATGTTGATACAACAGCTTGGTGTCTGGGTGTCCATTGGATCGGTGTTTTGGATGACAATTGTGTGCAGACTTTGAGGGGGGTAGAGCCGAGGCGTGGAGGATTGTATCCTCAGTGGTAACAGCATATCCAGTGTGATATCATCCTGCTTGATCTGCGTACCTTGATCCATCAACATAGATAGTTAGGTCAGGATCGTTCAGAGGCACCTTACTAACAGTTGGTAGATGTGCAGTTTCCATCTTCATCATTTCAAAGCAGTTATGAGGAATATCATGAGGATCATTTCCCCCTTCGAGAAGTGGGAGCAGAGTGGACGGGTTAAGGGTGTCGCACCTGAGAAGGGTAATATCCGGGAGGAGTAGCGCACATTGAAGTCCGAGATGTCTTGCTGTTGACAGGTGTTTTGGCTGTACTTGATTTAGTATGGCCGTTATGTCATGAGGGGCCAGGAGGATAAGACGGTGACCCAACACAATGTCAGCGGTCTTGTCCAGGAGAGCCTGGGCTGCGAAAACGGCTCTGATACAGGAGGGTTGTCCCCTAGCCACTCGGTCCAGTTGGCAGGAATAATAACCAATGGGTCTGAGCCTGTTGCCATGGGCCTGAGCCAGTACTCCTGTGGCATGTCATTCTCCCTCTGAGACAATTAGTTTGAATGGCTTCTCATAGTCTGGGAGGCCGAGCGCG
Source organism: Glandirana rugosa (assembly GCA_018402905.1). Lineage (NCBI taxonomy): Eukaryota > Metazoa > Chordata > Amphibia > Anura > Ranidae > Glandirana > Glandirana rugosa. Next base: position 538,049 of record BLSH010277719.1, on the reverse strand, counting down.
GGGTCTGTGGACAGAATTTCCTTCAGAAGTTCAAAGTTGTTGAGGGCTTCTGGGGATAGTAGGAAGGGATCGGTCTTCAGGGCATCATACAGGGGTCCCATCAGCAGGAATGCCTCTGGAATCCAGGAACGGCAGTAGGAGATTAGTCCCAAGAAGGCATGAAGAGATCTCTGACACACTGGCACTGGGATGGCCTTGATTGTGGCAACTCGCTCTTGGGTAAGATGTCGTGTGCCTTGTGAGAGGCAGCGACCAAGGAAGACCACTGTCCCTTTGCACCTCGCGCTGAGGACTTGTTTGCACTTTGTTGTGCTTTCCTTGCGCTCCCGGAGGAGGCGGCATCGGGCAGCTCTATTTAAACAGTGTCCATCCTGTAGCAAATGCTGTCCATTCTACAGCGTTCCAGTGTGTTCCCGTGACCCGTTTACTAAAGACTTCCAGTATCTGTGACCCGGCTTGCCTGACCTTGATTGAACTCTGCCTGTACCGACGCTCTGCCTGTTTACGACCACGCTTCTGCCTGACCCTCTTGTACCTCAGTTGCCTGCCTGTTAATGACCCTGCCTGCACACGATGACCCGTTTGCCTGCTCCCTTGTACCGCACCAGCCAGCCTGTTGCCGACCCAGCCTGCATCACCACTCTTCTGTCTGCAAGAGCTCCTGGAGGATCCTCACAACACCATCTGCATCCGCACCAGCCCTCTTGCCCCCCTGTGCTCTGGAATCTCCTGTCTTCTCTACCAGGGGTTCCCGAACCAGGGTCGTAAGAGAGGTTGCTCTCTGCACAATCAGACTCCATCACCAGGTACGTGACAGAAATGGACAGCCATGTCTGAGTCTGAGCAGGGGCCCTCTCCGCTGCATGAACTCTGTCCAACATTTGGACGGTCTCTCTCGAGCCGTGCAACACCTGCAGGCAGACTACACCCAGCTCCTGGAAATTGCCCCATCGGGGGCTTGTCAGCTGTCAAAGGAACCCACAGTGCCCTTGCCTGAATGGTTCTCAGGGGACCGTAGGAAGTTCAGAGCGTTCCGCTGTGCCTGTGAACTTTATCTCAGCCTGCAGCCCTGCACCTTCTCCCTGTAAGCCATGAAGGTGGGGCTGGTGATTTCCCTACTACGGGACGAGCCCCAACTATGGGCCCAGCAGCTCCTGGAGCAAGGGGCGCCTGAGGTATCGGACTTGTCTCGGTTCTTCCAAGCAATGGCTCGGCTGTATGAAGACCCACATCAGGCGGCCACTGCCGAAGCCGCACTCCACGCCCTCCGACAAGGCCGCCATCCGGCAGAGGAGTATGTATTAGAATTCAGGCGTTGGAGCTCCGACACGGCCTGGAATGAAGCTGCTCTGCGCCACCAGTTTTAGCGGGGTTTGGCCACCCCCTGAAGGATGAATCGGTCCGTGTTGGGGCGCCAGCCTCCTTGGAGAGGCTCATCGACCTGGCCATCCAGATCGATCGGTGCCTTCGTGAATGCAGAGCGGAAAGTGCCAAGGTGAACCTGCGACCTTCTTGGTTGTTACTCTCCACTGGGGGATTGCCAAAAGGCACTCTGGCTGGCTCCACCATTGTCACCTCTCCTCCTCCGAGACTGCCTGAACCCCTGCAGCGGGGTGTGGCATACTCGGCATTGACCTCTGAAGAGAACCAGCGCCAAAGGAACTTCGTCCTCTGCCTCTACTGTGGAGAGCCGGGGCATTTTGTGCGCTCCTGTCCATCCAAATTGGAAAGATGACTTGCCACCTCTCCTCAACCAGCACTTGTTGGGGCGGCTCACCTCACTCTCTCTCTGCTTTTACAGTTTCCTGGAGGAGCCCTAGTAACCCTGGACCTTGATCTGGAGCCTGAGATCAGTCAGCTCGTCCCCAACGTCTACCACGCTTTTCCAGACGTTTTTAGCAGAAAGGGGGCTGAGGTCCTTCCTCCTCATAGACCGTATGACTGCCCCATTGAGCTTCTCCCTGATGCAGAGATTCCCTTTGGAAGGATATACCCGCTGACAGAGCTGGAACTCGGCACCCTGAAGTCCTATATTGACGAGAATCTCAACAAGGGCTTCACCTGTCCTTCAACGTCCCCGGCTGGGGCAGGTATCTTTTTCGTAGAGAAGAAGGACCATTCCTTGCGCCCATGTATTTATTACCGGGAGCTCAATAAAGTCACGGTGAAGAACCGCTACCCGCTTCCACTTGTTCCGGAATTGTTTCAGCGCCTGGGGACCGCCACCGTGTTCACTAAATTAGACCTCCGGGGAGCTTACAACCTGGTGCGGATCAGAGAAGGTGATGAATGGAAGACGGCCTTTCGTCCTCTTTTCGGTGATGCCATTCGGTTTATGTAATGCCCCAGCTACCTTTCAGCATTTCATAAATGACATATTCAGGGACTTCCTTGACCTCTTTGTCATTGCCTACCTCGATGATATTTTGTTTTTCTCACCTTCTCTGGAGCTCCACTGTGTCCATGTCAAACAGGTACTGGGTCGCCTCCGCCAACATGGCCTCTATGCTAAACCGGAGAAATGGGAATTCGAGCAGGCAAGCATCCGGTTCCTTGGATTTTTTATCTCAGTCGGAGGCATCAGGATGGACCCTCAAAAGGTCGCTGCCATCCTGGGCTGGCCTGCTCTGGTCGATCGAAAAGGAACCCAGAGATTCATAGGGTTTGCAAACTTGTATAGGAAGTTTATCTGGGGATTTTCCTCTATCATCTCCCCCATCACACACCTGACCAAGCAGGGTATCCCGTTCCGTTGGACTCCTGAGGCACAAACAGCCTTCGAAAAACTCAAAGGACTGTTCACATCTGCACCCATCCTGAAGCACCCGGACCCCTCTCATCTATGTCCTGGAAGTTGATGCATCCGAAGTGGCAGTCGGGGCTATTCTTTCTCAAAGGCAAGGTACAAAGGCGCTGCTACACCCAGTGGCATTTTTCTCACACAAACTGTCCCCCGCTGAAAGGAACTATGATGTGGGGGACCGTGAGCTGCTCTGGAGGAATGGCGGTATCTCCTAGAGGGGGCAGCGCATCCGATTCTCATCTATACGGACCACCGTAACCTGGAATACCTGAGAATTGCAAAGAGGCTGAAACCTCGCCAAGCCATATGGGCGATATTCTTCTCCCGATTTACCTTTCATATTACTTACAGGCCCAGGTCGAAGAACACTAAACCTGACTCCCTGTCACCCATGTTCAATGTACCAGAAGTTCCACCATCTCCTGACACCATACTGTCTCCAGGAAACTTCCTATTGTTACAGGAAGATGTGCTGTCGCGGATCCGGCAAGCTTCCCCGGGGTCAGAACCCCTCCCGGGAACATCTCTGCAGCTCAAGGATGGATTGTTCTGGCAGGGTACCAAGATCTTTGTGCCAGGGCACCTACGAACAGCAGTTTTGGACCTCTGCCATGACCACCGCCTCGCTGGGCACTTCGGGGCACGCAAGACCTTGGAACTAGTGCAGCGCACGTTCTAGTGGCCCCGAGTTGGAGAGGACTGTAAGGCTTATGTGGGATCATGCACTACCTGCAGCCGGTGTAAGGGGAGTAAGACTCGGGCATGGGGCCTTCTTAAACCTTTACCTGTCCCGGAGAGGCCCTGGAGCCACATATCCATGGATTTCATTGTGGAGTTACCCCCTTCTGAAGGCTGCTCGACCATCTTTGTGGTAGTGGATAGACTCTCCAAGATGGCCCACTTTCTGCCTATGAAAGGCACACCTTCAGCCGCAGAGACGACCAAAATATTCATTAAGGAGATTGTCCGGTTACACGGAATTCCAAAGGATGCGGTGTCCGATCGTTGCGCGCAATTCACGTCCAGGTTCTGGAGGTCCTTGTGCAAGTCCCTGAAGATCGGCCTATCCCTGTCCTCAGCATATCACCCCCAAACGAACGGCCAGACGGAGCATACCAACCAGACTCTAGAACAGTACCTACGCTGCTTCTCGTTGTTCTCCCGGGACGACTGGGTTAGGCTCCTACAGCTGGCGGAGTTCGCGTACAACAACTCAGTCCACTTGGCCACCCAGCAATCACCCTTCTTTGCCAATTATGGCTACCATCCCGCCTTCTTGTCCAACGCCTGCCCAGAAAACCCGGTGCCAGCTGTGTCCGACTTATTGAACTTTTTCTCCTCCAATAATAAACTCCTGCAGGAGACAATGGCACGAACACAGGCAACCAATAAGGAAACTTATGACAAGAAAAGGCATGGCGAACTAAACCTGGAGCTAGGTAATCAGGTATGGCTATCCACCCTCAACTTAAGATTGGCATGTCCATCCTGGAAACTTGGTCCTAAGTTTATTGGGCCCTTCCCCATCAAACGAAAAACCAACGAGGTAGCCTGCGAACTGGAACTGCCATCCACCCGGTCTTCTATGTGTCGTTGTTAAAGCCTAAGGTCCGCGACCCCTTCTCAGGTCGGCAGACAGGTCCACCGGCACCAGTAGTGGTTGACGGAATGGAGGAATTAGAGGTGGAATCCATTCTGGATTGCAGAAGGAGAGGTGACACCATCCAGTACCTAGTCAAGTAGAGAGGCTGTGGGCCTGGAGAGAGTTCATGGGAGCCCGAAGACCATAGCCATGCTAAAGAGCTCGTCAAACGATTCTGGAGAAGACACCCAGACTTAAGGGCCCGGCTGGGCATCCGGAGGCTGCCCTTGGGGGGGGGGGGCAATGTTAGAAGAAGACTGTGCTGAGGACTTGTTTGCACTTTGTTGTGCTTTCCTCGCGCTGAGGACTTGTTTGCACTTTGTTGTGCTTTCCTCACGCTCCCGGAGGAGGCGGCGCCGGGCAGCTCTATTTAAACTGTGTGCACCCTGTAGCAAATGCTGTCCGTTCTACAGCGTTCCAGTGTGTTCCCGTGACCCGTTTACTAAAGACTTCCTGTATCTGTGACCCGGCTTGCCTGACCTTGATTCAACTCTGCCTGTACCGACCCTCTGCCTGTTTACAACCACGCTTCTGCCTGACCCTCTTGTACCTCAGTTGCCTGCCTGTTAACGACCCGGCCTCCACCTGACGACCCGTTTGCCTGCTCCCTTGTACCGCACCAGCCAGCCTGTTGCCGACCCGGTCTGCACGAGCTCCTGGAGGATCCTCACAACACCATCTGCATCCGCACCATCTCTCGTGCCCCCCTGTGCTCCGGAATCTCCTGTCTTCTCTATCAGGGGTTCCCGAACCAGGGTCGTAAGAGAGGTTGCCCTCTGCATAATCAGACTCCATCACCAGGTACGTGACAAAACCTTATTTTGAAAAGGGTTAACCTTGTCCCTAAAGCTCTTCATGCAATGCATAAACTAACCTGGCTTGAAGAGTGCTACTGTGTAGAATAAATCATCTGAATATACCTGTCGATGGTGACAGTGTGTGTTACAGGCGATTATTCTATAATCATTATTGGTATTAGTGGGAGTCCTCACGCTTCTGGATCAAAGGTCAGTGGTGGCAGTGAAAGAGTTAATTGCTTAAATTAGCCCAGTAACAATCGCTCTCAGGCTGCTGGCACCTAGATTATGGTCCCGCAAGCTGGAAAATCTTTGTGCTGGATGCAGCTGAGAGTGGCATTGCTACGTTAGTGACAGAACGGTGTGAAATTGGCTGGTCCTCTGTCACGAGTTAGTGAGGAGGGCAGGGATCTGATACCCGCGTTTGTCACAGTCATCTCTGCTGACACCCGAATACTTGCACTCACAAGGCAGGCAGCACTCACAGTTCTCCTTGTAGCTCCACCCACAGGTTTGTGCTGGTCTTACGCTTCCACCTCTCTGGTGGTACCACGTATCTCGGGGCGAGCCCCCAAAATGTTACCTGTCTCAAACATGAATGAATGAATGAAAGGCAAAAACTGTAAAATATGAGAAAATTAGAGTATTTTTATTCTGCCATGCTGTGGATCTTTGTTTACTCTCTTTCCACTGTTTCATGAATATATAACACTTCAATAGCATTTATAACATTAAAGTGTTTGTTAACTCAAAAAAAAAATGCTGCTCATGTCTCTTTAATGTGCAATTAGCAGCATGGTGCTTTTGCTTTTTAAATTATCCTTCTGTATCCCCTAAAATATATGTTTGATAATGCCAAGTCATGACTTCCCCCCTGTGTACTGACTCCCTTGTATATTGCTTAACTTGAGAGCCCGTAGTCTATGCAGGCTATGTCACTCCCAGCTCTCTGGTGACTCCTCTGTACACTCAAATCTGGTGACTCCTTCTCTACACTCCTATCTGGTGACTCCTCTGTACACTCCTATCTGGTGACTCCTCTGTATACTGCTATCTGGTGACTCCTCTGCATACTGCTATCTGGTGGCTCCTCTGTATAAATCTGGTGGCTCTGTATACTGCTATATGATGGCTCTGTATACTGCTATATATGGTGACTCTGTATACTGCTATCTGGTGGCTCTATATACTGCTATCTGGTGGCTCTGTATACTGCTATTTGGTGGCTCTGTATACTGCTATCTGGTGGCTCTGTATACTGCTATGTGGTGGCTCTGTATACTGCTATCTGGTGACTCTGTATACCCCTATCTGGTGATGCTGTATACCCTTTCTATGATGCTGTATACCCTATCTGGTGATGCTGGGCTGTATACTCCTGACACAATGGGTGGAATCCATAAGGGTAGGGTTTATGAGAAGTGGGAGGGGTCAAAAAGGAAGGGCATGGTCTTGCACCCCCCATTCTAAAATTTCACCAGCCACCACTGTTGCTGCGTGTCACGATGCTGTATCCCCTTGTGTGAAGGACGAAACTTTACAGACACTCTGATGCTAGCAAGACTTGTTCAGACTTGCTGACTCTGACAGTATTTGCTGGTGGCAATACTCGGTTGTAGTATCCATTGTTGTGCTGAAAGGCATACCTCAAACACACCCCTGCCGGCTTAGCCCCCCCAAATCAAAATTTTCTAAAAAAACCTATGCTGTTTGTTAGATCTTTGTTAGATCAGGTTAGATCGATTGTTGTTCGCGTTAGATCTCACACAGAAGAAGTGATATTAACAGTTATTTGCTGGGGGGGCTAACCCTTCATCAGCCCCCCCTTATCAAAAAATTGACCAAACAGTTATTTTAGAAGATATTCATTAGATCCGGTAAGATCAAGTGGTTTTAACGTTAGATCTCACATAATTTCAGAGATATTCCACATAAAAATAGAGATATTAGGTGGTACATACGGACAGGCTTGCCCCCCCCCCCCCCCCCACATGCAATTTTCTGGTCAAAAATTATTCAGGCTAATAGATATTTGTTAGATCCAGTAAGATCAAGTGCTTTTAACGTTAGATCTCACATAATTTCAGAGATATTCCACAAAAAATAGAGATATTAGGTGGTACATAAGGACGGGCTGGCCCCCCCTTATCAAATTTTTTGGCCAAAAATCATTCAGGCTAATAGATATTCCTTAGATCTGGTAAGATCAAGTGGTTTTAACATTAGATCTCACATAATTAGAGACGTATTAAGTGATTCATGAGGGGGGCTGGCCCCCCTTATCAAATTTTCTGGCCAAACATCGTCCAGGTTAATAGATATTTATTAGATCCGGTAAGATCAAGTGGTTTTAACGTTTGATTATCCATAATTACAGGGGTAATAGGCATATTTGGTAGGAATGCACGGTTACCCATACTAGTATCTATATCTGAGCAGATACTGAGCATTTTCACGTGTACCAGTGAAGAGTGCCATTGAGCATACCGAGGTATGCTGAAATTATGTAGGGCATTATCGACTGGTGTGTCCAAGCCTAGCAAAGCCTGAAGCATGGCACCAGAAGCCAGCGGGAAACTTCAGAGGGCCCTGGTGAAGGAGCCAACCAGGTGCCCATTTACAGTAGCTGGCTTCAAAACCAATGGCACGAAGAGACAGCAGCGGAAGTCAAAAACCTTGCAGAAGGCCCCCGTTGTTGCCTCCAAGCGACCCAGTGTCCCGTTTCCTTTGACACATGCTGCTGGCATTGGAGAGTCAGTGCACACCAGACTCCCAGAACTTAGCGTAGGCTTAAGCCAGATAAGAATCTTAGCAAGACAGGAGGGCAGATACAAGCCACTGAACAGACCAAGCCCTCTACTTCCTCCATGCTCCCTGACAAGCTGGTGGGACCTTCTCCTGTTGTTCCCATCCAAGTAGAGGGAATCTACACCAAGGCCCTTCTTTACAAAGACGTCTGTGGCAGGCACCTCAAGCACCTGCTATTGCGTAAGTTGGAAGCGCTGGAGATATGGGGCATTGGGACTCAGAACTTCCCCTATGATGGCTATCTACCAGTCAAGCTGACCTTTGATCCCTCCGTGGCTGGGAAAGCCGAGACTTTTGACACTCTGGCAGTGGTCTGTCCTCACCCACCATTGGCCAGTAAGAGTTCTCTCATCATAAAGACCAATAAAGATCAGAAGGCTGTTGACACCTCTTGCTCTGGAGCCAGGCACTTCAACTACAAGTGTGCACCCCATGCTGAAACAAGCCTACCAGCACTTGGTACAACAACAGATAGGCTTGTGAAGTATATATATGTGCTTGTCTAGTATACGGACAGGCTCGTAAAGTAAATACATAGGCTTGTGAAGTACACAGATAGGCTTGAAAAAGTATACAGACAGGCTTGTGAAATATATAGATAGGCTTGTGAAGTATATAGATAGGCATGTGAGGTAAATAGATAGGCTTGAGAAGTGTACAGATAGGCTGTGAAGTATACAGATAGGCTTGTGAAGTATATATATATAGGCTTGTGAAATATATAGATAGGCTTGTAAAGTATACAGATAGGCTTGTGAAGAATATAGAAAGGCTTGTGAAGTATATACAGACAGGCTTGTGACGTATATAGACAGGCTTGTGAAGTATATAGATAGGCTTGCAAAGTATATAAAAAGGCTTGTTTAGTATATAGATAGGCTTGTGAAGTATAAAATAGACTTGTGAAGTATATAGATAGGCTTGTGTAGTATACAGATAGGCTTGTGTAGTATATAGATAAGCTTGTGAAGTATACAGAAAGGCTTGTGAAGTATATAGATAGGCTTGTGAAGTATACAGACAGGCTTGTGAAGTAAACAGATAGGCTTGTGAAGTATATAGATAGGCTTGTGAAGTAAATAGATAGGCTTGTGTAGTATACAGATAGGCTTGTGTAGTATATAGATAGGCTTGTGAAGTATACAGATAAGCTTGCAAAGTAAATAGATAGGCTTGTGAAGTATACAGATAGGCTTGCAAAGTAAATAGATAGGCTTGTGAAGTATACAGATAGGCTTGTGAAGTATATAGATAGGCTTGTGAAGTAAATAGATAGGCTTGTGTAGTATACAGATAGGCTTGTGTAGTATATAGATTGGCTTGTGAAGTATACAGATAGGCTTGTGTAGTATGCAGATAGGCTTGTGTAGTATATAGATAAGCTTGTGAAGTATACAGAAAGGCTTGTGTAGTATACACATAGGTTTGTGTAGTATACAGATAGGTTTGTGTAGTACATAGATAAGCTTGCGAAGTATATACATAGGCTTGTGTAGTATATAGATAGGCTTGTGAAGTATATAAATAGGCTTGTGAAGTATATAGATAAGCTTGTGTAGTATATAGATAGGCTTGTGTAGTATATATATAGGCTTGTGTAGTATATAGATAGGCTTGTGAAATATATAGAAAGGCTTGTGAAGTATATACAGACAGGCTTGTGACGTATATAGACAGGCTTGTGAAGTATATAGATAGGCTTGCAAAGTATATAAAAAGGCTTGTTTAGTATATAGATAGGCTTGTGAAGTATAAAGATAGGCTTGTGAAGTGTATAGATAGGCTTGTGTAGTATACAGATAGGCTTGTGTAGTATATAGATAGGCTTGTGATGTATATAGATAGGCTTGTGTAGTATTCAGACAGGCTTGTGTGGTATATAGATAGGCGTGTGTAGTATATAGATAGGCTTGTAAAGTATATAGATAGGCTTGTGAAGTATACAGACAGGCTTGTGAAGTATACAGATAGGCTTGTGAAGTATACAGATAGGCTTGCAAGGTATACAGATAGGCTTGCAAGGTATACAGATAGGTTTGTGAACTATATAGATAGGCTTGTGAAGTATACAGATAGGCTTGCAAAGTATACAGACAGGCTTGTGAAGTATACAGATAGGCTTGCAAAGTATGCAGACAGGCTTGTGAAGTATACAGATAAGCTTGTGAGGTATACAGACAGGCTTGCAAAGTATACAGACAGGCTTGTGAAGTATACAGATAAGCTTGTGATGTATACAGACAGGCTTGTGAAGTAAAAAGATAGGCTTGTGAAGTATATAGATAGGCTTGTGTAGTATATAGATAGGGGACATACTAAAACCTTTAATGTGAAAACTGCTTAGTGTTGCTTAACGCTTAAAGATTCTGAGAGAAGTTCTTCAGACAGCCGCACTCCAAAAATAGCCGTTTATTGGTAAAATCAAATGAAATGCAAGCAGAGCATATTGGGGGACAAACCCCAGGTACAAATGCTAACGCGTTTCACGTCTATATCTGGCGCTTAATCATAGCTAGAGATGGTATGATCATATTGCTGCTTAAATATGAGTTCAAGATCCTCTCAAACAAGGAGAGGAGGAGGGGGAAAACCAGGTGAGTGTAATTACCTCCAAATTGAAATTTCAACAACTCACTTTAGGCAGCGAATGAAATTAGCATAGAATCAATTGTGTTGTCACATACAAAAAACACAAATGTGTAACATACATAGTAAAAATTGGTATGTATAGACTAATCAAACACAATTAAAATGCAAGTACAACCCAATTTTGACACAGTGATAACAAATATATTGTGCTATTTAAACTGATAGTGAAAAGACAAAACAAGGCATCATGTGGAAACATCAAAGGGAAACCCCATGAGTTAGTTAAACCACATGAGTATGTTTAATACTGTGTCAACAAAAAAGGGGGGAGAGGAAAAAGGGAAGACAAAAAAAACACACAGGAATCCCCCATATAGTTCAAAAGACATCATGCAGCAAAAACGCCAAACACAGGGCATCATGATGTCCTTACCTACACTCATAATCATGATACGCATAGAGAAGACAACTGCTTAAATATATCAACAAGGTGTACACTAGTACAAAAACCAAAATATATGGATAAATGCTGCACGGTGTTAGAACCATGGGGGATACCATCTACATCGAATTCACAGTGGGAGATATGTCTAGAAACTGATCTAGAAGGGACGTAATGTCTTAGAGGAAAGAGAACAAAACAAAAATACAAAGGAGCAGAAAGTTTATTTTACCCAGAAACAAAGAAAATAATGATATATGTGGACATGGATGCCAAAGAATAAAATGTAACATTGAGAATAATAATAATAATAATAATCACTACAATGGCAACAACCAAAAAAAACACATAAACAATTTTTTTCCCTCATGCGGGGCTGACTAAAGAAATCATCCATAGAGTTAATCCTATTGGGATTTATACATAGAAACAGTTATTATGTGGTCAAAACACTAGAGGGCGTATATGGATATAATGGATATATTGGATATATATAGCAAACGGGGTATGATCTTATATACATATCTAAGAATGGCATTTGAGATATCACATTATATATATATATCTGAGAGTGGTGTGTGTTAATCATAAAAATAAGACACATCCCATTCAAAGTTCATACCAGCCGGTATTCTAATACCCAAATTATAAATCCAGAATACTTCTCTACGGCAAAGGGCCCTAAACCTGTCACCTCCTCTCTTGGATGTAATCACCCTTTCAACACCCTGGATGACTAAGCTGGAGGTATTCTTATCATGGAATAGATTCCAATGGCGAGCTATATTCGTGGCATGATTTTTCTCAATGTCCCTGAGGTGATCATAAAGGCGGTCTCAGTCTACGGGTGGTTCATCCGACATACTGTAATTTGCACATAGTGCATGTAATCAAATATATTACGAATTTTGTATTACAATTTATGTACGATTTAATGCTGAACGACCGCCCTGAAGCTGACGAGACCACCTGGTCACCTCTTTTAATGAACTGACAGTAATTGCAGGAATTTATGCCACATTTAAAGGTGCCTTTAAAATGCAGCCAATGTTGGTCAGACTTCTGACTAGAAAAAAGACTGAGAGACAATTTCTTGGCCAATGTAGAGGCTCTCCTGGATACTACCTGAATACCGCCAGAGAGAATGTCTCCATACACCGGATCATTAAATAAAACTGGAAGATATTTCTTGATTATGTCTCTAATCTGGTAAAACTCCAGACTAAAAGGGGTAGAAAAAATAGGTAGAACAGGGGCTGATAATTGCCTCCTTGCCTCTTGAGGGAGAGTCGGTGTCCGCACTACCTCCCTCTGATCCAGTTCCTGAACACACTAGCATTCCCTTCAAAATTAAGTCAGACTTTTACCCTATAGAGTCTAGAGGTAAAGATATGGATACTTATCAAAAATTAGTCGAGAAGGATCTTATTAAATTAGCTAAAAACACCTGCAGCAAACCCTTTTCTGATAACCCCACTGAAAATGAGAAAACATCTTTGAAAAATCTTAGTAGTGATTCCAGTATAGTGATTAAAAGTGCAGACAAGGGTGGGGCGGTAGTGGTCATGGATGCCGATGAGTATAGGAATAAAGCAGTCAGACAGCTATCCGATACTTTTACCTATATTAAATTAAAAGGGGATCCTACAGCTCCTTTCAGGTCACAGCTGATTGCTCTCCTGCATAGAGCTGTTGCTATAGGATTATTTTCCGAAAAAGAACATGACATGTTTGTGCCTGATTTTCCTATTATCCCCATTTTCCATCATCTCCCTAAATTACATAAAGGTACGACCCCCTTAACTGGACGGCCAATAGTGGCCGGTATAGGGTCGTTAAATGAGAGATTGGGGCATTGGATTGATCAACAGTTACAACCACTAGTCACTAACCTTCCGAGTTATTTAACCACTTGACAACTGGGCACTTAAACCCCCTTAACAACCAGACCAATTTTCAGCTTTCAGCGCTCTCACACTTTGAATGACAATTACTCAGTCATGCAACAGCAGGTCAATTCCCCCAGCATGGAAATACATTAAATCCCTCTACTACCTTTTACCCCTATTATCCTTTTAGTCCGTGTTTGTACAGTACAAGAAAAAGCCTTTTATTAGGATATCGTTGTCGAGATACGTCCTCTCGTTAGTCGACACTGGACTTTCCTCGACATCCTAGGGGAAAATTAAATTATATCCATTTTCATAGCCTATCGACAGACTGACGAAATAAGGATATGAGTAGCCGTAGGTACTGGTGATGGCGGGGTGGGAACAGACTCTAGCCTTCTCGTGTGCAGACTTGAGGTCAGTGCGG
>BLSH010277719.1:508324-522575 GCA_018402905.1 Glandirana rugosa | reverse complement strand
GGGTGGGTGGTATATAGATGGTGGGGGGGAGTTTTCTGTCACTAGGCAGCGCTGTGGGCATTGCACATCGCCCACAGCGCTGCAGCACCACCTCTCTCCCCCCTCTCTCCTCTCACACTGCACCGATCGGTGCGGAGAGGAGAGACAAGCCGGCGCTTCCGCCGGCTTGTTTACATGTGATCGCGCCGTCATTTGACGGCGCAATCACGTGGTGAAAGGCCGCGCACAGCGGCCATTCACCCCGATCCGTGATCAGTCGGGTCCCCCGGACCCGACGGTCACGGATGTTCCCGTGTGCGCGCCCCAGGGGGCGCGCGGGAACCGCGATTCTGGGAGGACGTCAATAGACGTCCTCCCAGAATTAAGCAACCGCCCTGTAGACGTCAATTGTCTGTGGGGCGGTTGTTAAGCGGTTAAGGGACACAAAACAGCTACTCGCCAGACTACAAGATTTTGATTGGAAGGGTGAATATGTTTGGCTGAGTTTTGATGTCTCCAGTCTTTATTCATCCATTCCACATGCCCTTGGTCTTAAGGCAGTTGCTTTCTTTTTAGAGGAGTCTAGGCAGTTTTCTCCAGCTGTACAGGAGTTTATTCTATTAAGTTTAGAATTTTTGCTCACTCATAATTTTTTTTATGTTTTACGGGAGCTATTACCTTCAGAGATGCGGGGCCTCTATGGGGGCTAGATTTTCCCCCTCCCTGGCCAACCTGTATATGGGTTGGTGGGAGAGGTCCCGCATCTTTGGATGTGATAGCCCCCGTAGAAAGGACATAGATTTAGGATTTTCGATACATAGATGACCTGCTGTTCATAGCGAACAACAGCTGTGACTTGAAGAATTGGTTAGACTTCTTGAATGACAATGACTTGAATTTGACTTTCACTGGAAAACTCAGTCCAGAGTCTGTTGAGTTTCTGGACATTGTTTTGTCTCACCATGGGGGTAGGGTGGTGAGTAACCTCTACAGGAAACCCACTGCAGGTAATACCCTGTTGAGAGCTGACTCTCACCACCCTAAACATGTCATCAAGGGGGTGCCTGTGGGCCAGTTCCTCAGGGCCAGAAGGATTTGCAGCAACATGGCTGACTTTGGTTCAGCCTCTGAGGAGATGGCCCAGAGATTTACAGAAAGGGGTTATTCGGAATCTGTTGTGGGGCGGGCTCGCTCCATAGCAGAAAGTACCTCTAGAGACAGACTTCTTTTGGAGGATCAGGACCATAGAAATAGAAGGAGGGGTGTTACACGATTTAAGAACTGTAATTCCAAAACCCCTGTTCTACCTATTTTTTCTACCCCTTTTAGTCTGGAGTTCTACCAGATTAGAGACATAATCAAGAAATATCTTCCAGTTTTATTTAATGATCCGGTGTATGGAGACATTCTCTCTGGCGGTATTCAGGTCGTATCCAGGAGAGCCTCTACATTGGCCAAGAAATTGTCTCCCCAGTCTTTTTTCTAGTCAGAAGTCTGACCAACATTGGCTGCATTTTAAAGGCACCTTTAAATGTGGCATAAATTCCTGCAATTACTGTCAGTTCATTAAAAGAGGTGACCAGGTGGTCTCGTCAGCTTCGGGGCGGTCGTTCAGCATTAAATCGTACATAAATTGTAATAGAAAATACGTAATATATTTGATTACATGCACTATATGCAAATTACAGTATGTCGGACGAACCACCCGTAGACTGAGAGACCGCCTTTATGATCACCTCAGGGACATTGAGAAAAATCATGCCACGAATATAGCTCGCCATTGGAATCTATTCCATGATAAGAATACCTCTAGCTTAGTCATCCAGGGTGTTGAAAGGGTGATTACATTCAAGAGAGGAGGTGACAGGTTTAGGGCCCTTTGCCGTAGAGAAGTATTCTGGATTTATCATTTGGGTACTAGAATACCGGCTGGTATGAACTTTGAATGGGATGTGTCTTATTTTTATGATTAACACACACCACTCTCAGATATATATATATAATGTGATATCTCGTATACCATACTTAGATATGTATATAAGATCATACCCCATTTGCTATATATATCCAATATATCCATTATATCAATATACGCCCTCTAGTGTTTTGACCACATAATAACTGTTTCTATGTATAAATCCCAATAGGATTAACTCTATGGACAATTTCTTTAGTCAGCCCCGCATGAGGGAAAATAATTGTTTATGTGGTTTTTTGGTTGTTGCCATTGTAGTGATTATTATTATTATTATTCTCAATGTTACATTTTATTCTTTGGCATCCATGTCCACATATATCATTATTTTCTTTGTTTCTGGATAAAATAAACTTTCTGCTCCTTTGTATTTTTGTTTTGTTCTCTTTCCTCTAAGACATTACGTCCCTTCTAGATCCGTTTCTAGACATATCTCCCACTGTGAATTCGATGTAGATGGTATCCCCCATGGTTCTAACACCGTGCAGCATTTATCCATATATTTTGTTTTTTGTACTAGTATACACCTTGTTGATATATTTAAGCAGTTGTCTTCTCGATGCGTATCATGATTATGAGTGTAGGTAAGGACATCATGATGCCCTGTGTTTGGCGTTTTTGCTGCATGATGTCTTTTGAACTATATGGGGGATTCCTGTGTGTTTTTTTTGTCTTCCCTTTTTCCTCTCCCCCCTTTTTTGTTGACACAGTATTAAACATACTCATGTGGTTTAACTAACTCATGGGGTTTCCCTTTGATGTTTCCACATGATGCCTTGTTTTGTCTTTTCACTATCAGTTTAAATAGCACAATATATTTGTTATCACTGTGTCGAAATTGGGTTGTACTTGCATTTTAATTGTGTTTGATTAGTCTATACATACCAATTTTTACTATGTATGTTACACATTTGTGTTTTTTGTATGTGACAACACAATTTATTCTATGCTAATTTCTTTCGCTGCCTAAAGTGAGTTGTTGATTTTTCAATTTGGAGGTAATTACACTCACCTGGTTATCCCCCTCCTCCTCTCCTTGTTTGAGAGGATCTTGAACTCATATTTAAGCAGCAATATGATCATACCATCTCTAGCTATGATTAAGTGTCAGATATAGACGTGAAATGCGTTAGCATTTGTACCTGGGGTTTGTCCCCCAATATGCTCTGCTTGCATTTCATTTGATTTTACCAATAATGGCTATTTTTGGAGTGCGGCTGTCTGAAGAACTTCTCTCAGTTTATCTTGTATTATGGCGGAGCCTGCACCCTATGGAAGCGGTCACATCTGTGGAGTGAAGCTGTGGCTTTGAGCGGGTATTGTCTCTCCTTTTGACCAAAGATTCTCTCTCTATCTCCCCCTCTCTCCCTTTCCCCCTTCTCTTTCTCCCTCTAACCCTCTCTCTAGCCCTCTCCCTCTCTTTCTCTCATTGTCTCTCTCTCCCTCCCTGTTTAAAGGAGAAGTATGGCCTGAGCTCATTTGGCCATACTTCTCCTTTGGGTCACAGGAGTGCAATCCGTTTTGCACTCCTGTGACCTCTTTTCAGCAGAGAGCAGACTAAAGTCCACTCTCTGCTGACGTCACAGGAGTCGGGACAGGCACTGCGTCATCACGACTCCAGGAGTCATGATCCGCCAGGTGCCTGGACCGACAGCCGTCTCAGCCTCTCAGCTGCTGAGAGCCCGAGAAAGCCGATCCCCGCCCCTCCACAGCTCAGCGCTCCAGTGAGCATGGAGGAGCAGAGAGGAGAGCTGCGGATTGACAGTCAGCAGCTCTCCGCTTGGGGATCAAACACCACCGTTGGCTCGGTTCTTAGTGTTATAGGCGCCAGGGGACAGATGCAGCATTGCAGAAATGCTGCATCCACCTAGGTAAATATTAGGGTTGCACCGATACCACTTTTTTGCCACCAAGTATGAGTACTGATACTTTACCTTTGGTAGTCACCAATATCAATTACCGATACCCAGCGCATAGGTAAGGGGGTGGTTTGGGAGGAGGGGGGGGGGGGGTTGTTAGGGAGCTGGGTGAGGGCTGGGTTGAAGGGGGGAGTAGAAGGGTAAATGAGGGCAGGGTAGTTGAGGGTGGGGTTAAATGGGGATTGTGGGGTGGGCAAGTTGAGATGGAAAAGGCTGTGATCGCTGGGGAAGGGGATGGGGATGGGAGGGTCATTGCGAGACATGGGGGCTCTTCTGAGCTCGCCGCGAGAGACACAGATCAGTGTAGGGGGTGTGGCTGCCCAGAGGTGTCACTGCCCCTAGCTGACATCACTTCCGGTATCGGTTTCCGGTATCGGAGCATTTTCGCGAGTATTGATACTGGCAAAATGCTTAGTATCGGTACGATACCGGTATCGGTGCATCCCTAGTAAGTATAAATCTGAAAAAAAAAAACCATGCTTCTCTTTTAATGAATAATAAAAACATATAATAACACACAATCTGCAATGGTTTCATTGTTATTAGTCATGTGTTGTATGTTAGTTTTATAAAACCTTCCTGCCTGGCCCTGCTTCCCTTTTAAGTACTTCAGCCCCAGAAGGATTTGCCCCCTTAATGACCAGGCCATTTTTTGCGATCCAGCACTGCATTACCCAATTGGCGTCCTTTTTTCCCCACAAATAGAGCTTTCTTTTGGTGACATTTGATCACCTCTGCCGGTTTTTATTTTTTTGCGCTATAAACAAACAAAGAGCAACAGTTTTTTAAAAAAACTTTTTTTTTTTTTTTTTTACTTTTTGCTATAATACATATCCAAAAAAAATATATAAAAAAATAAATTTCTTCATCAGTTTAGGTCGATATGTATTCTTCTACATATTTTTGTTAAAAAAAAATCGCAATAGGCGTATATTGATTGATTTGTGCAAAAGTTACCACGTCTACAAACTACGGGATAGATTTATTTAGGACTTTTATTTATATATTTTTTTTACTTGTAATGGCGGCGATCTGCGATTTTTAGCGGGGCTGCGATATTGCGGGGAACATATCGGACACTTTGACACTTTTTTGGGATCATTAGATTAATTCTGAGGTCCTCACTGGGTGGCTACCAGGGACTTCAATTCAGATAAAGGTACCACATCCCTAACTTAAACATAGAGACAGGAGATCATTGGGGAAATATATTGTGACTTTGCTGGTACCGTAAAAAAACCACCGTAGATATAGAGTATGTAAAAGATACAAATTTTATTTGTTTATATTAAAAAGACCATAAAAAACTAATTCCAGTACGTTTCTATCCCTTTTGAGTTTCTGCATGGTAATGGGCCGGGCTGACTAAGATAGTGCTGATAATAGCCAATATTCTAGTATTTCACAGTGGCCTTCCTATATAGTGACAATTGGTGTTTGGATTGGTATGACCAAATATATTGACATAACCCAAAGGTACAATTATCATACAGTTAGGTCCTTTCCAAACCCTATAGGGGTATATAGTTCACAGAGCCGGTGCCCAGAGTCATGCAATGAAGCTCAATCTTTACATGTTTCGCGTTCTATATGTCAACGCTTCCTCAGAAGATAGGGGGTATAGAAACCGGATCTTCAAAGAAATCTGTAATACATGTGGTTACAATTTAAATATCATATAATGACATTTATTCAGATATCATGCAACATTTTGTAATGAGAACTCACTCAAAATACACTGCCCAAGGGGGTGCGCCAACTCCACAATCCCCCCGCCTTAAGTCCACTTTCTGGCAACAGATGTGGAGACGTATTATCCAACAGATATATTCTATAAGTAAAAAAACCCAAAGACCAATGATCAGACGTATATATATTTTTTAAGCTGGGATGTCCCCAAAAGGGGCTCACCCATAAGCATATAGGGGGGAGGAAAAACCACCCTACATAATTTAAACAAAATATGCCCAAAAGTACTGCCTAATGCGTTTAAGACTATACCTGAGAAGAATAGTTGACTTGGATGTGGATACCCATAGGTAGGTTCCTATCCGAATCCGGACGCGGGGAAAATTGAATTGTAACCCCGTAATGTACGTTATACTGGTTGCTAGGTATGCCAGAATTCCTGTAGTAGGGCTAAATACAGAATGTTAGCCATTAATCAAAATGGGCAGTAACCCTCTCTTGGAGGGAGCCAGGGTGGAGCATGGGGTTAAACGGCGGACTATACCACCAGGGTTCCCCATCCATCCGCCTCTAGTCTGATAGCAAAGTACTTACAGCGTTGTATGGTCAGGCTTAAGAACTGCTGGTAATGCGGGTGTGCTTCCGACACGGGCGTGTGCACCGCTCGACTGTCCGCGCACCTTGATATACCGCTTCCCTCTTCCCATGCTGGCGCCCTACGGCCCGGCAACTAGCTCAATCTCCTGCCGTTACGAAGCCAGAGGGCTGCGCCTGCCAGAAAAGAAGGAGCCATCCCGGATTCCCACACAGATCCTGGTGGGGTCCGGGGGCGCCGCCCATGTATGTCAACCATCCGTCTCAAAAGAGACAGTGGGGACTGATCCTGAGCGGCGCTTTCTGCTGCACATCTGCATATCCTACGGCCAACCCCCACCCATTTTGGAATCTAGGCCAGAAACCAAAGGTGGGGTATGGCAAGGAACCATGCCATCTAGTGGACGGCCAGGGGTAGGAGCCTAGGTGAACACATCCCTAAACAGTGTATTTTGTATTTGAATCAATCAATGCACTAACTTGCATCATAAAATCAAATATATATAATTAACAAATAATATTTACAAAATTCCAACAATTGTGCTAACAGATCCTATGTGTGATTTGCACTACAGGTGGGCCTATAAGTCACGGAAAAGATTTGTATGAATATGAACCCAAGATTCACATGAATCCTATGATCCTATGTATGATTTGCACTACAATTAAGCCTGTAGTTCACAAAAAAGATTTGTATGGATATGGAACTACAATTCACAGGAAGGGTTTATATGAACAGATCTCATTGAGGCCTGGGGAGTGAGTGGCATCTAGGCGTTCTATCCACAGGGTTTCTTTTTGTAGTATTTTTTTGTCCCAGTTTCCTCCCCTTGGATCCTGTGGGACCATCTCTAATACTATAAAGGTAACCCAGCTCACATCAAAGCCGTGGTACAGATCTAAATGACGGCTCACTGGGGTGACCATTTTTCCTCCTGAGGAATAATAAATGCGATCATGTATCCTCTTTCTAAAGGGTCTTATGGTTTTCCCCATGTAAAACGCACTGCATCCACACCTCATGAGGTAAATAACCCCCGTGTGTCGCAATCCGCATAAAAGCGGGGGCGAAATATCTCGCTATTTCGGAGCCAAAACTGGGACAAAAAAATACTACAAAAAGAAACCCTGTGGATAGAATGCCTAGATGCCACTCACTCCCCAGGTCTCAATGAGATCTGTCCATATAAACCCTTCCTGTGAATTGTAGTTCCATATCCATATGAATCTTTTTTGTGAACTACAGGCTTAACTGTAGTGCAAATCATACATAGGATCATAGGATTCATGTGAATCTTGGGTTCATATTCATACAAATCTTTTCAGTGACTTATAGGCCCACCTGTAGTGCAAATCACACATAGGATCTGTTAGCACAATTGTTGGAATTTTGTAAATATTATTTGTTAATTATATATATTTGATTTTATGATGCAAGTTAGTGCATTGATTGATTCAAATAGAAATACACTGTTTAGAGATGTGTTCACCTAGGCTCCTACCCCTGGCCGTCCACTAGATGGCATGGTTCCTTGCCATGCCCCACCTTTGGTTTCTGGCCTAGATTCCAAAATGGGTGGGGGTTGGCCGTAGGATATGCAGATGTGCAGCAGAAAGCGCCGCTCAGGATCAGTCCCCACTGTCTCTTTTGAGACGGATGGGGGACATACATGGGCGGCGCCCCCGGACCCCACCAGGATTTGTGTGGGAATCCGGGGTGGCTCCTTCTTTTCTGGCAGGCGCAACCCTCTGGCTGTGCATGCGCAGGAGATTGAGCTAGTTGCCGGGCCGTAGGGCGCCAGCATGGGAAGAGGGAGGCGGTCCCCTCCTCCGCTGACGTCACGGTCGAGACGTATATCAAGGTGCGCGGACAGTCGAGCGGTGCACACGCCCGTGTCGGAAGCACACCCGCATTACCAGCAGTTCTTAAGCCTGACCATACAACGCTGTAAGTACTTTTCTATCAGACTAGAGGCGGATGGATGGGGAACCCTGGTGGTATAGTCCGCCGTTTAACCCCATGCTCCACCCTGGCTCCCTCCAAGAGAGGGTTACTGCCCATTTTGATTAATGGCTAACATTCTGTATTAAGCCCTACTACAGGAATTCTGGCATACCTAGCAACCAGTATAACGTACATTACGGGGTTACAATTCAATTTTCCCCGCGTCCGGATTCGGATAGGAACCTACCTATGGGTATCCACATCCAAGTCAACTATTCTTCTCAGGTATAGTCTTAAACGCATTAGGCAGTATTTTTGGGCATATTTTGTTTACATTATGTAGGGTGGTTTTTCCTCCCCCCTATATGCTTATGGGTGAACCCCTTTTGGGGACATCCCAGCATAGAAAATATATATACGTCCGATCATTGGTCTTTGGGTTTTTTTACTTATAGAATATATCTGTTGGATAATACGTCTCCACATCTGTTGCCAGAAAGTGGACTTAAGGCGGGGGATTGTGGAGTTGGTGCACCCCCTTGGGAAGTGTATTTTGAGTGAGTTCTCATTACAAAATGTTGTATGATATCTGAATGTATGTCATTATGTGATATTTAAATTGTAACCACATGTATTACAGATTTCTTTGAAGATCCGGTTTCTATACCCCCTATCTTCTGAGGAAGCGTTGACATATAGAACGCGAAACATGTAAAGATTGAGCTTCATTGCATGACTCTGGGCACCGGCTCTGTGAACTATATGTCCCTATAGGGTTTGGAAAGGACCTAACTGTATGATAATTGTACCTTTGGGTTATGTCAATATATTTGGTGATACCAATTCAAACACCAATTGTCACTATATAGGAAGGCCACTGTGAAATACTAGAATATTGGCTATTATCAGCACTATCTTAGTCAGCCCGGCCCATTATCATGCAGAAACTCAAAAGGGATAGAAACGTACTGGAATTTGTTTTTTATGGTCTTTTTAATATAAACAAATAAAATTTGTATCTTTTACATACTCTATATCTACGGTGTTTTTTTTACGGTACCAGCAAAGTCCCAATATATTTCCCCAATGATCTCCTGTCTCTATTTTTGGGATCATTGACATTTATACAGCTGTTATCCGTTAGTTATATTTGTGATTTAATATCTCTTTATATATGATTTGGGTTAAATGAAAGATCTTTGACCATAAGTGAAAGCTTTTAACACAACAAAAATGTATTGGTACATAGTAGAAAGGTCTAAAGACTATACAGCAATCTATCTATTTTGCCTTGCATAGGAGGAAACACATAGGTTAAACTAAAGGAATTATGTTATACAGTTGTGCTCATAAGTTTACACACCCTGGCAGAATTTATGATTTCTTGGCCATTTTTCAGAGAATATGAATAACACAAAAATTTTCTTTCACTCATGGATAGTGCTTGGCTGAAGCCATTTATCATCAATCAACTGTGTTTATTCTTTTTAAATCATAATGACAACAGAAAATACCCAAATGACCCTGATCAAAAGTTTACATACCCTGGTGATTTTGGCCTGATGCACATAAGTTGACACAAAGGGGTTTGAATGACTATTAACCACTTCACCCCTGGAAGGATTTCTCCCTTTAGGACCAGAGCACTTTTTGCGATTTGGCACTGCGTCGCTTTAGCTGACAATTGCGTGGTCGTACACCGTTGTACCCAAACTAAATTTGCGTCCTTTTTTCCCACAAATAGATCTTTCTTTTGGTGGTATTTGATCACCTCTGCGCCATTTCTGATCACCGCTATAAATAAAAAAAGAGCGACAATTTTGCAAAAAAAAAAACAATATTTCTTACTTTTTGCTAAAATACAAATCCAAAAAAAAAAATATACAAAAACAAATGTATTAATCGGTTTTGGCAGATTTATATTCTTCCTCATATTTTTGGTAAAAAAAAATCGCAATTGGCTTTTATTGATTAGTTTGCGCAAAAGTTGCTGCGTTTACAAACCATGAGAATTAATTTCTGGCGTTTTTACATTTTTTTTAGTAATGGCGGCGATCTGCGATTTTTATCGGGACTTCGATATTGGACATTTTTGACACTTTTTTGGGACCAATGACATCTATTCAGAGATCAGAAATTTAAATATCCACTGATTACTCTATAAATGTTATTGGTAGTGAAGGGGTTAACCTGCAGGGGGAGATCTAGGGGTTAACTGTGTTCCCTAGGCATGTTCTAACTGTGGGTTATAAACCACCAACCATATCAAAAGTGTCTGCCAACATCCCAATTGAATAATTAGAAAAAAGGTACTCCCCCAGTACGAAAACAGGACTCTAAGGGCAGTACATAAATCAAACCATTGCTTATAAAAACATATCAATTTTATTGCTATAACAAAGTTTGTATAAAAGGTATGTCACATACATACATTCTTAAAAGAACAATGTGGCACCAATATTACAGATCGAAGTTGAAATTCAACATTTAACAAACTGTGGACATAACATGGAGCTGTTGTCTTCTTGAGCATGCGCCCAACATGTTTCGGGACAGTTGCCCTTCTTCAGGGGCGATCATGTATGCCCAGAACAAATGCTCTGAAAAATATCACAGATATTACAGACTGATATTCACCATGTACAGAGTTACAGGTAAGGAGACCATTATTGAGGGGCCACTCACCACACACCACAGAGCTGGACACACATGCCACACCCGGAGAGACACCATCCACTAGGGTATAGGAAAAAGGGGGCATCAAGGGCCCCTGGAGAGATCCATATGGCAAGGTGATAGGTAACCAGGACCCAAGGTGATCCCTCAAGGAGCGGGAAGGCCGACAGGAACACCACAAGGACCCCCCAAAGGTACGGCCGAGGCCGCTAAAAGGGAGGGAGCCCCATACTGGAGGCAGTGATCCCAACCTGGAATGGATAAAAAGGGGAAAGATTTATATATGTATATGTCACTGTAATTATGCTGGTAATGCATTATACAGTTAATGAAAAAAATTTTGTAGCCACAAGGAAATAGCCACCACAAATCAGTATATTAGAATTCTGGTTTAAAGTCAAGATTGAAATTGCAAATGAAAGGAAAAGAAAAAAATAATAATATTCCTCAACACATTATATGGGGTGCACACAACCATGATGAGCATAACCCCTACCACCTTCCCAGAATGTCACAAGGTCAGGTGTCAGAGTCGGGACCAACTAATCTTAAATGATATCAATGCATGGCTTTCCAAGGTATCCCGAATATAGATCATCACTAATGGGCCTAACTGGGGCCACCAAGTAACTTTAACCAAAGTCTCCAATAGAGGGCTACATGCATAACCAAGCAGCCAACAAGTGTTCTGGCAAGGAAAAAAGGGGGAAGCAGAAACGTTGCCGTAAAAGTGGAGAAACAAGGATTCAACCTTCCCAGGAAGAGACGGCAGCTACCGCATTGTCCGCCGTCTCTGTGCTTATATTGGGCCGGATGGCGCCAAATTCCCCACTTGGCGCAACATGCACCGCAATGACATCATGACGCCGTCGTGCCCAATAACGCAATGCGTGTGCGCGAGCGTCCGATTCCATACAAGGTTGGACGAACCAACCAAGCAGTGACACCCGGTTGCCAAGTGTCCAAGACGCTGCACACAAAGGATCCAAAACAGCTCTTGTTGATCCAGAAGTACATCCCCTCTCACAAAGGGAAAGAGACATTCCTCCACCTAGAGATCGCGGACTCAAACAGCGCAAGGTCCCAGAACGGGTCCCCAGAGGCCCTTCTGCACGGCGCCGCCCCGTGGGGCATCACGGGGGGGGCGTCAAGCAGAGGGGGCCCACCGATGCAGGAGGGAGAATAAGGGCTCGGGATCGCCCCAAAAGCCCCCATCTCCCAAATAAACCCAGGCCCCTGGCTCCGATGAGGGGGCCGGGGGCCTGGGTGCGCCAGGCAGTGATTGTCAGCACTAGTCCCACCCACAGAAGGGGAGAGAGCCCTGGGGCCCCCAACCCAGAGGCCCGAATCATCCAGCACCCCACCAAATGGGAGGAATAGGTAAAGAAAAAGTAGGAAAACGAAAAAAAAAAAAAAAACACCCAAGGAAGGTGATTAGAAAATTGGACGATGGACCCCCGACCGAGGCACGCTGCCCAACTCCACAGATGTGGGCCAGAGGCTGAAACAAAAGAGAATGCGGTTACATACATGAAGGTAAAATGACCGCAATGACCAATTCTCACATAGATACAACAAGCATATGAAAATCAAAATATGCATACCATCAAAGTTCACAGTGGCAAAGGGCCCACCTCCAGCAATGTTCTAAACATTGTCCCTGTCCCAGCAACCCGAAGCAAATCCCTCCAAAAAGGGTCTAAAGCTTAGGTGCTCATTAATACCAGGGGGGATGTGGCCTGAAGGCCCGCTATCCAGCGTGATTCGTGCTGTAATAGGACCTTGTCCAGATCTCCCCCTCTGGCATTAGGGTGTACACAATCTAAAATAAGAAGAGAGAACCTGGGACACAGGCCCTGATGGCATCTTAGGACATGACGTCCCAAAGGTGCCTCAGGGTTTGCAGTTTTTAAGTTTGCAATATGTCTCAGCGCACGTTTGGAAAATTCTTGTATAGTTTTGCAACGTAGAACTGTGAGGGGGCTGGGCTGTCAGGGGCATAAGAGATCTAACTGATACCAGTGACAGGGATCAGTAGATCTCTTATGTCCCCACTGACAAAGAGGGGAACCGCCATGTTAACCTCGTTCTTTCGTTTCCGTTCTCCATTCTTTCCCTCTGGCAGCACATCGCGGCTTGCCGGTGGACATCGGGTCCGCCCGATCCGCGGGCACACTCCTGCAGAGTGCGGGAGACACGAGCGTGCGCCGCAAATCACCACCTGTTTATGGCGATTTGCGGAATAGAGCCGCGCTGTCGCTGTAAATAGGCAGCGCGTGGTCGGGAAGTGGTTAAAGGTAACCATCCTCAGCTGTAATCTGTTTGCTTGTAATTAGTGTGTGTGTATAAAAGGTCAGTGAGTTTCTGGACTCCTGACAGACCTGTGCATCTTTCATCCAGTGCTGCACTGACGTTTCTGGATTCTGAGTCATGGGGAAAGCAAAAGAATTGTCAAAGGATCTTTGGGAAAAGGTAGTTGAACTGTATAAAACAGGAAAGGGATATAAAAAGATACCCAAGGAATTGAGAATGCCAATCAGCAGTGTTGAAACTCTAATCAAGAAGTGGAAAATGAGGTGTTCTTTTGAAACCAAACCACAGTCAGGTAGACCAACTAAAATTTCAGCCACAACTGCCAAGAAAATTGTTTGGGATGCAAAGAAAAACCCACAGATAACTTCAGGGAAAATATAGGACTCTATGAAAACATGTGGTGTGGCTGTTTCAAGATGGACAATAAGGAGGCATAAGATGGGCTGCATGGTCGAATCGCCAGAAGAAAGCCATTACTATGTAAATGCCACAAAGTATCCCATTTACAATACGTCAAACAGCACAGAGAGAAGCCTCAAACCTTCTGGCACAAAGTCATTTAGAGTGATGAGACCAAAATTGAGCTTTTTGGCCACAACCATAAACTCTACATTTGGAGAGGAGTCAACAAGGCCTATGATAAAAGGTACACCATTCCTATGGGGAAACACTGAGGTGGATCGCTGATGTTTTGGGGATGTGTGAGCTACAAGGGCACAGGAAATTTGGTCAAAATTGATGGCAAGATGCAGTGGAGGCTCGCCCATAAAGGCTGTAGGGGCGGAGCCCCACCAAAAAAATAAGTAAGAAATAAAAATAAAAATGAACTATAATTATTAACCAACAGCCAGCACAGCTAGATAGAAACTAGAAAATACCCGCTCGGAGGTGACGTAGAACGGTAGTTAAAACTGGTTTAAAGGACACGGGAACATCGAGTGTGTAGGGGTTTTGTAGTCGCTAGGTGGAGTCACAAAGGGGTATCCTTACCACATGGAAAATAGTATCCGGAACAACTGAGGAGAGGTTTACATCTCAAATACCAACACCGGTTTTTCGAGTTAAAACCAGAGTAGTGAGATTTACTGAAACACGGTCTTCCAAACTCCGAAGAGAGACACGACAAACTGCATAACATTTACCCTATGAAACACCGTAAAT
>BLSH010277719.1:491302-505038 GCA_018402905.1 Glandirana rugosa | reverse complement strand
GCCCAACCCCCCCACAGTAAGAACACACACAGTTAACCCCTAGCTCCCCCCCCAGGTTAACCCCTTCACTGCCAATGACATTTATACAGTAATCAGTGGACATTTAAATTTCTGATCACTGAATAAATGTCATTGGTTCCAAAAAGGTGTCAAAAATGTCCGACATGTCCACTGAAATATCGCATTACCGCTAAAAATCGCAGATCGCCGCCCATTACTAGTAAAAAATAAAAAATAAATAAAAACCCCAGAAATGAATTCTCATCATCCGTAAACGCGGCCACTTTTGCGCAAACCAATCAATAAACGCAGATTGCGATTTTTTTTATCACAAATATGAGGAAGAATATAAATCGGCCAAAAACTGTGAAAAAAAATGTTTTTTTATATTTTTTTTCGGATTTGAATTTTAGCAAAAAGTAAGAAATTTGGGTTTTTTTGCAAAATGGTCGCTCTTCTTTTGTTTATAGCAGCGATCAGAAATGACGCAGAGGGGATCAAATACCACCAAAAGAAAGCTCTATTTGTGGGAAAAAAAGGACGCAAATTTTGTTTGGGTGCAACGTCGCACAACCGCGCAATTGTCAGTTAAAGCGACGCAGTGCCGAATCGCAAAAAGTGCTCTGGTCCTAAAGCTGGAAAACCTTCTGGTTGGTAAGTGGTTAAGCAACATTAAGCAGTTTTCACATTAAACGTTTTAGGATTGTAAAATATTGCTTAATGTGAATAACTTTTGGTGCGAATTCCCAAATGATCTGAAATTTTCAGAATATGTTGGCATAGACAGAATCTTGTATTGTGTCACGTTTGGGGGAAATTGGTTAACATTTAAGGTCTTTTTGGTACGTTAAGCAACATTAAGCACCCCAAAAATCAAGCTTAATGTCCCCAGAGATGGATCCGTCAGAGCCCCCCGCTCTCCCCAATGATCTGTCTGTCCATTGTCATCCGATCCGAAGACGGATAGAAAAATGGGGTTTTCCTTTGTCACACTTTACGGAAGCGGAGCAGATCGGGGAGGGACGATGGGTGACATATCTCCGCTGACATCCGTCGCGCCATTGGGCTGCATGGAGGCTCCGTTCAGGTCCACCTGAAAAAACTGATAGGTGGACCTGAACGGAACGTCCGTGTGAAAGGGGCCTTTATGTCTCAAGAAATGAGATCCATCAATACATCAGGTGTGCTCAGGTGTGATCAATTTTCAATGATTGCCACCATAGCTTGTAGAATCTATAACTTTCACAAAGCCCAAATAATATACACTGATTTGGGTTATTTTTACCAAAGATATGTAGCAGTATAAATTTTGGCCAAAATGCATGAAGAAAAATTACAAATTTGCAAAATTTTATAACAG
Source organism: Glandirana rugosa (assembly GCA_018402905.1). Taxonomy (NCBI): domain Eukaryota; kingdom Metazoa; phylum Chordata; class Amphibia; order Anura; family Ranidae; genus Glandirana; species Glandirana rugosa. Next base: position 503,678 of record BLSH010277719.1, on the reverse strand, counting down.
AAACAAAGAAAAATGCATTTTTTAAAAAAAAATTTCGGTCTTTTTTCATTTATAGCGCACAAAATGAAAAACCCAGTGGTGATTAAATACCACCAAAAGAAAGCTCTGTTTGTGTAAAAAAAAGGACAAAAATTTAATTTGGGTACTGTGTAGCATGACCACGCAATTGTCATTCGAAATGCGAGAGCGCTGAAAGCGGAAAATTGGTCTGGTTATTAAAGCAGAGTTTCACTCAAAAGTGGAACTTCCGCTTTAAGACCTCCTCCCCAGCTCCTGATGGTGAAACTGATCTTTTGGGGAGGGAGGGGGGGTACCCGATTTTGAAGGGCACTTCCATTCCGGTCGCCTTAGGTGATCGGAAGTGGAAGGTCCCCTTCCCCCTCCTTCCCGAAGTCTTCTGCGACACAGCATAGGTTCTAGAAGACTTCGGGACCACTCACAGAGCGCAGCGCCGCACCGCTCTCGCATGCGCAGTGCATGCTCGGCCATAAAGCCACTAGCTGTCATGGCCGGGTGCCCACAGTAGCAATGACGGCGCCGCGGAGGGGAGGGGGAGAGATCCGAGGCTCCAGGCGGGAGCATCGCTGGAACGGGAGACAGGTAAGTGTCTGTTTATTAAAAGTCAGCAGCTACACTTTTTGTAGCTGCTGACTTTTAATAAACTTAGGAGACAGTGGAACTCCGCTTTAATAAGAGCCCAGTGGTCAAGTGGTTAAAGGAGCCAGCCAACTTAAATATAACAGTTTCTGAGTGTTTTGACAATTGTTATAAGTTTTTGTGACCTGTGGGTTGAGGATAGGGTTGCCACCTCATCCCTTTAAACCCCGAACACATATGAATTACACTGATTCTGAGGCTAATTTAATGCAGATAAGGCACCACGTGAGTTTAATTACCACCTTAATCAGCCATAGAACCTGTGTAATTAATATGTGTTCAGCTTTAAGAGCCGGTTCACACTGAGGCGACTTGTCAGGCGACTCAAGTCGCCTGACAAGTCGTCCCCATGCAGTGCAATGGAACCACTCTAATAGGAGCGACTCAGGTCGCTCCGACTTAGAAAAAGGTTCCTGCACTATTTTCAGGGCGACCTCAGCGTGACTTGCATTGACTTCTATGTAAAGAAGTCTCCTTGCAAGCCGCGCTGAGGTCGCCTCGAGCGGGGCGACTTGCTTTGCCCTGCAAGTCGCGCCGCTCATGTGTGAACCGCCTCTTAAGGGATGAGGTGGCAACACTAGTTGAGGAGATAGACAGGAATGGCCTGACATACACATAAAGTGTCGGTCCTCTTCCTTTCTGCTGCCCATTCACATTAGGGTTGCCACATCATTCCTTTAATCCAGGACACATATGAATTACACAGGTTCTGAGGCTAATTTAATGCAGATAAGGCACCACATGAGTTTAATTACCACCTTAATCAGCCATACAACCTGTGTAATTAATATGTGTCCTGGATTAAAGGGATGATGTGGCAACCCTAGTTCACATAGGTTATTGTGTTTAAAGGGAAAGGATTTGATTGAATTTAGAGAATACTGTTTATTTTACAATTTTACTTTACGGTTCTAAATTGTATCTCTTGATATTAGAGCTATATACTGTTTGTTGGTCACTTTCAAGTAATACAATTTTATAATATGCAATATATGTGTTAATTTTGCAGTAGTAAACAAACTTGAACTGTTTCACTGGTACGGTGTGGTGTTCTTATTATTAGTGTCTAACAGGATAAAAATGGACTTGCAGAGTTGGGGCAACCAGTGGGGTACAGATTCTGCAAGCGGCTCTCACAAGGTTAGCGCTACATATGTGTGTGTGTAAATATACAGTATTCTGTGCCTATGATGTGTTATTTTGTTAGAGCTCTGATAATATTAACAGTGACAAAGATAATAGTATTAATATTACTAGTAATAAAAATATGAATAGTACTAATATTATTATTATTATTATTGTTAAAAGAAGTAAATGTTTGATTTCATTAAACAGAAAGCAAATTACTACTACATACACAGATAGATCTAAATAATGTTACAATGTAATTAATAATAAAGGATCAAGGTTGACACGTTACAGAAGTCCTTCCTCAAGTTCAGTATTGTGGCTGGTCTCCAAGAATAAGGCCGCATGCACACTGCTGCTGGTAAATGGATGTTTAGGAGCAGTTGGGCGTTTTTTCAGCTGCCCCTGTACTCTCCTCTATGTTTTCTTATCAGTACATTTACGTTTGTTTATAGTCATTTCTAGGCAGTTAAGTTTAGAATTGTAAAGTATAATCAGACCACAAAGACCACAGGAACTTCAGGCGTAAACAGAAGCAACTCCCAGGGTGTATATGGAAAAGGGAATGAGATCTAAGTGCTCTCCGTTAAAATAATCGTTTAATGAGAATAGAAAACATTGCACTTACAAAGCAGGCACTTAGGGCCAAGTGCAAGTGATCAATCACATCAGGTTGTGTACATCCGTACACGGAGATGGCCGCGGGTGACGTCACACATGACTCCTCCCCCTTGTACGTGTTACATCCTAGCCGGTGAGCATGGGCTTCGTCAGCAAGGGTGCTGACGAAGTCCACGCCCACCGGCTAGTACATTTTCCATATACACGCTGGGAGATGCTTCTGTTTACGCCTGAAGATCCTGTGGTCTTTTCTGGAATGAGAATCCTTGCTGTGTAGTGGGAGGGAGTTGATGCTGTATGATCCATTTGGGTCGGATCAGTGAGGTGAGAAGCTGGTGTTAACTGTGGTGGATGGGATGTCTCACACTTGCTGCAGCATTTGATTGATTGATAATGATTTTCCCAAGGATTTATGGACTTTTCTTACATAGACCTGTACTGATTATACTTTACAGTTTTATGTCAAGGTTTGTGATTTTTTTTTCCCTTGCAGTGTACAGCAGCTTTTTTCATCTATTTACAATCTTTGCTGAATATTCTCTCTTAAGCTGAGTTTAGAAGCTTTTTTTAGACCCCAACAAAAATTTGTTTGGACGGAAGTTCAGAGGCATTTGAAACACCAAATGCCTGTAACAGCTTGTAAACTCTGCTAAAGGAGGTAACTCACGTTTAGCAGCATTTCGTTTACAGGCGTTTACATTAAAAAAAAAAAAAAGCTCCTAGATGCGAATGCAGCAAAACGCGGTATGTAAAACGCGGCGAACCGTTTTTAAGCGTCAGCTTCTAGCTGTCAAAAAATCATTCAGGGGAGGTAAAAAAGCATCCCGTGTACATGAAGCCTAAGAAAAACATGGCCTGACTGAATTTTATAACAGACACACGCTAAACACCACCCTCATCAACACCCACCACTCACCCGGCCTCCCTCCAATTCATAAATATCAGGGATTTTGCTGCTATACACAATAACCTCCAGCATATGGGGATGTCACATTGCAGCCAAATTCCTTGACCCAGGTCAACATTAGGCCACATCTTGCAGTTACCTGATGGCTTATTGATAACCAGTCAGTAGCAATCCAGAAATGTCTGCTATAAAGCATGTTGTGCAATCCAGCAGATAACAACTCAACATTTTGGATTTTCCATCATTTTTAGTGGTAGGACAAATGGGCACCAGAAAAAAATCCTAGGGGATACAGACAGCAATAAAAACTTGATAAGGGCATTAACCCTTACCTACTCTATCCAAAACTACAATGAAAGGTTTTGCCTATACATACAGTATCTCACAAAAGTGAGTACACCCCTTACATTTTTGTAAATATTTTATTATATCTTTTCATGTGACAACACTGAAGAAATGACACTTTGCTACAATGTAAAGTAGTGAGTGTACAGCTTGTATAACAGTGTAAATTTGCTGTCCCCTCAAAATAACTCAACACACAGCCATTAATGTCTAAACCACTGGCAACAAAAGTGAGTACACCCCTAAGTGAAAATGTCCAAATTGGGCCCAAAGTATCAATATTTTGTGTGGCCACCATTATTTTCCAGCACTGCCTTAACCCTCTTGGGCATGGAGTTCACCAGAGCTTCACAGGTTGCCACTGGAGTCCTCTTCCACTCCTCCATGACGACATCACGGAGCTGGTGGATGTTAGAGACCTTGCATTCCTCCACCTTCCGTTTGAGGATGCCCCACAGATGCTCAATAGGGTTTAGGTCTGGAGACATGCTTGGCCAGTCCATCACCTTTACCCTCTGCTTCTTTAGCAAGGCAGTGGTTGTCTTGGAGGTGTGTTTGGGGTCGTTATGTTGAAATACTGCTCTGCGGCCCAGTCTCTGAAGGGAGGAGATCATGTTCTGCTTCAGTATGTCACAGTACATGTTGGCATTCATGGTTCCCTCAATGAACTGTAGCTCCCTAGTGCCAGCTGCACTCATGCAGCCCCAGACCATGACACTCCCACCACCATGCTTGACTGTAGGCAAGACACACTTGTCTTTGTACTCCTCATTTGGTTGCCTCCACACACGCTTGACCCCATCTGAACCAAATAAGTTTATCTTGGTCTCATCAGACCACAGGACATGCTTCCAGTAATCCATGTCCTTAGTCTGCTTGTCTTCAGCAAACTGTTTGCCGGTTTTCTTGTGCATCATCTTTAGAAGAGGCTTCCTTCTGGAATGACAGCTATGCAGATCAATTTGATGCAGTGTGCGGCGTATGGTCTGAGCACTGACAGGCTGAACCCCCATCCCTTCAACCCCTGCAGCAATGCTGGCAGCACTCATACGTCTATTTCCCAAAGACAACCTCTCTATATGACGCTGAGCATGTGCACTCAACTTCTTTGGTCGATCATGGTGAGGACTGTTCTGAGTGGAACCTGTTCTGTTAAAACACTGTGTGGTCTTGGCCACCATGCTGCAGTTCAGTTTCAGGGGCTTGGTAATCTTCGTAAAGCCTAGGCCATCTTTATTTAGAGCAACAATTCTTTTTTTTTCAGATCCTCAGAGAATTCTTTGCCATGAGGGGCTATGTTGAACTTCCAGTGACCAGTATGAGAAAGTGAGAGCAATACCACCAAATTTAACACACCTGCTCCCCATTCACATCTAATGAGTCACATGACACCAGGGAGGGAAAATGGCTAATTGGGCCCAATTTGGACATTTTCACTTAGGGGTGTACTCACTTTTGTTGTCAGTGGTTTAGAAATTAATGGCTGTGTGTTGAGTTATTTTGAGAGGACAGCAAATTTACACTGTTATACAAGCTGTACACTCACTACTTTACATTTTACTTTTACATTGCAGCAAAGTGTCATTTCTTCAGTGTTGTCACATGAAAAAATATAATAAAATATTTACAAAAAATGTGAGGGGGTGTACTCACCTTTGTGAGATACTGTACACTTTAAGTACTTTAAGGACTATAATGGATGTGGAGATTTTCTTTTTTCATTTTTTTGTAGTCAGTTAAATGGGATGTATTGTATTCCTAAAGCCCAACTCCAGCCAAAAATATTTTATTTTTATTCTGGACTGGTCAGGACAGGAACTGAGCTGAAATCTCTCCAACAAGGACACAGTTTTTTTTTCTAGCAGTAATTTTATTGTTGTCCGTGCTTTTGGTCCCTCTCCAAACATATTTTTGTACTTACTGAGGGACACCTCCCCCAGTATAGTCATAGAAAAAACTAAAACCTGACAGATTGGCTATTTGTTTTTGGCCACCAACTGAAGCTTTCCCCCCCTTTTTCCTATTTCCATTTATATTCTTACGATCTATTTACAACCTGTTGAAAATAGGGGGGTCCATAAGCAAGCCATGGATGAGTGAGTTTGGTGTGGAAGAACTTAACTGTCTTGCACAGAGTGCTGATCTCAATCTGATAGAACGCCTTTGGGATGAATTAGAGCAGAGACTGTGAGCCAGGCCTTCTCTTCCAACATCAGTGCCTGACTTCACAAATGCACTTCTGGAAGAATGGTCAAACATTCCCATAGACAATCCTAAACCTTGTGGACAGCCTTCCCAGAAGAGTGGAAGCAATTATAGCTGCAAAGGGTGGGCCAACTCAAGGCAACACAAACAGATATCTCCTGTGCTGTGCAGTAGGCCTTGGTGCAGGTTTATCTTAATATTCAGGTGCTTCGGGGTGGATAATGCACGCCTCGCTGCCTTATACAGACTTGGGAGGTCCAAATTACTATAACACTAAAACTGAGGATAATGCGCTAGGCCACGTGCCTTTTTTCTTTTTTGTTTTGGGCCAACTCCATATTGAGCCCTACGGACTAAGACTGGGATGCCATTAAAGTTCATGTGCATGTAAAGGCAGGTGTCCCAATACTTTTGGTAATATATTGTATGTGTGTATCATGTGTGCACGTCGTGTTTGCATTTTTAATTCATTTATTATCATTTAAGAATTTAAGTAAACCATTTTTAAAATCCTGATATGCTTCTGTTGTAGAGATGCTGATGTAATCATTCTCAATACTTTCTAAAACGGACTACTTAAAGCAGAACTAAGTTCACTTTTTTATTTTAACACTTCACCCCCCCCCCCCTTACGAAGAAGCAAATCCTTTTTATTCTATTTGTTACAGTTTTATTTCTTGTTGTGCTGTAATGCAGCACTTACGGTTTCTGGCCTGGGCCTGCTGCCTCCTAGGATAGCTTGGTCACAGCTATCCCAGGAGGCAGCATTGTCTATTTGCGCATAAATGCTGCCAGGTGGTATAGTGGCTGGATGGGTGGCAGCATTGTGCACATGTGCAGAAATCCTCTCTGTGTGCTTCTGGTCTCTGCTGGGTCCTAGATATCTGGAAGACACCAGCATCGAGTATGCTCATGTGCCATAGTTTTAAATGTGGCCTTATGGAAAAGGGATGGGGAGCCAATGCATTCAGTGGTTTAGTCCCAACTTAAAGCCCAACTCCAGAACAATTAAACAGTGGGGCTGTGCCTGCACTGCAAGGATTAACTGCTTGTTTAGATCTAGGGCGCAAGAAGAAAGGAAATTTACTTACCTGATCCTCCGTCCCTCCATGTAGCTAGACCATTCCTTGCAACGTCTTCTCCTTCCTGCTCCAGCGGTCTAAGGTCCTGACGTGATGACGCCAAGGGACAGCCAGGAAGACTGGACCTAGACCTAAATGATATTTTCAGATTTCTACAAGTTGGGGTTCAAAGTGGTTGTAAATCTATGTTTTTGGGTTATTAAAATAATAAACATGTTATACATGTTATACTTACCCGCTCTATGCAATGGTATTGCACAGATTGAGCACTTATGGGCAGGACAGTTGAAGTGAGGATCTGTAATATGAATGCAAGATTCTTTGAAGTACCTCACCAAAGATGGAACTGGTATTGCAGGGGATACTTGTAATTTGAGGTGCGTGCTGTACATTGTCTGCAAGGTAGAGACATTTTTCTAACGTTAACAAAATAGCTGCCTGCAGATTGAACAGAAAGGTATTTTTTAATGACAATAAACTAAGAAATGGCTTGTGCAGCAAATTTTAAAGAGGAACTGCAGTCTGCTCACATAGTTTGTAATAAAAACATCTTTACCATTCTGAAGCTTCCCTCCAACCGCTTTGCATATATATACTGTGATTGTGTACTTGCCAAATATCTGCAGAAATAGTCTGGCTCCAATCATTTTAACTGTGGGCAGCTGAAGCTGCTGCCTGTTCACTTCCTGGATTTACACAGAAGCACACCTCCAGCTATGCAGCTCTCATTGGCCCTCTCATGACTCATCCCTCCTCCCTTCCTGGAAAACTATCACAAGAGTGAGAGAGAGCTGCGCATGATGTCAACCACCGAGGCATATTTCCAGGGAAGAAACAGGAAGTGGGCTGTATAAGGTATTTACTGGCAGAAAAAAACTTTTTACTATCCAAAGTTAAAACAACAAGGGCAGAAGATTTAATAGACGGAGAGATGAAAAAAATGACTGAAGGTCTGCTTTAAGTTTTATTTTTGTTTGCACAGAAATTGGTTTCATTTTTTCTTTTGAGTGCACAGGATCTGGTCTGTTAAAAGTGGATTACAGTGCCCGTAAACCACAAAATCACAGAAATATAATGAACTTGAGTTTGCTTTAGTGAAGCTTGCTTATTTAAGTTTACAAGTAATATTTGTTTTACACATTTATCGTAAGTCACAAAAGGCCTTAGAATGGAAAGGAAAAGGAAGTGCAAAGTTTGCTTTATCCAAAACAGGCCACAAGCCAGCACAGTGGAAGGAAACTGAATTTTCCTGGATAACAATTATATACTATATTATGATTGTAAAATGACCCTAACAGTATCCCCTAGTCAAACGGATAATTATTAAACTTAAAGGTAATCATGTTTGAACCACCTCTATCGACTTTATTATTTTGATAGAATGAGGAAAGGTTAGACCCTCTGCAGAGTTTTCTTGCAGCCTTTGTTATTGCTAGTTAGATTCACCCCTCTGATTGTCTTTCACTATGACTATTATTACCAACCATACCTGTGGAAGCAGTTGCTACTACTACAGCGATCACCACTGTCTTCTGGATCATGCGCTAAGTGGATGCCTTGCAGCATAGTAACCACAGGGGGGCGCTCACTTGGCATGAGCAACATTCAAGGAATGCCTTGCATTTGTATCAATTAATGCAAGGCAAACTGTGATTGGACAAGGCAAAGAGGCGTGGCGGTGACGTTACAAACTCCACTATGTCAAATTTAGAGATTGAACTCTAGGGAGTCAGTTCATCTTTCCAGTTTTTCTGGTAGGCCTCATGCACACAGAACGTTTTTGGACATTTTTACAACTGCTGTTTTTAGCTTCAGGGGTCTTTTTCTGCAGTCAATAAACTCCCCATCATGTTATCCTATGTGTTCATGCACACATAGGCTGCTATCAACTGTTTTTGGCTGGGCGTTTTTGAGCTGTAAAAAAACCCCAAGACCAGTGGGTTCTGAGAGACTTTTTTCTGCTGTAAAAAAGCTCCAACACTCAAAAATGGGCAAAAACGCGTCTTAACAACGTTTTTGGACGTTTTTGATCCATTGAAGAAAAAAAAACCTCTCAAAATCACTACTGCTGAAAAATTCTCAAAAACAAGCAAAACGCGGCTCACCAACATTTTTTTTGGCCGTTTTCGATCCATTGAAGAAAAAAAAAAAAACTCTCAAAATCGCTACTGCTGAAAAACGAGCAAAAATGCGTCTCATCATCGTTTATGGAACACTCAGGAACACTAGTGCAATAACGCTGAAAAGCTCTGGAAAACTCACTACAAAGCTACTGACGTTTTTAGAGCGTTTTTTTTAACGTCCTGTGTGCATGAGGCCTAAAGGTGAACTAACACTGTAAAATATTAACTTCACATCAAAGGCCTCATCATCACTTCAGAGGTCTCCTTTACATGATAGACCCCCCTGCACATCAGAAGTCCCCAGCACACCAGAGTCCCCCTTCATGTCAGAGTCACCCCTTCACAACAGAGGCACTCCATCACATCAGAGCCCCCCCATACACGGTGAACCCCTATACATGCGAGAAACTAATCACATCAGAGTCACCCCTATACATTAAAGGCTCCCATATATAAGTCTCCCCATCACAAAGCCCCTTAGTCATAAGTCCCCCATAAAAGAGCCCCTAAAGACCTCATTCACCCCATGTGCAAAGATGTCAGGTTTTTTGCACGTGCTCTGCAAGGGCACAAAGAAAACAATTATTCTCTGTGCCATGTTTACACTACAACACTAGAATCACGTGCAGATTTTTTCTGCGCAGTAATCAGCAACATGTATGACACAGGGTGTGTCATACACAGACAGACTTGACACAGGGTGTGATGTCTATCTGTGCATACAAAAAGGTGCATGAAAACTGATGTCAATGTGCATAAAAACTCACTGAAATGTGCATGAAAACTGATGAATGACTGATGTAAACTCATCACTCTGCAATTGAAATCTGTGGGTTTTTTTCATCAGTTTTTAAGCACGTATGGTGTTAACGAGGAGTGGATCACACAATCCCCCCCATCACCGAGCCATTGGTTGTTATGGTGCTAGCAGACAGCTCACCCACACCATTGCAACTCATAATGCTGATCTAGGGAAAGCTAGATACCATGCTCCAGGCACCCTGGTAAACCTAGATGGAAGCCTGGTTGAGAAACACTGGTTTAGATGCTTTCACACAGGTTCAGATCAGCTCTTTCCCAGGATCATTCAAGCTCACTGTACAGTCGTGGCCAAAAGTTTTGAACATGGCACAAGCATACATTTTTACAAAGTCTGCTGTCTCAGTTTTATTATGGCAATTTGCATATTATCCATAATGTTATGAAGAGTGATTAGACGAATTGGAATTAATTGCAAAGTCCCTCTTTGCCATGAAAATGAACTTAATCCCATTTATTTTATTTCAGGTACTTATATAGCGCCGTCAATTTACGCAGCGCTTTACATATACATTGTACATTCACATCAGTCCCTACCCTCAAGGAGCTTACAATCTAAGGTCCCTAACTCACATTCATACATATACTAGGGCCAATTTAGACAGGATCTAATTAACCTCACAGCATGTCTTTGGAGTGTGGGAGGAAACCAGATTACCCGGAGGAAACCCACGCAGGCACAGGGAGAACATGCAAACTCCAGGCAGGTAGTGTCGTGATCGGGATTCGAACCAGCGACCCTTTTACTGCTAGGCGAAAGTGCTACCCACTACACCACTGTGCTGATCCCATAAAAAACATTTCCACTGCACTTGTGAAGGCGGCTTCAGGGTGCCCAAGAAAGTCCAGCAAGCATCATGACTGTCTCTTACAGTTCATTCAGCTGCTGGATCTGGGCACCACCAGTGCAGAGCTTGCTCAGGAATGGCAGCAGGCAGGTGTGAGGGCATCGGCACGCACAGTGAGGTGAAGACTTTTGGAGGATGGCCTGGCGTCAAAAGCACTGCGTAAATTGACATCGCTATATAAGTATATGAAATAAAATAAAATAATAATAAAATAAGGGCAGCAAAGAAGCTACTTCTCTCCAGGAAAAACATCAGGGACAGACTAATATTCTGCAAAAGGTACAGGGATTGGACTGCTAAGGCCTGGGGTAAAGTCATTTTCTCTGATGAATCCCCTTTCTGATTGTTTGGGGAATCCGGAAAAACCCTTGTCAGGAGAAGGAAAGGTGAGCGTTACCATCAGTCCTGTGTCATGCCAACAGTAAAGCATCCTGAGACCATTCATGTGTGGGGCTGCTTCTCAGCCAAGGGAGTGGGCTCACTCACAATTTTGCCTAAGAACACAGCCATGAAGAATGGTACAAAAACTTCCTCTGAGAGCAATTTCTCCCAACCACCCAAGAACAATATGGTGACAATCAATGCCTTTTCCAGCATGATGGAGCACCTTGCCATAAGGCAAAAGTAATAACTAAAAGGCTGGGGGAAAAAAACATCAAAATTTTGCATCCATGGCCAGGAAGCTCCCCAGACCTTAATCCCATTGAGAACTTGTGGTCAATCCTCAAGAGGCGGGTGAAAAAAAAACAAAAAAAAAACGCACAAATTCTGACAAACTCCAAGCATTGATTATGCAAGAATGGGCTGCCATCAGTCAGGATCTGGTGCAGAAGTTGATTCACAGCATGACGGGGAATTGCAGAGGTCTTGAAAAAGAAGGGTCAACACTGCAAATATTACTCTGTGCATAAATTAATGTCATTGTCAATAAAAGCCTTTGACACTTATGAAATGATCATAATTATACTTCAGTATACCCAGTGGTGTATTTAGGTTTTGTGCTGCCCTAGGCCTGACTAAACTCGTGCACCCCCTAATTTAAATATGACCCACCCCTTCCTGGCAATGTCACACCCCTTCCTGTTTAAGACCCGCCCTGTCTCCTGTAAACCACTCCCCTTCCTATTTAGGCTCCACCTCTTCCTCTCTGTACATTGCGCCCAGGTTCCCATCAGCTGAACACGCACAATTTCAAACCGGCAATGCAGTTTGAATTTGGGGGCGATTTGACAGACATTTGTGTGGGTTCATGCACAGAGGGCTATTCAAATCGCCCCCGAAGTTGCCAAAAGTAGTACAGGAACTACTTTTGGGAATCAGTGCGGCGGGAGACACGTACTTGGGTGTGTTTACAGACAGTTTAGCGGGGGTTTAAGTTTGACGTAACGGCCAAACTTTAACACGCACAAGTCGACTACCCTTGGACCCGCGTTACATGTCTCTCCTTCTCCACCTCGGATTTATCCTTCCCCTCACCAAATGTCCTCTGTCCCGCCCAGAATTTGTCCTTCCCCACACTGTAACGGTCCTTCCCCACCCAGTATAAATTTAATCCCCCACGTGCTCAAATCAGTCCGGATCCCGTCGTGTTTTGGATTTATGTGGTGACCCATATGACTTCATATTAATACTAGTAAAGTA